>JAQQTO010000055.1:2482500-2952500 GCA_029884595.1 Ormosia semicastrata
CACTCGTGGAAAACTGGATTGGCGACGATCTGAATTGCACTAATATTGTCGGCATAGAGAGGTGTTGCAGTCGAATGAGGGAATCCAAGCTCAGTCAAAAGACCACGGAGCCAAATAATTTCAGAACAAGCAGTAGACATAGCTCGATACTCAGATTCAGTGAAGGACTTAGAGACTCGGACTTGCTTTTTTACTCTTCCAAGAAATCAATGCAGGACCGAGTAACATGCACGAACCGGTGATAGATCTCTGAGTATCAGGACAGCCGGCCCAATCCGCATCACTATAACCAAGCAAATTAAGAGACGTCCCAGTGGGAAAGAATAGACCCCGTTGAAAGGTGCCTTTCAAGTATCGAATGATGCGGTGGATGGCAGCCAAATGAAGGTGGCGAGGAGTGTGCATAAATTGGCTGACCTGTTGTACTGCAAACGAAATGTCAAGGCGTGTAATAGTCAGATAATTAAGACTACCCACAAGTTGACGATACAATAAAGGATCAGGCAGAAGATCACCCTCATCACAATGATATTTAACATTAACCTCTAGAGGAGTATCCACCGGGATAGCAAAATGGAGACCAGCCAAAGAATTTATATCTTCAGTATACTTGTGCTGATGTAGAAAAAAACCCTTGGAGTCGGAATGAACCTCAAGACCTAAGAAATAGTGAAGACCACCAAGGTCTTTCATATGAAATGAGGCTTGGAGCTGCTGTTTAAGTCGCTGTATAGGCGCATGATCAAAACCAGTAATGACCATATCATCAACATAAATAAGAAGAAGAACAGTACCAGCTGCCATGTGATGAATGAACAAAGACGAGTCATATTGACTTGAGTAAAAGAAAATCCAAGAAGAGTAGAACGAAATTTCTCATACCATGCCCGGGGAGCCTGTCGCAAGCCATATAAGGAACATTTGAGCTTGCACACACCCTTAGAGGAGGAAAACAGACCTTGAGGAGGAGTCGTGTAAATATCTTCTGCCAGGTCATCGTGAAGAAAGGCATTCTTCACGTTCATTTGATGGAGGGACCAGCCTTTAGAGGCAGCAATAGAAAGCACTGTTCTGACGGTGGTCGTCTTTGCCACAAGTGCAAACGTTTCATCATAGTCGATCCTATATTCTTGTTTGTTCCCCAAAGCGACCAGCCAGGCCTTGTAACGATTGAGGGAACCATCAAAATTCAGCTTCACAGAATACATCCATTTGCATCCTATGGGTTTGACACCAGGTGGGCAAGAGACAATGTCCCAGGTAAAATTCTCCTGAAGAGCCTGTAGTTCGTCTTGCATTGCTTTCACCCAACGCGCATCCTTAATTGCTTGTGAGTAACATGTAGGAACAGATATGCCAGATAGAGTGGCAGTAAGAGAAGTATGCGGGAAATCATACCTATCCGGTGAATACTTATTTGGTGGACGAGACACTCTATTTGATCTGCGTGGTGCCACCAACACAGGCTCAGGCGGCGGATCAGCATCGGGAAGGGGTGTGGAAGGCCGGCGTCTGGTAAATGTACATCCTGGTTTAAAGCGTTCTATAGAACGAAACACAGTAGGAAAGTTGGGAAGTGTAGCAAAACCATTAGAGGCTAGTGAAAGACACGGAAACAAAAATTGATGATCAAAGAAAGTCACATTCCGAGAAATGCAGCAGCGACAGTTAGTGGCATCATAACACAAAAAACCTTTGTGAGAAGTACTATAACCCATAAATGCACATTGTACAGACTGTGCCCCAAGCTTATGACGTTCAACAGGTGGTAAGTGGACAAAACATACACATCCAAAAGTGTGTAGATCATGATAATTGGGATGAGTTTTAAAAAGACGAAAGAAAGGGGAATCAAGGTCTAGAACCTGAGATGGAAGGCGATTGATCAAGAAAATAGCAGTGGACAATGCTTAACCCAGAAATGAGAGGGAACAGATGCTTGAAGAAGTAATGTTCTTGTGACATCAAGCAAGTGTTGATTCTTTCGCTCTGCAATGCCATTCTGTTGAGGAGTATAAGGACAAGAACGCTGAGATATAATGCCTTTTTGTTGCAAGTACTCCTGAAAATCATGAGAGATATACTGGCCTCCAGAGTCAGAGCGCAAGATCTTAATGCTTGCGTGAAACTGATTCTCAACATATGCCAAAAATTTCTTAAACATTGTGAAAACCTCAGCTTTAGATCGGAGAAAATATATCTAAGTAAAGCGGCTGTAGTCATCAATAAATGTCACAAAGTATTTATATTGGGCATGAGATAAGACAGGGGACATACCCCAAACATTACTATGAACAATATCAAAACATTTGGCAGCACGATGAGCATGAGAGGGAAAAGGAAGGGTTTTACCTTTAGCAAGTTTGTAAACAGATCAAGGAACAAAGGAATTAGACATGACATTTTTATTTCCCAACAATCCATTTTTCAATAAATGAGACAAAACAACAGAATTTGGATGACCCAATTTTCTATGCCAATCCTCATACATATTTGGAACAGCATTACAAGCAAAAGATAAATGATTAGAATTGAACTGGAGTGGGAATAATCTGCCCACTTTAGGCCCCTTCGCGATCACCCTCCCCGACACCTGATCCTGCACAAGACAACCAGCCCGAGAGAAATTAACGTTACAATTGTTATCCACTAATTGTCCAACTGAAATTAGATTTGAAACAAGTCCAGGGTACACAAACACATTCCGAAAGTAAGAATTAATGTCTCCAACATTAGTAATAGAGAGGGTATTATCATCAGCAATCTGAATGTTTTGGACACTATTGTAAGTGTGAACATTGTGCAAGTGTTCAAAGGAACCATTCATGTGATTGGAGGCCCCAGAATCAACAAACCATGGTCGAGAAACATCAGAAGACTTACGCTGGATACCCAAGGCAAAAAGTGTTAATAGTACCATTTGTTGTACCATTTCTGAATTCATAGCACCAGCACCGGAGGCTGCACAGTTGGAAGTTGGGCCCGCTGAACCTGCAGTGGCGTGAAAAGCCTGCACTGGTCACTGTTCTGGTCTTGTGGGACATTCTGTGATGATGTGACCACGTTGCTTACAGTAGTTGCAAAATTTCTTACTGCAATGACGAGTAATATGGCCGAATTGCTTGCACGAAAAACACTGGACTTGTCTCATATCTCGACCTTTGCCTTTACTTTGAGCAACATAGGCAACCGTAACTGGTTCCAAAACCAAGTCATCACAGGACATGGCTCCTTGGGTAAGTAAACGCTGCTCTTCTCTGAGTAGTTCACCAACACATACGTCCAAAGAAGGAACAGGGCTCCGATTCAGCAAAGCAGCTCGTGCGACCTCAAACTCCGGGCGAAGTTTCATGAGAAATTAGCCTCGTTTACTGATGTGGTAGACCTCTCGAATGGCAGCTAGCGAATCTTTAGGGACATCAGCATGTAAGATGGCTGAGTGCTCAGTCCACAAGTTCAGGAATCTAGAGTAGTAGTCCTGAATATACAGATTTCCCTGTTTGTAATTGGCGATATCGAGCTCCAACTGAAAGCGCTTGGCAGCGTTATCCTGGTTGTAAATACGCTTTAGGTAATCCCACATCTCTTTAGCAGTTGAAAAAGAGCGCAGATTGTTAACCATCTGAGGCTTAATGGATCCTAGAATCCAAGAAATAATCTGAGCATATTTTGTCTCCCAAGCATCCAACGCAGCTTTGGCTTCCGGGGCGGAGGAGGACCCGTCGATATGACCCCACATCCCTTTCCCTTTCACCAACATCTTAAATTGAAACTCTCAGGCAGCACAGTTTTTGCCGGTAAAGCAGACACAAATTCTTCGTAGCCATGTGAACACAGTTGGTGACTGAAAAAAGACAACAAAAAAAGGCAGAAACCAAGAACCAAAAATGAAGAGGGCACGCAAGAAACCAGTGATGAAGAGGGAACAGAGATGGTGACGGAAAACAAAATGAGGGCAGCAACCAGGAACCCAAAACCAAGAGTGGCACGCTTTGATACCATGTCAGGAAATTTGGCTTGATGCCTTCTTCCATTCTATTTTCCACCATAAATAGTAAAAGGGCATTTACAATTATTAATGACAAATATTCTAATTCTTGATTTGTACAACCTAAATTAGGAATTCTAAATATATACAATTAATGAGTTGTATCCTATTCCTAATTTATACAAAATATAATAGGAAATAAATCACAACATATTATTCCCTTATTAACAGTATATAGTATAATTATACAGTTCAAGAATTCATCTGGTGAAAATAATCGTTATACTGATTAATTTTAGTTGAATTATTGCTGCAATGGTTTCATTAATGGATTCTCCAACTTTCTATAAGATGCCATGAAGTCATAGTCAGGAGACAAAATCTCCATGTTTTCTCTGTGAAGTAATAGTGAAAGTATGCTCCTTCCTAATAGATAGATAATATCATATATATGTTATGTGATGATGGATCAATTCATGAATGATATACAAGCTCTGAATTCACTGTACTTTGACTGGAAAACTTTTCACAACAAATTTATTTATTTTGAAATTGAGTTTTCGTTCACCTTGATACACTTTAACGTGGAATGTTCTTATAATTATGAATCCCAATTTACTCTTACGATAAATCTTTTGCAAAACCAATCTCCAGCAACATTTATCTCGCTTTGATATTTCCTATGGCTTGTTTTGTTTCATTTGTTATGGTCTGGCTAGGCCTTTAGGTTGATCTTTTATATGTGGAACCATTCAATGCTGCCTTCTTGACTGTGTGTATGACATTCCTGCTGCAATTAATATATATATATATATACATAAATGAAATTGCCCCACTTTGCTGCCTTACAATGTATTTCAGTGGCATAGAGAAAGCAGTGAGCCTATTAATCAAGTTGTTCCTCCTGATACATCATTGAGAACTTATACCGAAGAAGTTCCGGTTAAACATTCAACTTCTGCTGTCTGGGAGACTCATACCTATGGCAACAATGGAGGGAAACCATTTAATTCTCTTATGTCTGAAACCTTATCAACTACTCCTAAAGCTGTTCCATGTGACTTAACGAGTCAAGAAAGAGATTCTGCATTATTACGGTACAAGCAGAAGAAGAAAACAAGAAGGTATTACTATTATGGCATTCTTTGCTTGGTATCTGTGTGTGTGTGTGGTAATTATTCTAATGCTTAGAAGTGTTCATTTGAGACTGAGTTGCATAATTTCTGATCTGTTAAATTCTTACTATACCATATCCTAGGCGTTAAACCCTAATTTGCTTTGTTTTAGTTTCTATGAAGTTATTTGCTTTTCCATTTACAAATGGGACAAGCTTTAGCTCCTGGACATGATGAAGTTTTATAAATATTGGCCCCAAGTGTATGGTTGAATATATCTATATGAAAAAAATGCCACATAATGTAGTTCTTTTTTTTATTTATAGGATTTTCCTTTCTGATATAATTTCTTTGAGAGATATCAAGAATAAATTAATACTATGCAACATAGTTTACTCAAATTTGTTGACTTAAAGAGTTCAGTTCAGACTTTTATGGAAAAATGCTGTTGTTATTCTTTTTTTCACCACCATTTACTGTGAAGTGAAGTGTGATTCTGTAGTTGATCATGCTTTGTCACTCCTTGCAATTTTTAAATGATTGTTGGATTGTTGACCAATATAAGCTACGAGTACATATATGTCGGATTTTGATGATTGGTATATATAAATTTATAACTTTCCTAGATTTATTAAATTGACATCCTTTACGTGAAAAACAACAGATATGACAAGCACATAAGGTATGAATCACGAAAAGTTCGGGCACAAAGCAGGATAAGAGTCAAGGGCCGATTTGCCAAGATGGAACACTGAAATCATGGTAGGCTGCTGTGTCATAACTATAATTCTCAGCTTACATCACAAATTATATAACATGTCCCTTGAATAGTGAACGCAACTATATTTTTCAAGTGATGTATCCTTGGATCCAGAGCCTGGATATTATGCAGACGTATTCTAGCAATACAATTGACAGTATTGTTTTTTCCTTTGCACCATAATTGACTGCACGTGAGGAAGATAAAGAGGTGGAGTCTTCTGTAAATCAAAATCAAATTTACAGGGGTGTTTGGCCTTTGATTGGTTTGAACCTTAGTGTTGAACATTCTATGGGAGCAAGGGAAAGCCATTTCCACTTAACTAAATTTTTGAATATTCTAAGAATATGAAAGCTGAGATGTAACACAGCTAAGAAAGTGTGAGCTGAAGACGTATGAACAAAAGAATGTACTGTATCTTCTGCAATTTCATCTTTTCTTGTTTTGTCAGGGGAGCATTTAATAATACTGGAGTTCTGTCTTCTCTTGTACATACACATCCCCATGCCAATGGTATTACTATCGGTCCTGTTAGGTAGTCTACTACTGGATCTAAACTCAGCTGAGCTTGCATGTTTTCTCCCTCCTTTAAATTTACCTGAATATGTGCTTCCAAGTTCCAAGTAGTTCAAGAACAATTAATGCATGTTTGAAAACGATTATTCTCAAGAGAATACTCGTTTTTTTCTAAAAGCTCTATCATAGAGCTTTTGATTATAAACTGTTTTGAACACAAAATAAGTTAATCTAAATACACACTTAATGCAGTTGAGGGGGCAACTAGATCTGCCTCTCTTGGGCCTTGGGGGAAAAGGGGACAAATCAAAGTGTTAAAGTGCAAAAGGTAAGGACATAAACTGTCTAATTTATCAGACTAGGTAGTCTGGTAAATACTGGAGTATGTGTAGCTGAACTGCATTATGGTCTAATATAGAAAAGCAATATAATCAGTTCTCTTCTTTTTTACGTATTTTGAATTGCTAAGATATGTAATTTAGTTGTAATTTGGTCCATTGCTATTTGATTTAATATAATGCATGGCTGGGAATCCTTGTTAATTCACATACCCTCAAGTGCGTTACCATACAAATTTTTTACATGTTCTTATTTCTTCTCATACATATGATAAGTCATTATCTTCTTTTGACTTTCATATTTTGCCTAATCAAAGCAACGATATCATATACGACAGATATGAGAAGGCATATGAAGTACATACGGTGGACATGGAGCAGGAAAGATCCATCAGAGAAGGGAGCGTTTTGCCAGCTGCTACGTTCTTCTGTAGACAGTAGTTGTTTTTGAAGCCATAGCTTGGATTTGGATAATGGTTACGTTCCAACAAAACGTAAGCTTGTGCAAGGTTTTTTTTTTTTTCCTTTTTCTTTTACACATTATGGATGCTTAACCATGTAAAGTTGTAGAATGTTTGTTGTAGACATTCCTATGAGATATAAAAGTGCGAAATATTGTATACCCAAAAAAAATGGCGAATGGATGATGTGGGAAGAACTTGAATGGTGAATGGCTTGGAATATATGCCGAAGAGCCGCTGCTTATAGCATGTTTGGTTTTTAGTTTGTAAAACTGAGTTTGGATAAACGTAAAAGCAAAAGTTTCTAACTTGAGATTAAAATTTTATTACAAATAACTTAAAAGTGATTTTACCAAATATGTATGAGGTGAGGTAAAATTCAGTTTGTACCCACTAAATCATGGTTTAGGGGTGCAAATTGTAAATCAAACATTTACTTAGTTGTTTGACCTTCAATTGTTTTTTGTTTTTAATTACCTTAATAATATCTTTTTCTTGTTAGTGTTATAGTTTACGCTGATTAACGAGCCATCTCACATCCAAATCCAACTCATCTCTTGTACTATTTATGTCCAAAAAGCGGTGAAAATAAAGGGATGAAGCTAGAGCTCTCATGGAGCATTAAAAAAAGGGTTGAAACTATAATATTGGTTTTAAATCTATGGACAAGCTAAACCAACAAATAGAGGGAGACTAGGTTGTCCCAGGAGATATATGATGTATACCCCCTAAAAAATAAAGGATAAAACTTAAGTAAAGTTATTTAAGTGTTTGTGATTTTTTTTAATAAAAATATAATATGTATATATTTTTTTATAATTCAATAATAAAAATTTAAAAAATAATAATTAAGTGACTAAAAAAAGACACATATTATATTTTTTTAAAAAATAAAAAATATATTATATTTTTATTAAAAAAGCATCCACACAGTTTTATCCAAAAATAAAATGCCCTGTATGTATGAAGCATTCACACAGCTCCCTAATATTGTCTCCACCAAAGAAATATATATATATGTATTCCAGGAGTGCTACTTATTACTACCACAGTGCTTAATATCAATCCGCTCTAACAACAACTCCTTGTAAAAAGGATTGGAAAGCAAGGGGATGTCTTCCTCTTGCATCTGGATCAACTGCAATGAAAATAACTGCGGCCAAGACATATTCAAATCCCCATCTTGTTCCTCATAATTGGACCGAGTTCTAGTGATAGTTTCATCCAATTTGGTCTTCTTTTCTCCACTCTCTAGTTGGAGTAGCCCATCCTTTATCTCTCTTGGTCTTTCATGAATATCTTCCCCCAACCCAACATTATTATCGGCCTACAAAACAGGTACGTAATAGAAGGTAACAATGTCAGGGAGTTGTGTGATACAACATATAGGTATTCTTTTTCGTATACATCATATAGGCTATTCAAAGAAAGTATATTATTTTTCCAAGAAAATAAAAAGAAAGATCATAAGCAAATATACAAAAGAAATAAAAGGCATAAAACCACAGAACATCATTGCGCAACTCATTAACAAAGCTGTAACCGTGTTTTATGATTTAAGCAAGCTTACAAATGAAAACGTTTTGCATGATCAGAAGCTTTAAAGATAACAATAACAGAGAGAAACAATTAAATAACCAAAACAGAATCACTTGGCGGTAATTAACAAATTAAGAACATAATCTAGGCTTAAGTTAATTAATAAAGCACAATACTTAAGTCAGCAAAATAATAATAATAAAGCACAATATACTTACAGATACAGTGGTAGCCTCAAGAGCAAGCACGATGGACATCCTTTGTCTGGTCTCTTCTAGCCTTGTTCTTTCGACTACTTTGCTGAATATGATTTCTCTGATTCTTTCGGAATTTGCATACAACAAAATTATTTGGCCTGCAAGCAAGAATAAAAAAGATACAATACTCAATTTTAAGTCGGTAATACTGAGCAAGATCAAAAGAAAACTGTCTTATGGCATATATATAATGCTAATATATCAAGTGTATGGAGCACAGAGACGCGGGTACGTATTGAGTATTTTCGTCGCATAGGATAATTTAGGTTATTTTTAATTGTGATAATGTTATGATTGTTTATTTTAGATAATGTTTAGATAATTTAGGAAATTTATGATAATTGTGTTTTTTAGGGTTTTGAGATTTCTCCTTATAAATTTAAAAACTTGAATTTGATAAAAATAAAATAAAATAAAGTAAGATAGTTCTTATATATTTATGAGTTTTTAGAAAGCGATCCATCTCATCACAAGAAATTTAATAAATAAAAAATAAAAAATTAGATATAATGTTAAAACAAATTTAAAAGAAGAAAAAAAAAAATATATATAAGTACTAGAAATTTAACAAATAAAGAAATAATTAATTAAGAATAATGTTGCCAAAATTGAAACTTCAATTTAACAAGATGAAATAAAAAGTAAATTAAGACAATATTATTGAAAGGTTTCCCATAAATTTAGAAGTCAACTAAGATTATAATACTCATATGCGAGACATGCCCAGACAAGCAATTTAGTAAATAAAAATAATTAAAGATAATATTAACATTTTTTTTATTTGGGATCATGCCAACAAAATTAAAAACTTAAATTTAATAAAAAAATAAAAAATAAAGTAAGACAATGCTATTGAAAATATTCTTATAAAATTTAGAAATTGTTGAACAAAGAAAACAATACATGTTAGCACGAGAAATTTAATTAAAAAATAATTAATTAATAATAATGTTAATAATTAAAATTAAAAATTAAATTTAATAAAAAGAAATAAAAAATAAGATAATAATGTTAAAATAATTTTTTATATTTAAATCGATTGAGATTGAGTATCCTCTATGAATTAGATATAAATGAGATCTCAAAACATCTTTTTTAAAGAATAGTAGTAGAGAAATCTCTAAATCAAACCTTAGAAAACAATCTCTTAAATGAGTTACAAATAAGAAATATATATACCTATAATAGAAGTTTTTGATATTGATTAAATAAAATTACATACTTTTTTAAACTTAGAGTTACTTGTTTATCTTTATTTATACTATCATGAAAAGATTCCCCACTTTGGTGTTTAGTTTTTGTTTTTTCAAAAATACCATTATTATTACTCATTTAAAAATTTAAAAAAATAAAAAAATAATTATATCTTATTAATCATTTAAAGATTTAAAGATAAATGTAAAAAAATAAAATCATAAATATATTTTATTACTTATTTAAATATTTAAATATATTCAAGCAATTTTTATCATTATTTATTTGTTATCTTAACAAAAATAGAAACATACGCGTAGTGTTAACCAATTGGCAAGTATTATATAATAAAAGAATTCAATTTCCTTCTAGTGAGGTAATGCGATTCTTAGTTTTGACAAATGCAAATTAAAAACCCACTTAAATTTGTTAGCACATGATTTTTGTTTATTTATTTTCAATTTCTCTGGTCCAATAAATGAGTAGCGAAGAGATTAATGACACCAGATGGATCTGTAAATAAAATTAGGATGTTGCGGTCGAATTCCTGTCTCTGTGAATTTCTTTTGTTTTTAACTTTTTTTGGTGATCTTTTGTTTTTAACTTTTAATTGCGATATTCATATCTCAATGTGCATAGATTAAAGAAATGAAATGGTTAGAGGACAGCTTGTGCAGTCGAGCGTTCTGTATAGTAGAACCCTTAAAATTAAGTTCAATTCCAAAACTCCTTCTGCATAAATAAAAAAAAAATTTAAAGGTTTTGTTAACAAATATCTTAAATGTATTTATTAAATATATTAAAATAAAAAATTATAAATAAAAAAAAAAATTTTTTTTTTATTTTTAATGCATTAAATTCTTTAAAATACTTGTTAACAAAATCTAAAAAATAATAATATTAATTAAGTAGACAACTATACAACACATTATGCTATTTCACTCATTGATTTTTACTTCCTTTATTATTACTATAGAAAGCATTAATTTCCTTTCAAGCAGGAGGGTGGAGAAGGTCATATATTGATTCTCTTGGGTAGTTATGGCTTTACTACTTTTACCTACTTTCGAAAGTGAAATGACTTCATCAAGCCTTCAGAAAAGTAGCATGTGTTACTGCTCTTAAATAAATAGACCTGCCTTCTGGTATCAGATCAGATATTTACTACAAGGGAAAGCACTGAATTTAATTACTACTTACTGGCCGCGTAATAAATTAAATATAGCACCTATATTCAAGTACTTGGCGTTCTTAATCAAGCTGCAACTGCAAGGTTTAAGCCAAAACATGATTCACACAAGGCCCATGATTAACACAATATAGTATATTATATTATCGATCTAGCTTGAGTTGTAATGGAGTTTGAAAACTGAGAGCACCACCAGCAAAAGAAAGACCATGGAGCCAATGAGAGACAAGACCAAGGCAGCAGTCATGTGGCGACAGTAGGCATCAAACACATTGCACACCTTCATCCATTGCACGTGCGAGTTCCCATTCTGTCCGATCACTCCCACTGCAGAAGCTGCTCCATTGGCCGAAAACAGCAGTGCCATGATTACAACGTCTACAATGGTTAGCACCAAGAATGCCACATTATTTCCACTGCTTCTTGCCATTGCCAAGATGACCAAAGAAGCAGTTGCGTATGAGCATGCTATAGCGTTTGACACCAAGAAAAACCTAATCCAAAAATAAATTACTCTGAGATTACACTCATTACAGGGAATAAATAAATAAATAAATAAAGTACCGCTATCTTTGATTTATGCCAAGTTATGTGGAGTAGTAAGCAATACAAAAATGATATATATGTTATATCATTCTTATAACACTTTATTTTTTAAATAATAAAATGAGAAAAACCACTACTAAAAATGAGGAAAGTGTAAAAATAATACAATATTTTTAGTGTGCAAATATTAAGCAATATATGACTAATACGTTTAAAGGCAATATGACTAATAGGTTTATACTTATTGCATAATGGCAAGGCAAATACTAAATGCTACGAAACTTATTTTTAGGAATAAAGCAAAAGTAAATGGTTGTGTTTGAGTTTTGTAAGCCAGTTTTTTTTTTTAACTCTAATACATTTTAAGTGTTAAAAAGAAGAAACAAGTGAATAGAG
The DNA here is from genome assembly GCA_029884595.1 of Ormosia semicastrata. Taxonomy (NCBI): domain Eukaryota; kingdom Viridiplantae; phylum Streptophyta; class Magnoliopsida; order Fabales; family Fabaceae; genus Ormosia; species Ormosia semicastrata. The sequence goes on from JAQQTO010000055.1 coordinate 2,494,800, forward strand.
CATAAATGGATGGATTTGTTATTAGAAATAGTGCATATATAAAAATAAATTAGTGGTGAAAGATAGAGTGAGTGAGAGAGATGAGCAATTTACACAATAGCAGACATGTATTCCCACTTAGCAGTGGCTTCAAAGTGCATTCCGGCGTAGGAGAAGACCTTTGTTTCCTTGTCAACACCCACGATGATGGTTGCCACAAGAGTGAGTAAGAGCCCCAGAAATCGCAGCAACACATCGTAAGGTCTCACTCTTACCCTTGTTGGCCTCTCCACCACCTTCACATCGCTGTGCACTACAATATCCACGCTCGGCTTGGACTGGCTGCCCATGTTATTGAATCTTGAAGATTGAAAGTGAAGGAGTATGTATACCTGGATCTGGTATTGTTGTGAAAAACGGAGACAGAGAAAAAGGTTAACTAATTTAGCAAAAGAGTTTGTGTATGTAACATAACGATGGAGAGGTTGATGAGGTATAATAAGGAGGGGAAGACGATATATGAATGAGAAAGGTAGGGCGGTTGGGGCTGCATTGAAGGCAACTCGTACGGCCTGTACGTATTTAATGTCATCAACGACCTATCGTCGATGCAATGCTCATCCTTTTCTTCGCTTTTGTCTCAGAACGACGTCTCTGTTTAGAAGATATTATTGTATGTAAATAAATGTAACAATTATATTATACACAAAAAATAATAAGTTAAAAAAAATCTCATTAAATTTATTTATCATAAAAAATTATGTATTTTTTTAATTTTTAATTTTTTATATATAAATTTAATATGTTATATTTATGTGCATACAAAAATATCTACTCTCTTAATTATTGTCGTTACTTTTTTTTAAACAAAAATTCTCCAAATAATAGTGAACGAATGCCAGTTTTAAAATGAAATAGACTAATGTTTGTTTAACGTACGGGTGATAATGTTCGGGTTGATCAGGTTTAACTTACCTCAGATTTGGTCTTGAAAGTTTATTCAGGTTAATTTTTAGGATCTCGAATCCAACCTATGATGAATGAATAGATTGAAATTGGATTGAGTCAATATTTAACTAAAATATATAAATTTAAAAATTATATATATTTTTAAATTACTAAATTTTAAAAATATAAAATTAGAATTAAATAATATTGTATAGTATATATGTTGAAGTATATTATATTAATATAAAATTATTATTATATTATATAAAAAATATTAATTTAAATCAATAAATTTTATAATTTATCATAATAAAAAGTTATAATTTATTATTAATTTTAAAAAAATTATATATTTTAAAATATTATATAACATCAAATTAAATTAAACTAATTCAAAATATAACACAAATATGATCTAAAAAATATATTAAATTTAATATAAAGACTCAGAGAAATAAAGACTCAAATCTGACACAATAACTTTAAAATTTAGGATCACCTCTTTTTTTGAACACTCTTAGTTGAATGTAATACTTTTCACCTCACTTATGAATATAAAACTTATTTAAAACATAAATTCATTATTAATCAGCAGTACGTCATTCGATAACTTGATAAAAAATAGACAATACTTAAATATATGTTAAAAAAATTATTATTATTATTATTTGGTTAAATTATTGTGCATGTCTTTATAATTTTATTGAATTTTTAATTAAGTTTCCGTAATTTAATTTTTCTCAAAGAAGTCTTTATAAAAAAAATTAAAATATGTCCTGGAAAGCTAACAGCCTTTTAGAATCTGCCAGCTTTTGTTGATATGGCAATGTATTATATTGAGGTATCAATGTGCACTGTGGGACTCTGAGGTGTCAAATTCTTATGGCGAGGAGTCATTTTCTTCCCCAATTTTACCATTTCCCTTATATTATACCAAATTTTTGCGCTCTTAGGTAGTATTCCTCCCCTAACTTTAACTTTCTTTTAACATCTCCATCTCCATCTCCATCTCCATCCTTCCCAACTTGAACCCTCGTCCTTCTCTGCTAAAATAAAATGTGAGATTCAAGTTTCACAACACCACCAAGCTTTACCACAAAGAAAACATCCTTCTTTCTCTCTCTTTCTATCTCTACACATATACATCGATCCCTCGCAAAATCTCAACTTCTCTATGAAAAATTCTTACCTAAATCCTGGGCACCTAAGTTGAGTGTACTAAGTCAATCAGAACTTAATATTTTTATAAATCTTTGTAAAATTAATTATGTGACACAAAGATCCATGAAAATATTAAGTCTTGATTGGTCTGGTGCACCCATCTAGATGTCAGGGTTTAGGTAAGAATTTCTCCTTCCCTATATAGGAGAAGACTACGTTCCCAATTCAGCAATCTCTCTCTCTCTCTCTAATTGGACCTGAGTTTGAACTCAAATCCCTGTACACTTTCATTTCATGTGCCATATCTCTCCCTCTCTGTCCCCCCTCTCTCTCTTTCTCCATTATCGCTACAAATTGAACACGAAGGCCATAGCCATCATGAAAATGGTGCCGCAATGGCAGAGCCCCTCCTGATCCAATCGATCGATCGACATTTTCATTGAAATTAGAATGCCCAATAGATGATAAGCAAAATTGAGGACAAAGAAGACGAAGACTAGTGCTACTATGAGTCCCGTGATCACTTACTTTCATCCCCATGCTATTGCTTCCCCTATAACAATGATTGCAACAATCCCAAACCTAACTCCACTAATTATTCTTCCCACAACCCTTTTACCGGTCCCCAAATTCCTTCTCGCTATTTGCAAATACGACATGTGGATTTTTGGATTGTGAGATTTTAACGTATCAACTAGAGTGACCTAACAGATATATAAACTGTATACGAAAGATTGAGGCGAATGATGTGAAACTCTAACACCCCCTCCACAGATGCCTGGTCGAAACAGGAGAGCTTAACAGAATAGGTGACAGAGATGAAATATTAACTATGATATCATATAAAATTTTAATTTAAAACTAATTAGTATCAAGTGAAGTGACCTTACATGTTATAAACCGCACTTGAAAGATTGAGGTAGGCAATGTGAGACTCTAACATGGACACTTTTTCGTCTATAAATGTCACACATGTCTCCTCCCCATAATGGACCTTGTCGTCGACCCTTCCTTTTTGCACAAAATCCCGGCGTCCACCAATGATCTCAAAGAAGTTGGCAATGAGGAGTTTTCCCCAAATCGTAGAGAAATGGGCAAGGTATCCCTGGTTTTCAATGCCAATACCAATACCAGTTCCCCTAATAAGTTGCCTTCAGATAAGAATTGCAAAATAGTGAATAAAATTCGAAAGTATTCCTCAAACTTAAATGTGGATTTGGGTCATAGTTCAACAATGGTAGGATGGAGGAAGAAAACCATAAGTCATATTGAAAATAAGGCCAATTTAGAGGGTAGAGTGAAAATAAGAAGAAAATCATGTGCAAGTCACACAGGCCTTAACTTAATATCTTATATGGCTGATGACTTGGACACATTAGCATAAGTAATTGACATCCGTGGTTAATGTTTATGCCGCATTGAAAAAAACTTAACAGAGTTTAAACGACCATTACCTCCCAAGGATCTAATTACAAAATTTTATAACTATAGAGATTTAGTTAAAAACTTTTAAACTATAGTGACCTAATTGAAAATTTAATAAAATTATACAGATTTATAGAGTAATTTAACTATATTTTAAAAACTCACTAAACAACAAAAGTACATAAACTAACAAATGATTAATAATCTAACTCAAATCTCATAACTACAAGCGATTACATTCCCTTTAATTATATTATACCATTAAAGGATCAATCTTCTAAGATAGGCAGCTTTCTATATAAAAAAAATCTTATTTAAAGAAATTTCACCAATAGCTATAACTCAAGTGGTATCGAGTATCTTAAGAGACAATTTGAGCCTACCATTTCCTTCCTCATATTAGATCTTACACCTTATTTATAACTTAAAAAAAAACAAAAAAAGAAAGAAAGAATCTCATATATCAAAACTATCATACAAAAGAACCTTTGGTTACTCTATTACAAGATATAAAAAGTGTCTCCTTAATTTTCAAAAATAAAATTTAACGAATTAATTTGTCTATTGCGTTACATTTAAAAAATATTTTTTCACGAGAAAGTTGATTGTTGTCGTCAATCGCTATAATAAGATTCCAAATATATGATTTTTATATGTTCTGAATGAATTTCAGAGAATCACACCTTAATATGGTTAAAGAAGATTGTTTCTTCCGATTCACGGTGGCAGTGACGGTAGTGCGAAGGGTAGATACCTACGAAAAGTATTCTGACACTCAAGTTTAATCATACACAAGGTGGATCATATTTGAAATTAGATGCATACTTTTGTTGGTATTTATAAGAGCATCTTGATAAATAAGAATAATATTTAAATTTGCATTAAATATTATTAATTAGCATAAAAATTTAATAAGATTGTTATCTTTTTTATAATAGTCTTCTTATTTATGGAGAATATAATTGATTTTTTTATTTATGAGAGATTCTATTAGAGATTTACTCTTCATAAATAAGTATATTTACTTATCTAATAACGCTCATAAATATCCAAGATTCAACTTTAACAGGTCGAGTTGTTCATAAACTGTTAATCCGAAACTTGATTCAAAACATTATATGATGAACAAAAAGTTCGATACAATGATTGGGATTATTTTTTTACTCGCAATCACATCACCATAAGCATCAATATTGACTTCATTTCCATAGGTTATGGAAATTAACCAATAGAAAGTATTTGAAACCAAAACCTCATACTACTTATAAGACAACTTGATCGTAGCAGAATTTCAACAAAACCGCTTTGCTTCCACTATAGCCTACCATATTCTTCCTCATATTCGATCCTAGAATTTCTTTTTAATCGAAAGAAAAGAAGAATCACCACCGTTATCAAAACGGAAGTATAAAATGCCTTTGATTTACTCTACTTATCACAAGATATAAAGTTGTCTCCTCAAATTTTGGAAACAACACTTAATGTATCAATTCGTATTACACGTCACTTTCAAATTTTATTTTTCACCAGAAAGTATATTGTTGTCAACTTGTCGTCAATCGCCAGTAATTTCTAAATTGAGGTACGTGTAAATTAGTCTAAACATTACTTGTGACTATGCCAAATGAAAAAAAATCTCATAAATATTAATTTATCTCTCTAGCTAATTCCATTACAATGAATTTTATGTAGTTTTGTTTTGATAGGAAAATGTCTACGGTGGTGGTTAAATAAAAAAAAATTTTAAATATTGACTCCAAAATTTGAACTCTTAATATTATAAAATTCACTTAAGATTATAATTCACTTCCACTGTGACCAGAACTTTTAATTATATTCTACCGGATACTTCAATTTATATTTGGAAATTAATGTGCCGATCCTGATCAGGATTGTGGTAACTACCAAGCAACATACCAGACCATGTAGTCGTCACAAATCAGTAGAAACATTTTTTGTTTTATTTTCTTTTGCTGTAAAGCATTCATCTCGAAACTGAAGCAAAGGGTCGCCGTAGGAGTCATTAGCTAGCCACTAGCAAGGTGGTGCAATGTACTGACTAGTTATGTTCATTGGGTTTGGGTTGATCCGTCAACCCGACCCAATCCGTGACATAAACTAGGTGTCAAAATATGTGTTGGCTATTTGTCCCGGCAAATATACGTTTCCAAATATTAGGTACTACACTAGATTAAGGAAGATTTATAAGAATGTGTACCTTTTTGGTTAATCAATAATCATTGATATTTTTTAGGTTCAAATTTGGTTCTAGCTTGCGACATTAATCTAACACAAAAAAATTCTTTTTTTCTTTTGGGTTTAAATAAAATTACAATGCATGGCACTTGCACAAACTCAACGGTTTAAAGGAAAAGTAATTGTTGGAATATAAGTTTTGAGCTATAAAAGAAAAAAAGAATTGAGTTAATAAATTAACATAAATTGAGTTTGTGTGGAGTCTGTAAAAGTAAAGTTATATAAGTAGCAGTGCAAGAATTATAATTTAAATGATAACAGATTTTTATTTAATTATGAGACTCTTTTTTGAAAGAAAAAAGAAACTTTTTTAAATGATTTTTATGAGACTCTTTAACCTTGAAATTAAATGCCACTCAAGTAAGATTCTATTCTAATAAGGGAGAAAAAAAAACTATATAAGTAGCATTGTTTTTGGTCAATACATTGTTTTGAAAGAAAGAATGGAGCCGCATCATTCGCGAATTTCATGGGATGTTTAAAGTGAAATGCGATCCTGACATCTTTATCTCAGATTCTTTTTTGTAACATATAGTGTTGGTGTGAGTCATTAGAAACACCAGAAAATAGGAACATTAATTGTAAATAACTGCCAAATCTCTTAGATTAAGGGTCAAACTTACATTTAGCCATGAGTATCGTGTATAGGCTAGGACAGCTCTTAAACTCTCTCCTCCTTGTATCTATTTATATTCTTCTGTAAATGACTCAAAAGAACAATAAGGTGAATGAAATACCTTCTGTTTTGACATATAGAACGTGTTGTATATGAGTGAAAGCTTGCAGAAGATTGTTCTTTTATTTCGCACGGCTGCTTGCTCAAACGCAAAATGTAAAGAAGATATACAACACGTTTTTCAATCTAACCATTTTAATGAATATAAGTTGCACAATAAGAATTAATCATCTCACTTTTTTAAACTCTTTTAACGAAACTGAAATTTAAACCCAAATAAATATACAAAAACTTCCCCTACTATACATCAAACAATTCCTTACGGCTCATTGCAAAACAATGCCAACTTAAAAGCCATTTGTCTTTTTGTCTCCCTTATAGTTTGTATTGCAAGCCATTAGCATAAGAATTCAAGAGTTGAACCATATGATGTTTGAGTACAGGTTTTGAAAACCGGGGGAAAGGCCAACAGGAGGGATTGTCCAAACGCGGGGTTTGGGTGCGTCGAAACAAATTAAAACCGCTTGAACCTAACGCCTAAATAAGTCTCACTCTCACCTGTCACGTGCTACGGGCACCCCCTTCCCTTCCTATCTGCTCTTTTGCATAAAGACAAAACTTAGGTACAATTCTTTAAGTGTTTGTGGTGCTTGTCTCTAATAAAAACATGACATGTATATATTTTTCTATAACTTATTAATAAAAATTTTAAAAATAATAATTAAATAACTAAAAAATAAAACATATATGTCATGTTTCTATTAGAGACAAGTATCACAATTACCTAAAGAACTTTATCTAAGTTTTCTCCTTTGCATAATTGCAAGATACAGAACGGACCCTTGTTTTGTATTCGATCCTCATCATCATTCTAGCTGGCTTAACGCACCCATTGTAGCCACGTTAAGTCACTCTTTTTTATTTATATTTTAGTCCACCCAACTTTGCGTATTTCCTTTCTCTGATTTTTTCTTTCTTTCACATTTCAACTTTAGGCTGAGGTTAAACCCTGATTCGATCGATGAAACCCTGTTGCTTCTAATTGAAAAAAGTTCATATTTCATATACTTATATAATTTAAGAACCATATTTTGAATGTATACAATATGAAAATAGAGCAAATTGTACATATTTAAGACATATTGACATAATTTAATATCAAATTTTACCAATGAATACTGGTATTATTGTGAATCGGCTATCATATATAGTTAGGAAAAAATGTTACTCATATTAATTTTAAAGTAATATCTCTCACATCTACCTATGTGATAAAATCAATATATATATATATATATATATATATAATGAGATAGGCCCAACAATGATTAAATGGTAAAAATTATAAAAATATGAGGTGATTTGTATATAAGTGTATGTGATTAACATTGTTGATTAGTTAGTTTACTTATAATAATTCTGTTTCTTTTCACGATTATATCACATTTAATGAGCTAAGCAATTCAAAATAAATAGCATAATTTCTTAGCAATTTAAAATCATGTGAAAATAAGGCACAAAGTAATCACTTGAACTATATGTTTTCACTACTCACCATGTTTTCAATTAAATAATGCTAACGTTTGATTTTTTTTTTCGAAGTTTAATTTTTTTTCACCATAAACTAAATGATTTGAAACAAAGGTCAATGACACAATTTCAATTTCAATAAGAACAATAGATGTATTAAGAAGAATAAAATAAATACAATATTTACCCAAAAGTAACATATAATTTGTAGTTTTGTTTATAAACTATCGATGATAATACATATTTTATTGTGAAATTTGACACATAACATGCTATCATATAAAGAGAGTGTCACATCTTTTATCTTGATACATGTAAAAGTCTTGTTGTTTTATAAGGTCAAAGTATGAGATTAACTTAAGAAAATTAAAATTAAAAATTTTATATATATCATAACATGATATAGATTTAAGAAACTTAAAATTAAACTCTTTATATCTATCCTAAAGGTAATAGATCTAAAAAATCTAAATAGTTTTGTTGGGGAAAAACACAAAAAAAAAACGAAGATGGCTGACAAAGGGCAGGTGTGGCAGCCCCTATTAGAACAAACATAAAAAAAAAAAAGGTCAAAACATCACAAAGGGAAGAAAAAATACACGGGAGGAGAAAAACTAGACCTGGCTCTCAACGGTAAGTTTATTTAGAATGTTTGTGATGATGGCAAAATGCGCTTAAGTATACCTAAGTTCGTGAAAATAATATGTTTTATATTTTTTTTTAGACAGCTAAACCACAATTGCCTACTGGTTTGTTAAATAGTGATAGAAAATAGATACCCACCAAAAAAATGATAGAAGAGAGAGATTCGGGAATGGACTTTTTAAAATAGGTTAAAGTGTTAAACAAACAAATATCAAGTATATTTTGGTATATACTTAATTACAATTCCAAGCTCATCAAGAAAATTACAGACTTCATTATATATGAATTTTTAAACGTTCTTAATCAAATACATGTTACATTAATTTTGCCAGAAAAGGGGACTGGGGGGAATCGAGTACGTAGAAGTAACCAAAAGTTTGTGATGAGACGAAAAATCATTGGAAAATGTTTCTTGTACACAATTTTTTTACACCTTTTATTACACTTAATTACTTGTTTGGGAAAAGAGAAAAAGAGAAAGTATGTAAGGGAAAGTGTAGTTTTCTTGTTTTCTTAAAAAAAATGTAAAAAAAGTATAAAAAAAATAGTGTGCAAATAAGGTCTCTGGTGGAAGATTAATTCATTTTGTTATTTTGGTATAGTACAATAATTTCTTAAGGGCAAAAGAATTAGTTTTTTCTTATTTTAGGAAATAAAATTGCGGCCAGCTAGCTAGCAAGTTTGTCACATGAGAAGCTCCAAGTCGAGGTGGTGAAAACCATTTGAGGAAGTGAAAGCCAAATGTATGCCCGTAAGCAACTCCTTTATACCATAATCTTCGTGAATCTTTTTCACCTTTATGAGTTATATAAAGACTTCCCCTTGCCACGATGGATAATCCCTCACACAAGCTTCTTTCAGTAATCTAGTACGGGCTCTCTAGATCTCCCTCTCACTGAGAGCTAGAGCTTAATTCGTACCAAGAATGGCAACCTTCTCCCATGAGCGCTTGGCTTTTGTCTTCGGCGTCCTTGGTACATAAACACCTACTCAATCTATGCGTCTTCCTATATAGCTAGATTTATCATCCTCTCTGCTTACTGTATCGTTTCCTGTTTCTGATTTTTACAGGCAACTTCACCAGCTTCCTGGTTTATTTAGCCCCATTGTACTCTCTCTCTCTCTCTCTCTAGATCTATGTATATTACTGTGCATTTTCCTGTGGAGTCTATATGATCTCTTATTACATCTCATATATATATATGTATATATTTGGTGTAGGGCTACCTTTTATGATATCTACAATAGAGGATCAACCCAAAATTATCATGCTGTTCCTTACTCGGTGGCTCTCTTCAGCTCCATGCTAATGCTCTACTATGCCCACCTCAAGGGCACCGAATACCTCGTCCTCACCATTAACTCCTTTGGTTGTGCCATTGAAGGGACTTATCTCGTCATCTTCTTCACTTTCGCCAATTCCAGAGCAAGGGTACCCTTTCTTTTCGAATCTATAACACACATATATATATATAGTACTAATTTTTTTCAAGTTGTCAATTAATTAAGGTGTATATTTATTAACTAATTAATTAATTAATTTATCGTGTGATAATTTCCTAATTAAACATGCAGATGGTGACAGCCCAATTAATCATTGTGTTCAATGCTGGGGGTTACATAAGCCTCATATTGCTCACCTCCATGGTCTCACCACCTCACAGGTTGAAGCTTGTGGGGTGGATCTGCGCCGCTTTCTCTGTCTGTGTCTTTGCCGCTCCTCTCAGTGTCATGGTATACACTATACACTACCAGCTAGCATTTTAATTTCCCACTGCAAAATGACAAAGGTCATCAAATTTAATACTAAACCAACAATGTTTTTGCTTTTTGTCCTTAAAGTGATATGTCATCTAAGTTCGCTTCTAAATATATATAATTATATATATATATTGATGAATTACATGAATTTCTCAGAGAACTGTTATAAAGACAAAGAGTGTGGAGTTCATGCCTTTCCCCTTATCATTCTGCTTGACCCAGAGTGCCATCGTGTGGTTCTGTTATGGCATGTTTTCTCACGACTATTTCATCGCCGTAAGTAGCACCTATGTATCCAACTTGTTTTGATGAACCCTGAGTGTAGTGAGATACTTATATCATATACTCACGATCTTGTTATGGGTTTTGCTTTGCGTGTAGGGGCCAAACGTACTAGGGTTTTTGTTCGGTGCTGCACAGATCATCCTGTACTTCATCTACAGGAAAGGCCCTGCAGGGAGAGAAGAAGGGGAACCATCAGAAACTCAGGAGGGGGTAGTAGCCGTAGCGAAGGAGACATTAGTCCATGGTCTCTATCTGGTGGCAGGAGAGATCATAGAATTTGTTGATTACGTGAAAGAAGATGACAATGAGGAAGAAGCCACCACGCTGAAACTGGAACCAGCTCCTAAGATGGACGAATTGCAGATTAATGGGGTCACAGTAAACAACGCAATAGTTCATGATCAGATCCATTTGAAGGCCGGAGAAGGAGAAGAGATAGTTGAAATCCTTGAGCACATGACTGTGCCGGAACACTCAACCGTTATAGATGTTGGTCAGGGTGCTCCCCTTGAGCATAGTGTTGACGATGTTTGAGTTGAGTCCTCTTCAACCTACGAAGCATATACACATACATATATATGATCTGCAGTCTTGGTATACTATATATATATATGTGGTAATAAATCCAATTGATCATAGGCCTTTATGGGTGAGGTCATTGGCTTAGCATGAGAGGTCTAATGATCGAGTAACCATGATATATCACACACATTATAGTATTTGTAGTCTCTTTTCATAGTGTTCTGTGTAATTTGAAATAAGTTGTACTAGAAATTAAAGTTTGGGATTTAATAAAGTTGTCCATGTTGTTTACAACGACTTTTTCTCATATTTCACATTGGGAAAATTATTGTATACATACTTATAAATCATATATATATTTATATGAGGTGAATCCCATTCTATAACGATACTCACTCCATATAAGAATTCCTCCTCATTTTGTTAGAAATTAACTCTTTTTGTAATAAAATTAACTCTTTTTTTTATTGGTTTATACCAACTTCACTACTCAAGCAAAATTAATTTGCAACTTAACATGTCTGCAGGTCTCACATAAAAGATTAATTCCTTTAAAAAATAACTATAGAGTTATGTAATTAGTTTTAAGAGTTAATTAAATTTTTATACCTAATTTTTAATTTGTATTCAATTTAGTCATTGCTTTTTTAGTTTAGTTCCTTAACTTACATTCACTGCCTTTATGGTAACCATCTATTTAAGCTCTTTTGTTAAATAATGAAGTGCCCAAACGACCATGACGTGGTCGTCTTAGATGAATTAAAAAAATCTATAACGTGACAGATCACCATCTAAAAAAATAATTTGGATAATTAGTAAATTAAGTAATCAAAATAAATAAATTATAAAAATTAAAATTAAAATAAACACATAGTAAAAATATAAAGATTAAGAGCTTAATTAAATCCAATTTTTTTAATGCAAATAACATAACTATTTTATCATGGTGCAAATCTTCTATATTATTTCTTGGGATCAGGTCACAAGAAATTCATATCTTTATGATTTTTTTAATCTCTTTATTTAAATAGCCTATCTGTTGACTCGATTGAGGAAATTGATTAGTCAAAGTACTTATACATTGACCCAAACATCACTTAAGCACAATACTAAAAAAAAATCTATTTTATTTATTGGGTTCTATGGCCTAGTGGGCACCACTCATGCCATTAAGTTTGAGATCTAGTTTTTTTTTCTTTACTGTGGCAACGTATACTCTTAGGGTCCGTTTGGATAGCGGAATTGGAATTGAAACATAGAATTTTAATTTCAATTCTAATTCTTTTAGAATTAGAATTAGTCCAGAATCTTAAATTTTATGTTTGGAGTTGTCAAAGAATTAAGATAAGAAATTGTAATTTTAAATTCAATTATAATTTTATTGTTTAAAGATATGATCTAAAATATTAAAAAATTATTTATAAAAATAAAATTAATAAAAATATTCATACAGTAATATTTTTATAATATAAAAATAATTTTTTTCATAAAGAAAATTTTCATGAATTTTTTTATAAAAAAATAAATAACTATTATAATAATTTTTATATAAAAATATAAATAATTTTTTTTATAAATATAAAATCTCAATAAATATGATTATTCACAAATAAATGTGGAGAGAGAAAGAGAGAGAGAGAAAATTTAATTTTTAAATTATAGAATTGATAATTCTTATGGTATAGGTTAAGAATTGAGAAATGCTTAACTTAGTTATTTTTCAATTCCATGGAATTAGTTTATGGAATTACAATTCCAATTCTAAATGGTATTCCAAACATAAAAATTAGAATTAAGAGGTCCAATTCTAATTCTAAACTCTAATTCCATGCTCAATTCTAGAAATCAAACGGACACTTAAGGTTTTTTTGGCAATTCCTTCAACATTTAACCAGGCTTTTTTCTACATTTGAACTGACAACATCAGAGAAATTTTACATATATATAATGTGGCAGCTGAATAATAGTGACAGTTATCAGCGGAGGGGCATTGTTGCCATATGAATCGATCCCCTTGCTAAGATACTCTTTGTCAAAATTTTATTAAAGTGTTCGTTGTTACAACAATTCAATGTTTAAAGTTTATTATTAAGTCTAATCAATAACTAATAAAATAAATGACAAAATTTAGATAAAATTCTTTAGTTATTTATGGTGTTGTTTTCCAATAACATGTATATATTTTTTTTATAACTCATCAAATTTTTTTTTAAAAAAAGTTAATGAAATGATTAAAAAATAAAATATATGTTATATTTTTATTTAAAAATAACACCACAAACATTTAAATAACTTTACCTAAATTTTGTCTTAAAATAGAAGGAGAGAAACTGCATCAGCCGCCTGATTTCAGGCACATGAACGTGCCTCTTCCCAGCGAAAATGTGGAAGGGGAGTGTGTGCAACCTTAATTTGTTATACAACATTTATAGCACGTACGCTCAGTGTGTGCAAGTGTGCAACCCTCAGTGTGAGATGCCCGCAGCTCAATCTATAAACATCACTTTAACATTTTAGCTAACTTTTCTTCCAGAATGTTGCATTCATCTTTTCTCGTTTTCATTCACTCAAACATGACTTGGCAAAACAAAGATGAAATAAGCTTATTAAAGTGAATTTTTTTATAAAATAAGCAAGTAAGAATGTATGAGTATATTTATCTTTAGATCATTTAGTAAGTTGAAATCACGATACACTTTATCAAATCAAAGGTAAGTACATCCTTAATTACTTACTTTAAAAATAAATTCATTTTAAAATAATCTTATCCAACAAACATAACGATACTCATTTATTATTCAACTAACGTTTTGTACATGTGCGATGCACAAGATAATTAATAAGAATTTTATGTGTGTAGGATATATACAAAAAAAGAAAAATGTGTGTAGAATAATTAATAAAAATTTTATTTATATAGTTATTGAAAATATGGTTAAAAAATTATTTGTTCATTTATACTACATTGATATCAATAATAAAAATATATTATATAAAAAATAAACATAATAGCCAAACAATTTATTTTAGTAAATAAAAAATATTATAAAGTTATTTTTCTAAATAAACAATTATTCTAAATATATATAATGGATAGGATCATTGACACTCCAATATGTCTACTCACACTTTTTATTTTTTATTTTTTATTGCATTTTTCAAAATTTACCCTCTCTTAAAGTTTTTATAAAGTTAAATTTTTTATTTAAAATTAAAAAGGGGAGTCTTAATGAGCATATTATAGTTTCAATATAGTAAATTACATTTCAATTAATATTATTTAGTTTTTTTATAAAGTTTTCCTTCCGTAATTGTACATATATCAATATAATTTAATGTCAAGTTTTTAACATCGTAAACTGTAATATATATAAAATTAAAATGAAAAGAACAATGAATAACTTGCTTTCTTTTTAATTTATCATTTTCGGAATATCATGATTGAATACTAACCTAATTGTGTATAAGATATTTTATTAAATATTTGCATAACTAAAAATATGCAACATTTAAATGGAAAACCAAAGGTCTTTATATATATATATATATATATATATATATATAAAAAAAATGAAAACATATTTATACAATTAATAATTTTTTATTGATAACGTGAGTCATTAATAAAATAATAAATACATTATATTTTTTCCTTGATTGATAATGTGAATTTTCAAATTTTAAATAATCAATGCATTATATAAATTTTTTAATTAAATCATTTGAACATACGGTGCCTTTAAATATATGTAGAACTATTCAAATTGGAATTCTTAGATAACATACTATTTAAGAAAATATTTTTGAATTAAAGAAAAAAATACATATAAAAGTGACATTTATTCAAAACTTCCTTCAAATAAGCCTTTTTATATATATATACTAGTATTTTAAACCCGTGCAATGCACGAGATTAATTTTTAGACAAATATATTACTTATTAATTTTATTTTTGTTATTTATAAATAATTTGCAATTTGATATAAAATTAGGAATCTTAAAGATAATTATAACAATCGTTATTTCACATTATTTAAAAACATATAATAGACAATATTTGTCTATGTTTAACATAAATTTATATTGTTTTGTTAGTTCTTTATTAAGACTAACAATAATGGGTCATATAAAAAGTAATAAGTATGAACTTTAAATAACAATAATAAAACATAATTAAATTTGAAATGTATAACATAATAACAATAAAAAGTTTAAACCCCAAGAATGTAGTACTTTACTTTTATATTTTTTGAAACACTTCTTTGAACACAACATTTTTTGTCGTTTTACATGGATTGCCATTTTCATCAAAAATCAAAATCTTCAAACCATTTCTTGATTTGACTCTAGAAACGGCAACATAAAGTTGTCCATGAATAAAAATAGGTTTTGGTAAAAACAATCCAACATAAGAAAGAGATTGACCTTGATAAATATGATGTGTAAAAATCATTTTCCTTTTTATATACAGGAAGAAGGGGACCATATTAAATGACAATTTCAGCTGCACTTTCTAGGGACCCACGCTTTGAGCCAACTCTCTAGTGGGTGTCTTTGAACTTAGAACTTGTTCACCGCCTGCATTGCAATTGCATAGGAACTAACGGAGATATTTATAAGTGAAGGAAACTAATGTCACAGCCAGAGAAACCAGAGGAAGGTGAATGTCTCCGGTCAAGTTCTCCGGTGATGAAACCTTTCCTTTTCTATATCTTAATGGATGCCTCCATTATCCAACAAAGGAAGCTGGTAAACTTCAATAAATTCTTTTTCTTTTTTTGTGTGAATAAAATAGAAGGTTCTGCATTATATCAGCTAAGTACCTTCCCTAAATATGAGTGGAGAAAGAGTTTCTTCCCTATGCTGTTGTGGTTTGTTCTCTAAACAACAGATGATAAGACCAAGAAGGGGGAAAAAAAGGAATATGAATAATGAATAAGAACTTTTTTAAGTTAGTTAATTCACGTTTTCTTTTTATCTTGTCATGGCTGTAAAACTGATGTAATATGCAACTTTCAATTTTGCTTGATGAGTTGGCTGCTGAGAATCTTGAAAGATATAAACTTATAGATATGCATTTGGTTTTGTAGGAAAAGAGGAATGTGTCAAAATAGAACAAAAGATAGTGTGTTGTAAATTGGTTTCTTTTGGTATATGTTGGTTTCTATTTTATCTTTGGATGGTAGAACCTCTCTTGCTTAATGGGCCCAGCTGTTCCTTTCGCTTCGTCCTTTTGTGGAACATCATTTTAGCGTCTTTGTTTGGGCAAAGCGATCATTTCCATTTATGTTATTGGAATTAGATGATATTGAAACTGAAACAGACCAATAAATGGAGTGCGCTTATTCCCCTGTCACTGTTCTTTTTTTTTCCATCTTAAAACTTAAATTAAGGGCCTGGCCCGTTTATATAATGTATCAGTTTTTTTATAGTAATGAAATAGCAAAAGAAAAAAAGCGTTGAGAAGCTGATGGACTGGGCTTATTCCCATTTGATCCTTTTGGTTTTTTTTGTTTTTGTGTTGCAAAAAAAAACATTTGACAATTATATTTAAGCTAGTATAGAATAAAAAGTGATGGTGAAAGCTTATGCACCTGTCACGTTATTATTAATTATTTTTTAATAGGACCAACAAACAGCAGTTGTGATTAATTTTTTTCGTGGTCATTACATTTCACGTTGTCAGTAATGTTAATATTGAGATTACATATAATTTTGCTTTTTTTTTGGTACGTATAGATACAAAGTTAATGGAACAAAAAAATGTTCTTTTGTGGTTTTTAATGATTCATTTCTTATTTATTTAATTTTCTGAATTTAAAGAAATGCATTTATATATTTTTTTTTCTATGAAAGAAAAAAAGTTAATTTATTATTGATGGATCACAAATTTAGCACTACATTCAAAGGATTTATTTTATTTATTTAAATTTAAAATATTTTATTTATTTATATATATAATATTATAAATAATTTAAATAAATAAATAAATATAAATATATTATTAAATATGTAGATTATATATAAATAATATATTATTTATATAAATAGATTATTAAATAATAAAATATAAATAATTTATATTATTAAATAATAATAAATAATAATTCAAATAATAAATAATTAAATATTAATTAAATAATTCATTGGAAGACGTTATAAGTATGATAAGTTAATTGCTGTTAGTCGTATAAGTTACATATTTTTTAAAAGGGCAAACATTTGTTGAAGTAAAGTTTGTTTTACACTTCCCAGAAAAAGAAGGAAAAACTTTATATTACAGTACAATGACTTATATTGAAAAAATAATTGTAATTGAAACTAAATAATTTTAAAATTTATTTTATGTCAGATCGTGGAAATTACGTTTTGAATTATTTTACAATGCTAATAAGTTATTAATTTATCTATGAAATAAATAATTATAAATTGAATTAGTTGTTGATTGATTCAATTAGATTGATATATAACTCCAACACCTTTAATTTATTACTCTTTCCGAAACCAAGTTATTCGTTGGTATGGGAAATTTTGATTTGTCAGTAAATATGAAATTAACTTAATGGCTTGTTGCATGTGTATGAATCGGAATGAGTATATAGTATAAATTTGATTTCATTAAATTTGAAGTCCTAAAACTAATATCAGAAATAATTATTTGGTTTTATAAATTATAAAAGTTGGTAGAAATAAATTCATTCTAGTTAATGAAATTCAACCTTGTAGCAAAATAAAACTTAAATGATATTAAGAGGAAAATAAACCAAAGATATTAGAGGTTTAAACACAAAAGAAGTAACATACAAAGTCGGTACTCAAGGAAATGTTAACGACCTCTAGAAGAAAACATAAGCAATTCCAATAAACAAATTGAAACTTAAAAAAGAAAAACAAACAGCAAAGGATAAAAAATGCTTCATTCCACCATAGAAAGTGACATGGTACTTGGAATCTTCAATCCTTCTCTATTTTGACTTCTTTAAGCTTGGTGCTAGACAAATCACCATCGACCAATGAATCAAATTCTTGACAACCTCTTTTAGCAGGAGTTACACTGGAAAAAGTATTTTCTGCTTGACTTCCTAAGCATACATCACCCTCAGTGAATTGTTGCATCAACTCCTACAAAAAAAAAGTTGAAGAAAGAAGGATGCAAAGCTTAGCAACATAGCAGTGAAGAAAACAATGATAGCATAAGAAGGATCCAAACCTTAACAACAGAGGACTAAATATCTTGAAATTCCATACTTGAAGATGTTTCAGCAAGGGACAAGCCCACAGTCATGTCAGGCTATAAACAGGTTCAAGGGTCCAAAAAATTAATAAACCTTATTTTGTTTAAAGTTACAATTTTTAAAATAAAAATTAATCAATTAAATAAAAAATTAATGCAAATAACAGAAAGTAAAATGAATATTTGACAGACCTCATTGGCAAAGAATGAACGATGGGACTATTTGAACTTAGAAATAATGTCATCATCAGAACAAATTTTTAAAACTTTGAAAGAATGTTCAAATTCTTTGCTAACTTTAGAGTTGACAATAACTTTAAAAAGGAATGATTTTTGAATCAGCACCTGGTCAAATTCAAGTGGGTGACCAATTAGGCCTCCATTTTGTTTGATAAGATACTAATCAAAAATCAATTGCTAATATTCATAACCATATTATCATAATTAAATTAGACAAATGAAATTGTTACCTTTTGAATACAATCAAGCAAATGAAAGCAAGACTTTTTTAGAATGATACATGCGTCATCATCATTAATTTCAAATGTTGCACTATCACTGTTATCAATGACTCTAAGCTTAATTCTATATCTGATCAAGTATATAGAATAAACATTAGAAGATAAGAAAGGAATGAAATATGAATTTGTTAACAAAAAGGTAATAAACTAACATTAGCACTACATTCAGCACATGACACTGATAGGATTTGCAGTAGTACATTCCTAAATCTGGGGTGACTGCTTCGTTGCATTTACATGCAACATACCACCAGTCTGGTCCATTGTTAACATCATTCACAGTAGCAAGAACTATATATATCCTATCCTATAAATAAAGTGAATAAAAACTGTTATTATAATTTCAAATTTGACACTAAAGATACAAATAACAATACTGGGTTATAAAGAAGAACAAATTTAAAAATACTGACATGTTTTCAATCCCTTAGCTATTCAATTGACTTGCCAGGAGTCATGTTTAAGAAGTCATTCTCAACTGCATAATAAGGTGCATCACATTCAAAGGGGTGTTGAAAACAAATTGAAAGACAGATTTATTATGAATGAACATATCACAATATGATAAACTTGAAAAACAAAATCTGTAGGAAAACTTTATGATTGAAAAAATAAAAAATGGAACATGAATATTTATCAGACCAGTGTAGCAAACACAGAAGCATCAGACTATTTGAATTTAGATATAGTATTAGGATCGCAACAAGTCTTGATAACCTTAAAGGAAGCCTCAAAATTCCTGCTAACTACTGACTTGACCTCAACCTTGAAGAGGAATGATTTTTCAATAAAAAATTGTTCAAACTCAGGCGGATGTGCAATAGGACCACCCCTTTGTTTTAAAATTAAAAAATTAGAATTCAATACTTAATTTTTTTTACCGTAATTAAATACTTAGATTGAATAAAAAAAGATTGCATACCTTCTGAATAGATTCTAGCAAGTCAGAACAGGATCTTTTTAGAAGGCTACTATCATCACGATTCCACAGGACAAATGTAGCAGACTCAATCTCATTGAAGACTCTAACCTTGATTCTATATCTGATTAAAGATATACTAAAAAGTTTAGGAAACAACTAACACAGGAATAATAAATTTAAAGTATCAATGAATAAACTCACCTAGGAATAACATTGACCACATGCAAAAATAATGTTCACAGTGGTACATGTCAGAGTCTAAGGTGACTGCTTTGTTGCATTTACATGCAGCATACCACCAGTCTGGGCCATTGTTGACACTCTTAATAGTTCCAAAGACTATGTAGAGTCCATCCTACAATGAAATTAGATAACGTTGGGAACATAATTTAAATATAAAACTTAAGGAGAAAATAATAAAAAAATAAAACTGACATCTTTACAATCTTTTAATTCCTCAATGCACTTCCTAGGAGTCTCCCTTAGGAAGTCATCCTCAAGCGAATAATAAGGAGCATTAGAAATAATGCTTAAAGTTTGTGAATTGTCTTCAATTGTAGCTGGAAGACTGGAGATTAAAAAGATAACCACTTCATAACAAATAAAGCTTAAAAATATGATATTAGTTAGAATTTGAAAGTGTAAAATAAATTCTGAAGATATAAGTTACCGTTTTTTGAAGTCAATGACCTCAGGTATGTTAGGATTAAACAACAACCTAGTACCATACATGACATTCTGCAAAACAATTTTCCCTACAACAAAGAATCTTTATTCAACAATAATGTATATATTAAAATAATGCCAATTATGTAATTAATAAAGCTATAAAGACATAGTCAAAGAAAGAAAAAAAAGGAATGTGTCATTATTAAATATGTTAACGAAATTAAAAAATATTATTGATGTAATTGTATTATTTTTCAAAAATGAAAGCTATAAAGAAATAGACAAAAAAAAATATGGAGGTAAATATTAATTAGGAGACGATGGCCCATAGCAGAGATAGTAACCACAAGAAGGAAAAGGTTTTAAAATACTAAACCCTTAAAAGTCTTCACTCTAGCAAATTGAACAACAATCACTGGTTGATGGATGTCACCATTAGCAATGAAAGCATTGACCTCATCCATATAATCCCCAAAAAGGGCAACTTCCAGCTTTACACTGCATTAATGGAAATAAAATTGTCGATTAACAATAAGCATATTACATAAGTTAACTTTGAATGATTAATAAAGGAATGCAATTACTAAAGACTTGTTTGAAGGTCAAAATTTGAAAGGACATCACCTATCAACATTGAGCTCAATGACTATCATTTTAGTCCTTTTACCATCTTTGTCATATTCCTTTTCTGTCCCACCTGCTATTAGAACACCCATAACATCTGGAAAAACAAAAATATTCATTACAAAAGAATATCAAGAGAAAAAAAGATAACATAATTTTTCTACTGTTAAACATCATATTTTAATTACCTACTAAAAAAGGTAAATCACCATGACTCTGAAAAATATCATCAAATGGGACCAGCTTACAACCATACAGAGGAATAATCTCACTTTGAGATGGCCTTACAGTAGTTTTCAATTGAAAATTTAGACGATATTCCTGTCTCGTAGTCCGAAAGTACCCAGTATTACCCTCAACCCCAAAGTAAGCAATTACATAAACTTTCCCTTCAGAAAGTAAAGGCTTGAACTTGTATATCATAGTTTTTCGCACAGAAGCATGCATGGTACAACCCTGTTTTTTGTAACTTATTAGAAACATTTCAAAAAATAATACATTGAATGAATATTAGAATGGTAAAACAGAAACAGGAAAAACAAAATAACTCACAAATTCATCCATGAATACCATCTCAATGGTATTGATGGTCTGAGGATTGTTGAAACTTGAAAGGTACCATAGCCGAACCACACGAACCTTGATCCTCTGACACTCCCTTACGGGAGTGATTTTTTCCAACGGATCAATGCGAGATGCCATGTGTGACATCCCAGGGGCCGACGAGGGCGGGGAGTGATCGCCGGTGCAATGAAGCACGGACAAGGAGCGGCTCCTGGCAGGCTTCTAGGCATAGGGTAAGCATGAATGAACTGAATACGCACCGGAATGAGAGGGATTCAGAGACTGTGCAGGTATGGGACTGCATAGTTGAGGATGGCTTAAAGGAATTGATTTGGTGTAACCATATCAACAAGTTGCAACTTCTTTTCGGGAGCCTAGAACATAAGAACTCCATGGTTAAGCGTGCTTGACCTAGAGCAATTATGGGATGGGTGACCTCCTGGGAACTTTCCAGGATGCAAGTGAAAGTGAGGACAAAGCACGCTGAAAAGACTCGTGTTGGTTTGTGGAGACACTCATCAATCCTGCAGGCAGTCCCGGGTCGTTACAAATGGTATCGTAGTGGGACCTCTCCCTACATATGGTGTGGTTCGGGGACGAACCAAGCGGAAGCCGGTGGGCATGTGACATCCCGAGGGGCCGACGAGGGCGGGAGTGATCGTCGGTGCAATGAAGCACGGACAAGGAGCGGCTCTGGCGGTGCTTCTAGGCATAGGGTAAGCATGAATGAACTGAATACGCACCGGAATGAGAGGGATTCTAGGCGTGTGCAGGTATGGGATGCATAGTTGAGGATGGCTCAAAGGAATTGATTTGGTGTAACCATATCAACAAGTTGCAACTTCCTTTTCGGAAGCCTAGAACAAAAGACCTCCATGGTAAAGCGTGCTGGACTAGAGGCATTTATGGAATGGGTGACCTCCGGGAACTTTCCTAGGATGCGTGTGAGTGAGGACAAAGCACGCTGAAAAGACTCGTGTTGGTTTGTGGAGACACTCATCAATCCTGCAGGCAGTCCCGGGTCGTTACACCATGGAACAGATTATACACAGAAGGTTATATGGAAGCAAATTCTATTTATGCAAAACAAATATCCACAAACAATAATAGTGAATAAACACATAACTATGACAACCGTAAATGACGAATTTATAGGGAAAATTTTTTTGTGGAAGAGTTAGGGTTTCGTACTTCTTCTAAAGATTCGAGACACTCTTTAAAATCCAACCAATCGGAGAATGAAGTCATTGGGCAATTGAAGATAAGCATGTTCATGCGTGCTAGATCCATTTCAGAGAAGAAGGCGCAGAGACACGCATGGTTGAGAGAATAGAGAGAAAGAAGTAAGCAGTTGAGGTGAAGAGAGAAGAAAAAACAAAATAAAAATGGGTTTATGATTTTAATTGGTCATTCAAGTAAACATTTTCAACAGACAAAAAAATAAAAGGTGCAGAGATGCGCATGGTTGAGAGAATGGAGAGAGAGAAGTAGGCAGTTGGGGTGAAGAGAGAAGAGGAAACAAAATAAAAATAAGTGTATGATTTTTCTTTCCTTCATCAGATATGTCATTATTTTTATTTTGAAAATTGTTTGTGAATTGTTCATTCGAGTAAACATTTTCAACAGAAAATAAAATAAAATATCACGTTGTCATTTAATGCTTTTGCTGTACAACTGTATTTAATAAAGATAAAAATAAAAAATTAAGAATTAGTTGCTGTTATAAGATGACTTGAAGCTTCCTTTATAAGCTATTGTGTGTGTGATGGATGACAACTGTATAGCAAGAGGAAAAATTAAATAAGAATTTAAATGTAATAAATAATTTATATTTTCATTTATTTTGTTTATTTAATGAAAATGAGAATGTTACTAAGAATAGGAAGGTGTAATTTTTGGTGAGAAAAAAAGTTACCAAAAATTGACACTTAGCAATACATTCCTTGAAATACCTCTGAATTATTTATAGTGTATATATATATATATATATATATAGGAGCATATCATTTGTGATAAAGCACTATGTTATTGTGAGAGATGAGAGGACTAAATATCAACCATTGGATCAAAATTAATGGTCTAGATTAAAAAACAATTAAAAGAATCACGTGAGGGTATTTTTGAAAAATCTCTTTATTCTCTTCATCCTCCTACACTCACTCCAACTTTTCGTTTTGCCATTCCAGGAGCCATCAACGTCCTGCTATCAAGTTCTGCTACCAACTTTTCATTTCCCTCCTACTTTTCACTTACCCATACTCTGTTCATGTGTTTCCTTTTTTGCTCCCAAACCACGTCCTCTTCTAATCACTGTGACCGCCGACCTACGCACCATTTTTATAGAGCCGACCTCTGCACCAACACCGCTGCCACATCGTCAAACCCCGAGATGGAGGACGTGTCACTCTCTAGTTCTCCACTCCGACAACAAGGTGAGGTTCCTAAATGCTATTGCTAATAATTATTCTGACCTGTAAGAAAACATCTTCTGAAATAGTAATTATGATGCGTATTTTTGAAGGTAATATAGATATCGAAATGTTTTGATACTTCACAAATTTAATATAGATTTACAGGTAGTTTGAACATTTTTTTCCGTCAAGGTCTAATATTTGTGAGAAAACCATGTTCTGCTTATATTTTAGTGTTATTGGTTATGCAAGGTGTTTTTGGCTTGTAGCATAACATTATACATCAAGGTATACCAAAGGTTTTAAAACATAGGTCTGCATAAAAAGAAAAATCTTACGTGCTCATCAAACAAAAAAATATGATATTTATGAGTTTGTACGGCCAATGTGTTATTGAAGCCTCTTCAAGGTAAATTGGAACACTAGTTGCTTACTGTGATTGGCGACTTAGCTAACCTCCATATTTGTCCTCCAGTTCTTGGGGGTTGTCATAGTGACTAAGTACTACAAAGGGTTGGATCCCTATTGAGAAAAGAAAATGCATATCAAAGAAATGTATCCATTATGCTCTTATTTACCCTCCACATATTTTTACTCTTTAAAGAAAATTGAACATTGGAAGTTACCTTTCAGTAGCAGAGCATCTATTAATCTGTTATAAAAGTAGATACCAGCCCAGTTGACTTCTCCAAATCTACCCTCTGTTCACAATCATGTACTAAGAATCCATGTCATTATCCTAGTTGGAACATTACACTTAGATTTTGATAATGCAGAAAAGCATACTTGGCAGAATTCTTGCTCAAGATATAGAGAGTTGGTGGTTGTTGACTTTCAAAGATTCTATTAGATCAATATCCTCTGTTTAAGTCCACGAATTCTAAAATATTTAGTTTCAATTACAATTATTTTCAATATAGTCATTGTATTGAAATCATTTAATTATTTAGAAAAGAGTAATGGAATCAACTAGATGTGAATCAACTAGAAAGTTGCAAAGTTTAGGTTGCCACCAAGGAGACTTGTATGTTCGGAAGATGGAGTCTTTAGTTGTATTATTTGATTTTTTTTATTTCTTAATTGAGAGAATAGTAGTTGTAATATTATTTAAACAGAGATGTGATTTAATTTTAAGAGAAGCTAACTCTCATTTTCACTCCGTCTAATTTGATGAAACTTTTTTTTTGTATGATCTTGTCTCTTCTTAGAAACAATTTTATTGGAGTTTATACTCATGAAAATACTGAATGTAAGACATGATTTTTGTCTTTTCTTAGGAACCATTTTAATGGAATTCGATACTCATGGAGCTAATGAATGTATTTCAGAGACAAATGTCCATTCTCACGAGAACATGGTAATAGTGTGCATTTTTATTATTAACACCATATTTCTTATTTTTCTGTATCATTTTATTTAAACTATATTTTTCGTCCTTTTTAGGTAAATGAATGGGTGCCACATTGTGATGAAGAACTAAAGCCTATGGTAGGGCAACTATTTGATACATTAGAAGACGGTGAGAAATTTTACAAAAGATATGCACATAGTGTTGGATTTAGTGTGCGATGCTCATCAGAAACTAAAGACAAAAAGGGTGTGAAGCGCTGGAAGCATTTTGTTTGCTCAAAAGAAGGTCACAAATCCGATAAGACAAAAGTTGTGGAACAAAGCAAATCAACTGTTAAGGCTAGAAGAAGGAGCCTTACAAGGGAAGGATGTAATGCAAAGGTTGTTTTCAAACTAGTGGCAGAAGGTAAATATGAGCTTGTTCGATTTCATGAAAGTCATACACATGCACTTGCCTCACCAAGTAAGAGACAGTTTCTAAGATCAGCAAGAAAAGTAAATCCTATTCATAAGAGTTTATTGTATGCATATAATAGAGCAAATATCGGGCCTTCAAAAACATATCACTTATTGAAAGAACAACTTGGGGGCTATCAAAATGTTGGGTGCACACAGAGGGATCTCCAAAATTGTTCAAGAGATTTAAAAACCTTGATTAAAGATTCTGATGCACATGTATTTATTGATAACTTTAAGAGGAAGCATGAAGTAAACCCATCATTCTATTATGCATATGAGGTAGATGCTGAAGGTCGACTAAAATATGTTTTTTGGGCAGATGGTATTTGTAGGAAAAATTATTCCTTGTTTGGGGATGTAGTTTCATTTGACACTACATATGAAATAAATAAATATTCAATGATTTTTGCACCATTTACTGGAGTAAACCACCATAGACAATGTATTACTTTTTGGTGCCTTCTTAGCTGATGAGAAAGTTGATTCATTTATATGGTTGTTTGAAAAAATTTTGGAAGCAATGGGAGGACATAAACCAAATCTTATCATAACAGATCAAGATCCCGCCATGAAAATAGCAATAGAGAATATTTTTGATTCTTCTGCTCATAGATTTTGTATGTGGCACATTATGAAAAAAGTTTCTGAAAAGGTCGGTGTTTCCCTGAATGCCAATGATGAGTTCAATAATAATTTCAAGTCATGTGTTTGGGGCTCAGAGTCACCAAATGAATTTGAAGCAACGTGGAAATCTATCATATATAAGTTTGAGTTAGAAAAGAATGGCTGGCTCTCACATATGTATGACATTCGAAGTATGTGGATCCCAGCTTACTTTAAAGACATATTTTTGGCTGGGATATTGAGAACAATCTCAAGATCAGAGAGTGAAAATTCATTTTATGGTAACTTCTTGAATCCTAATGTTAGCTTGGTTGAATTTTGGATGAGGTTTGAATCTGCAATAGAAGCGCAGAGGCATAAGGAGTTACTTGCAGATAATGATACACTTCATTCTATACCAGAACTAAAGTTGGATCGTGCTTTAGAGAAGCATGGAAGAGATGTTTACACTCATGAAAATTTTTACTTATTTCAGAAAGAGCTATGGACTGCATGTGTAGATTGTGGAGTTGAAAATAAGAAAGAGGAGGATGGAATGGAAATATTATATATAGTTAATAACAATGAGGCGAATGGTAAAATACGAGAAGTGGTTTATAATGCTTATGATCATTGTGGAAATTGTTCATGCAAAATGTTTCAATCTCAAGGCATACCATGTAGACACATACTTTGTGTTCTAAAGGGGAAAGGTTTAAATGAAATACCAAGTAATTACATTGTGAATAGGTGGACTAAGTTGGCAACTAGAAAACCTATTTTTGATGTTGATGGCAATGTCTTGGAAGGGTGTTCTAAACTGGAAAATGAGAACAAGCTCATATCAGATGCATGGGATCACTTATTTAGATGTATGCATAAGGTTGGACAATGTAAGGAAAAATTACTTCTTGTAATGAATGGAGCTGTTAGTATTGAAAAGCAATTGACTGAATTTAAAGGTGATTCTATACAAAACAAGACACAAGAATTAGAGTCTTTTATTGGATCAAATGTTCCTAAAGAAGTGGAAATTCATCCACCACATTTCTCAAAGACAAAAGGAAGTGGTAAACGAATTAAAAAATAAAAAAGAGAAGGTTTGTTGAACAACAACAAAAAAGAACTAGACTTTGTAAAGCATGTGGCCAATACCTCTAAATCATGAAAACATAAGAATTCCCTAAAAAAATTATCTCTCTAATTTAGGTAAAAAAAACCTTCTTCTTATGTGCATAATTAATAATTATGATTTCTATATTGTATCTTTATGCTAATGATTAACATAATTATTTATTTATTATATCTTGATTTATTATAGGTTTGGAGCGATTTTATATCATTGAAGTAGCTCTTGATAGTTTTTTGAAAGAGTTACTTAATTTAGGAATTGCGACTTTGATGCTGAAGACAGATTACATTGCTTGTGGGAATTGAATGACATTTTATATCAATGACTTTTGTAGTCATAATTCTGTTAAGGATTTTTTTATTTTATTTTGGTTTGTTAGAACAAGTTTGAAATAGTTTAGCATATAGGAAATTGTGGATTTGTATTGTACCTTGCTCAATGGTACAGGGGGTGAAAGCATTTAGTCTGTTATTTTGATGGTCAATTGACCTAATATTTTGTTAAACCATACAAGAGTTATTCCAGAGATTAAATACTTCATTGTCTTACAACTCTATATTGTAATACTTGATGCAGCGTTTGAGGGCTGAAAACTTATGGGGATTTATCATTTTGTTTCACATGTTTCTCTTTCCCATCAGCGTGTGAATTCCTTTGCAGTTTATAGTTTATAGTATAATTTGGTTAGAGATGCTCATGGCCATTGAAAATGATATCACATTTCTTTCAATCTATTAAATTTAGCATAATGTGCAACAGGCTCTGATATCAAAGGCTCTGATATACAACTTTCAAGAGGCATTGTTAAAAAATAAGAAATGTACATAAGAAAGGCTACATGATATCAAATTATGGCAACATGCTCTGATATCAAAGGCGCGTATTATTATATTGGCAAACAAATGAGATTCTATTACAATATTAATTACAAGTTCCTCAACATCAAGGAAACTGATAACGAACCTTTCTAGATTGATTTGCCATAAGCTTAAAAGACAAACCAAATGCTTATAAATACAAATACATAGATAGAAAGAAACCATTTCTCAAAGTAATTGACTAACAAATTGGAAGAGGAGCACTATTCCACTCCCCAAGGCATTCCAGAATAGGATCAATGGGTATGTAGCACTGCAGGGGTCATCAATATAGGAAAATACATACTCCCCATCAACAACGTTCAACAAATCTTTCTCACTAAATCTGGAAGGATGGAGTTCTCCATTGAAACCCTTTGTAAGAGTCCTCTTGGCAACTTGGCTCACAGTGTTCTCCAAATTCTCCTCCAAATGCCTTAAATCAATTGCTTGGCAAAGTGCAATCAAGAACGTTGAAGACATGAGCTTTAGGATTATTATATTGGCACCCAAAGCTGTGACAAACAAATGCAGGGCTGATATACAACTCTCAAGAGGCATATGTTTGTCCAATATTATTTTTTTGATAAATTCTCTTAGACCAATTAATACCGTGGCCACTTAAATGAGAGGCCATGTACAGGGTCTTTCCACCAGGAGCAGCACAACAATCAATGATGGTTTCACCAGGTTGAGGATCCACAACTTTTAAATAAACTACCGGAAGCATCCTGCAATTGAGAATGTGTGACCCATTGTATGAGAATATAACCATGTAACATAAGAATTTAAATAATGCTAGTTGGTGACTCATATATGCTATAAAGGACAAGATAATCTTATGAAGAAACTACAGTCCTACTAATCAATGAGCATGAATGTATATAAATAATTCATTATCCCTGCTAGATCATCATAGCAAAGCAGAGGCCAGTGTTCCAAGTAAAATAAGAGAAAGAAGGGAAAAGAAACTTTAGATATTATAATCATCCCTTCCACAAGAAAATATTGCACGGTTTGCTCTGAAAATTAGCACAAATATATAGATTGAGCTCTTTATTGTCTGTGTTATATGCAACTTTGGGAGGATCAGAGAAAAAAGTAATATAAACAGAAAGTAATATGTATGGGAAGCCCATATCCAAAAATCTAATGACTAGCAATTAACGTGTCTGATATATTTTAAGTATAACTATTGGGATGTTGAACTTTGTATATGAATTTATGAAATTTAATCCAGTGATATTTTACAGGTAATGATGCTGGCCACAAAAATAAAAAAAGTATTTTATTCCTTCTTTGCTAGTGATTTCTAATTATTGGCCATCCTAAATTAGAGTTAACAATGTCAGTGGTGCGAAAAAAGAGAAAGCAGTTACACACTCACAACTGGATGTGAGTACAGAGTTGCTAGAGCACGTGTTTGAGCACGATCATCACCCTCCACTTTGGGCAAAGGAAGAGTTTCACTTTCCTGCAAGCCAAGAATCAAATGGATTTGATAAATTCTTCATGAGTTTCGTAGGATTCCATTGACCATGTTGCAATTACAAGCACTGTGTCGGAAAGCAACTTTGGCAAGCCTCACATTTCGCATCTCACACAACAAGAGACAACATAAAATAATAATAATAATAATAATAATAATAATAATAATAATAATAATAATAATAATAATAATTCAACATGATGAGAATCTTTTGCAATTATATATTCGATTCAGATCCCATTATATATTCTTTCTGATATCTGCTCAAGCAACGTCAACCCAAATGTATTAGGAAACAAGGAATACACATATGAGCAAAAAAATAATACCTCATCTACAACAAAGCATAATGTGGCATACCCAATTTGACAAATCTCATAGAAGCCAATTTGTAAAATCTGAAACAAAGAAAGTACTAAAATTAGTAATCAGATTCAGTTGTCCAAAGATTTTAGGAAAGTTGGAGGGAAATGAGTAGCATTTAGGAACCTCACCTTGTTGTCGGAGTGGAGAACTAGAAAAGCGACACGTCCTCCATCTCGGGTTGACGATGTGGCGGCGGTGTTGGTGCGAGAGGTCGGCTACCGCTATGGTGGAAGAGAGGTCAGCGGTCATAGTGATTAGAAGAGGCCGTGGTTTGGGAGCAAAAGAGGAAACACATGAACAGTATGGGTAAGTGAAAAGTAGGAGGGAAATGAAAAGTTGGTAGCAGAACTTGATAGCAGGACGTTGATGGCTCCTGGAATGGCAAAACGAAAAGTTGGAGTGAGTGTAGGAGGATGAAGAGAAACAAAGAGATTTTTCAAAAATACCCTTACGTGATTCTTTTAATTGTTTTTTAATCTAGACCATTAATTTTGATCCAATGGTTGATATTTAGTCCTCTCATCTCTCACAATAACATAGTGCTCTCACTGATATGCTCCTATATATATATATATATATATATATATATAATCAATTTTAAAGATTATAAACGTAATAAGACATGTATTAAAAATATTGAAACTTTGACATGTGTATCTCATTTTAAAGTAATTGAGTTTATATGACACAATAATTAATATTTATGTAATATAATCTAAAAAAATTTGAAATGTAAGTTAAAAATAATATGATTGTACCATTTTATTCCATCTACAATATGGAAATAGATGGAATAGCAAGAGAAGATGAGAAAATAGAAGAGACATGCTTAAAAAAAACATGTTAGGAAAAGTAGTATAAAAAAAATAATTTGAAACTAGAGTGTCTTATTTCTAGATATATTCGGAGAAGACATCTTATACAGTTAAAGAAACAATTACACAATTCTAAAATAAAGTACAAAGAATTTATATAGTACATGAAAAGGAAAAAATCCTAAAAAGTTTATGCTAACCAATTATTTCATTCTAATTAATAGAAAATATTATTTACTATGTAATCAATTGCATTTACTAAATATCTACATAATATTGTGAAAAAAAATGTAGAATAAAAATAAAATTAACATTTTATTCAATTAATTAATTGATTAGCGTCAATTGTATTTGTCTTCAAGCAAATAATCAATTAATCACTTAATTTTTCTATTAAAGAGCTTTAATTAGTGTTAATTGTCTTCTATTGATTTTTATAAATTTATTATATGATTGTAATCAAATTGAATTATCATTTATTTTTTAATTAATTTATTATTTTAGTTTATTTGCTTGCAAATATTTGTGTTGTTAAAATTTAAACTTTTCAAAATCTTACTGTTAGAGGAAAGCCTTAAAAAATTGGAGAGAAGTAGAGTGTCCTAAAAAGTGACATATAACATAAATTTCCTTGATACGATGCTTCAATTGTATATTATATAGGTATAGATATAGATATAGATCACCACTGCTTATAGCTATTTCAATTTTACAATCAAACAGTTTACTAACAAGTCCGCAGAAGCCAGAAAGGTTTGATCTAACTACGTTATATAAAAAATAAAATTAAATACACACGACTTTATTAATAAAAATGCAAGAATTCGAACAAAATATTAGGCCACCAGGCACAGGCACATCCAAATTCCAAATTCAGAAAACAAAACAGCCATTGGTTTGGGCCTTAATATTCTATTTTCATTTCTAGGGCCAGTCCACAACCATAACTTGGGCCGGAGGGAAAGTCCACTACAGAGTCTTCTGCTTCGCGAGGCATCAATTAGGGTTTGCAATTGTTCATTGTTGTTCCCTCAATTGCTCTGAAGAACTCCACTCCAAGTTACGACAATGAAGAAGAATGAGGAGCGCAGCGAGAATCACAACAACAAGAAGAAGAAAATGATGATGAATAAGAAGAAGAACATTTCGAGGTTGGGCGGGAGTGGCCTTTCGCTCGACGTTTTCGCCAACGCGAAATCCAAGAACAATCACTATAACCCAGCACTCATAAGTATGTAACTTTCTCCCAATGCTTTCAACCCTTTTATAGTTTTATGTATCTTACTCGATTAGTGATTCATTTGAGTAATTAATTGCTTTTCACTCAACGGCGAGAGGGAAAGGAAATTAAGTAAACT
This sequence comes from Ormosia semicastrata, assembly GCA_029884595.1. NCBI lineage: Eukaryota > Viridiplantae > Streptophyta > Magnoliopsida > Fabales > Fabaceae > Ormosia > Ormosia semicastrata. The sequence continues at coordinate 2,527,362 of JAQQTO010000055.1, forward strand.
TTAAATCTTCTTCTTCTTCTTCTTCTTCTTCATTTCTGTTGTATTTAAGTTCATCTAAAACCCTTTTAACTTTGGAATTGTTAGGTGGCGAGTGGTTATGGCTTCAATTGAATAATTAGGTGGAAAATTCAACTGTATGTTGTTAGTATACCACACGGTTTTGAATATTCCTCTGCAGAGTTTGAAAATGGATGAAGAAATTTCCATCTTTGATGCTCAATAACATCTTCAATTTAGAAAGAGAAAAACTGTGCTAGTTGTGTGAACGAATTTGGTTCTTGTGATACCAAATTTCTGGAGCAAAAACTTGGGCTTTGAGTTAGGTTTCGCAGGATCATGAGCGATGTAGTACGTTTTTCTTTGGTTTTTGTGGAGAATTCACTGCTGACAAACCTTTGAATTCATGCCTTAGGGTTTTCCCGTAATATCTTGGAGCTAATTCATGTGATTTTGTTTATATAATTGAATGTTTTGGTGATAATCAAACCCTAAATTCATGTCATGATTTTACAATATTTGATTCATAAAAAATATGCTAAGACCTCTTTCTTTTGCACTTTCCAATAATAATACTTTCTCTGGACCCTACAATTTCCCATTTTATGTAGTCTTTACTCTTTAGGGTATGGTGTTTCCTGTCATGACAAGCGTCGTAATTAAGGTCCTGAACGTTTGCTCTAATTCTGAAAATATCCTTATCACTTATTATATGAACTTATGAAGTGGGATGAGAATGTGGGTGTCGCCATATCTAGCCTAAGTTCCCTTGTCATATAATACACCATTTACACCTTTCTCATGGACATGTTTCTTTTTTGTCAGAGAAGCAAAGGGAGTTCTTTAAGAATGCTAAGAATGTGAATAAGTTTAAGAAGTTGTTAAAGCAGCAAAACCAGCAGAACGATCCCTCCTTGGCCCAGAGACTGATTGAGGTTTGATATCATATTAGCTGCTTGCTGTGAGATTGTTATCACTTATCTGAATATAGGTCAAGTCAACACCTTGCTTGTAAGTCAGATGTGCTAATGATGTCTCAGCCTTGGATTATTGATCTATCTGCAGTTCTTTACGCCTTAATAACATTCTTATGATTGGCAAAGTGGTGGAGCCTAAGAACTTGTACTGTTATGCCAATTCATAAATTACTCTCTTGAATGTGTATTTTTTAGTATACCATTAATTTCTGTTTCTATTTGCTGTTGCAGAATGTGAATGAAAATGTAGAGTATAAGGACAAGAGTGAGAGGGGGAAGAAGAAGAATAGTGCCCTTAGTTTAGAAGAATTGTACAAGAAGAAGCATGAAGAGAAAGAGAAAGAAAGAACAGCGAGAGAGGCAGTTTTTAGGGTAAAGAAGGAAGAGCGAGAAAAAGCTGAAGCTCGGAGAAAAGCAATGCGGGAGAAAATGCTTAAGAAGACACGAAAAGGGCAGCCTATTATGAAATACAGAATAGAGCATCTTTTGGAGACTATTCAAGGTTCAACTAAAAACGCAGCTGACAAGGAATCCTGAGTTGTGGAGAAGAGAGAGGCCAATTACATCGAACACCCCGTCTCTCGAATTTAACAGCATGATAATGTTTTCACTTAGAACGTGATTGACAGTAATTCAGTGTTGTAGCATTAGTAGAACAGTTGCTGAAGAACAATGTGCTGCTTAACGGTGGGAATATATGGATTATAGCATATTTGATTGTGCAGTGTTCGAGGTTATACTGTTGTCCATCACAATTTTGTGCAGACTATAAATTAACAGCTTGATCAATGTTATGGTTCTATCAAATTTTGTACCAAAATTCATACCTGTTACGTAGCAGCCGTGATAATCATTGATTCATTGTAAGTAATTAAGTTGGCATTTGCGCGAATATAGGAACTGTCAAATATCTAAATGGAGAATGTTTTTCATGTGAACCTTCGTTAGTTTATTTATTAACAGTTTATACAATTGAGTCCTTAATTCTGCATCCAGTCTGCTACGTTTCATTTTTTTTTGGTAAAAGCCACGTTTCATTTAAATAACATCCAAATGCATGATTAAGTGCTTGTAATTGTTGACCAAAAAAAAAGTGCTTGTAACTAAACTCATCCGAGTTCATTTTTTCATGTAAACTCATCCTTGCAAAGTGACTGTCCCTGATTGAAAAGAAGCTTTTATTTATTCTTTCCAATCTATGGACAGAGAGGATCAGGTTAGCTAAGAGAGCGAATAAAGATGGTATCTCCCTAATAAGAGATGCAGCAGCGGGACAGAAGTTCCAAAAGAGAGAGTTTATTTCCTTTCGCTATATGGTTTACAAAAGATAAAATCACACAAGGGTGAGGAAACCAGAGGGGGGATGAACATCTAGACGTGCACACAAACTCAAGTGAACAAAATTAAGATTTGACAGGAATCAGTGACGAGTCCGATGACGACTGAGCTGACAATAGATTCTGAAAAATAGGTTAAGGCCAGCGACACACCACAACCCGCCTCCGAGGAGAGGAGCAGATGAGCATGAGAGTGAGAGCAATAACCAGTGCCATGAGAAGTCCCATGAAATCAATACATACCTCCTTGCAAACAGGATTCCCCATCGCTAAAATGCCTTAAACCTGTATAAATCCTACTCTGCAAAAATGAAGCAAACGCAAAATAAGTGCATGTATGGTCATGGTATTCATCTTATTTTTATTTATAACCTCTTTCTTCTATGTTCTCACTTATAAATTGACTAATTAGCTCCATTCCAAGACCAAGACCAAGTCCAAGTCCATTTAATTATGATTTGTTACGAAGTTTCTCAGGGCTGGCTCTTTTAAGGTTGTGAGTTGGACTGATGTTGACTGACAAATGACAGGAGAGTTGAATGGAGCATCATGTAATCATCTGTGTTACGAAATTTTTCATTTTTTTATTGGGTACTAGTTTATTTTATGTCTTTTAATCCCAGCTTTGTTTGAAAATTGCAAAATCAAACGCAGCCCATTTTCTAATTTTTAATATCTAGTATCTTCCAATTTCAAATTTTCTTAGATCATCCATCCCAGCCAGAGGTTTCATCTACAATCAATTTACTTCCTATACAAAATTCTGGTGAGCCACTCTCTTACGGAACGTTGATTTTTTTAATTCCCTTGAATTACCTACTAACCAAACAACAAAATTCAAGATCTTTCTAGAAATTGTAGATTCCACTTACCTAATCCCAAACTTTTAGTTGAAACAGATCATTGACGATATCTTTATCTTTTTACTGAGATTGAAGAAGCTATTTCATCAAAATATAGTCAATAAGGAAACGAAAATAATCAGCTTCATTAGCTTGAATTGGAATAAGTTACTCCTAGCTTAACATTCTATTGCAATTGCATACACAAGATTCCTTTCCTCTACTTATTTTATGCTAATCTTGTAAGATTAGGTGATATGCTAATCATGTCACTTGCTTCTTTTATGTGCAAATCTGTTTGCTATGGTTGTTGATTGTAATTAGTTGAGTCGAGTCATAGGTTCAATTGACAAAAATTAGTGGGTTTGATTAGGCTTAACTTTTTAGTTGATGACTTTAAGAACTTAAGTGTAGACAATTTTAGGGTTAAGTTAAGCTGACATGAATCAAAGCCCAAAAATCTAATCAATCAAACAATTTATATCAAATTATTATATTCTTTATTGTCATCCTAAGACAAAATGCCTTTACATGCTTTAATATTTAGAATTCATCTAAACTAGGCTCTCTTCAACTTGAAAAGGAATGGAGCAAATCAAATAGGTTGTTTCCTATCATTTTTATTTATATTTTTAACAAAATTTGATTAAATGAGAATCTTACGAGATAAAAATAAAAAATAAAAAATACAGATTAAAAGTGACATTTCCCATTAATTTATAGTAGATGAATATGGTAAGAGTCTAGTTACAATAAGAAACAGATCAAACCAACAAGGTTGTCTGCTTGATGAGAGATGCATGACAGAAAGTAGTTCAAATTTTTGGTTGAGTTGTACCTGAACTTGAGGTTGTGAGAATGGATTGGACATGAAATGCAGATACCCATCACTCTTAAAACTAATATTGAATAATTGAAATCAAATAAACCTCACCTTTTCCCAAAGACACACATGTTAGGAATTCATATCAAAATAATCCACATCTAGAACTTTTAAAACAGAGCATTTGTCACAGAACAATAACTAAAAATCAAAGAAAAACCCACTCTGAAAATCTATCTCAAACTTTGATAAATGCATTCGAAAAAAAGTAGCAGCTGAGCAGAGATTTACCGGAGTGGTGAACGGAGAAATTGCTGATCCTTTATCTCAGCTGGAAAGCCGAGCGAATGAGGGGAGAGGTGTTAAAGATAAGGATGCTAAGTGACGATGTTACATACTTTTAATAAAGCTACCAAACATTTTCTTAATTATTTAATATTTTCCAATAAGAAAAATTCACCACCAAAAAAACTCCCATCACATTAATTCCTCCTTCATTTAATTCCGTGAAAGTGCAGACAATCTTCCCTATAGTCCAATGCTTTCGCCCCGGAAGAATTGTCAAAAGAGAAATGATTTATTTTCTTATTTATTTTTTAATTATTAAATAAAAAATATTAAATATTTTTTTATATTTTTAAGATATTAAATATATTTATTTTTTATTTAATATTTTTTTCTTTAATATTAGAAAAATTATTTTAAAAACTTATAAAAAAATATAAAATTAGTCATTGTCAAATAGCACATTATAGTAGTGTCAGATGCCTATAGGGTTGGCGTGCTTTAAATTACATAGTTTTGGAAAGTCAATAAATGGTTAAATAGGCCTAATTACAATTTACAAGTCAAATCTATTAGGAAGTTTCAACAATATTTTCATTTTGTGATGAAGACTTCTTTTCCAACGTTGTCAATGCACGATGTTGGCCGACTAGACAACAGAGGAAAGACAAAGCGATGGGTAGATATACGGACAAAAGTTAACTCTATTTTTTTATATTTTTATATTTATTTTATTAATTAAATTATAATATTTTTTATTAATATTTTTTTATTTAAAATATATATATATTATAATTTAATTAATAAAATAAATATAATAAATATAAAAAAAATAAACTTAAATTTTATCCATTTATTTAAGCACATGTAGAATGCACGTGTTCTTTCACATTTACATTGACAGGTAACATCCCTATTTAACCAAATTGGTTTAAATTAGTTTAATTGGACCCACTTTACAACTACTTTAATTATTTTCTGTTCTACAGTACTCATATATTTAGAAGGGTTTAAAACCCTTCTTAATTAGACGAACCAAATTTAAACAAATGTCCATCAAATGAGCTAACATGTCATGAGTTAATATGTGTCAGTTTACTTAATTGTCTTTTTTCACTTATTAGCCTTAAGGTTTCTTTTATAATTTTAACAAACTTAATTCTAATTATGTTAACACTCAACACAGATCTTAAATTTCATTTAACAACCCAAAGAATGCCATCATCATTGAACCATTCCATACCCAGAAAGCTTCCCACACCATCAACATTGCAGCTTTTACAGTCTAGATTTTTCCTTTTTTTGAGCTTAACCAGACCAAAAGAAAAAAGAAAAAAAGAAAGAAAGAAAGGAGCAACAATATCAAGCAAGCACGATGGAGATGAAGGCACCACCAAGAAGAATCCGAACCAACCATAGATCTGTCATTCCAGCCATAGATCTGTTATCGATTCTCTATTGGGATAATTAACTATATATTAGCAAGTGATTAGTTGCAATCTTTCTAGAATAGCATCTTTAGCTCCTAGAATATCTCTTGTACATAATTAGCTCCTAAACTTTAGGAGAGTAGCTCTGTGAATATGCTGTATATAATCTTCTTAGTGGCAATGAGAAGGAGACACGATTGCATCTTATTCATTTCTTTTTGGTATCAAAGCAGGTTATGAAACCCTAAATTGATATTTGTTTTCTTGCCGGTATCAAGCAAAATACCATGGCTAATAATGGTGACGGAGAGAACATGAAGCAGCAGACAGGTGACAGACAGAACAAGAAGAAGCAAATGGCTCTTAATCTGACCTCGCCATACTATTTGCACCCTTCTGATCATCCTTACATGAATATCTTCCCAGTGACCTTGAGGGGAGATAATTATCAAGAATGAGAGATCAGTATGCATGATGCATTTCGTGCAAAACGCAAACTGGGTTTCTTAGATGGAACTGTGACAGAACTGAAGGCTTACACAAACGAGATTGAGGATTGGTGGAGTGTTAACTCCATGCTTGTAGCCTGGATCATTCAATCTATTGAACCTTCCATTCGCTCTACTATTACCTATTATGATACGGTAAAGGAGCTGTGGGACACCTGTATCAACGATTTTTCATTAGCAATGGACCTCGAATTCTTCAACTGAGGTCAAAACTAGCACGTTGTGACCAAAATGGTCAGAGCGTTGCTGCATACTACGGGTATCTGAAGAAAATTAGGGATGAGTTGTTCATGTATATAACGATGAGAGCTTGTACGTGTGGCATGCGTACTTGTAAATGGGCTGCTGATCTAAGTAAGGAACGTGAGGACGAGTGAGTTCACCAATTCTTGATGGGTTTGGATGACGATCTATACAGAACGCTCCGTTCCAACATTATCGCTCAGGGCCCACTCCCTCCATTGAACCGGGTGTATGCTCTGGTGGTGCAAGAGGAACCCCACAATACCATAACGAGGGGGCATGCGACGCGAACTGAGGCGATTGCTTTAGCTGTCCATGGCAGTTCTTCTAACTGTAATGGAACGAGAGGACGTATTGAGAAGTCTGTCTGCTCAAATTATGGGAGGACAAGACATGAGGTTACTTCTTGTTTCAAAATTATTGGGTATTCGGAATGGTGGAATAATGGACGTGGTAGAGGCAAGAGCACCGGAAAAAGAAAAGGTGTTGATTCTGGCACAGGGCATGGTCGCGGCAAAGCTCCCGTTGGTGTTGCTAATGCTACCCAATTCGTAGCAACCTCCTCCACTGCTCCGCCTGTCTTGACATCCCAACACAGAAGTGTTGTGGGTCTTGCTTTGACAGATGATCAATGGGCCACCATCTTGAATATGTTCAAATCATTGAATAATAACTCCGCCTCAAATGAAAAATTAACGGATAAGTCTTTTTCTCCATGGATATTAGATACAGGGACATCTTATCATATAATCGGAGACAAAAGATTGCTCGTGGATCTCTCAGACATTTTTCCTTCTCCTATTGTGCTACCTGATGGGACGCATACCAATGCTGTCCAAGAAGGGACAGCAGTTCTTGATGACAATATGACAATTAAGCATGTTTTATATGTTCCTCGGTTAACTTGCAATTTGATCTCTTTTGCCCAACTGATCAAAGATTTAAATTGTGTAGTCACATTAACTGACAAACTATGTGTGATACAGGACTGCACTTCGAGGATGGTGATTGGTGCGGGTGAAGAGAAAGATGAGGTTTATTGGCTTCGCTCGGCGGCATCGACTGGTCGACTATATCATGCAACTGATGTCGGTTCTTATCAAGTATGGCATCGACGACTTGGGCATCCGTCTACACAAATAGTTGGTCTTCTTCCTGGTGTTAGCAGTAGTGATTATCATAAAAATAAAGATGAACCTTGTGATTTTTGTTTTAAAGCCAAACAAACTCGTGCATCATTTCCTGTTAGTTCCAACAATACAGTTGAATTATTTAAGCTGATTCATTGTGTTGTATAGGGTCCATATAGTGTCCCATCTTCATGTGGTGCTTCTTATTTCTTAACTATCGATGATGACTATTCTAGAGGTGTTTGGATTCACTTAATGGCCAATAAGACAGAGGCTGCAAATCTAGTTAAGAATTTTTGTGCAAGGACTCAAACTCAATTCAATAAGAAGGTGAAACACATTCGAGGTGATAATGGGACCGAATTCACAACCTTGGGGCATTATTTTACTGAACATAGTATATTGTTTGAAACATCTTGTGTTAATACCCCCCAACAAAATGGGCGAGTGGAACGGAAACACCGCCATATTCTTAATGTAGCCCATGCACTCCGATTTCAAGCCAACTTACCTATTGAGTTTTGGGGTGAATGTATTCTTACGACTGGTTATCTTATTAACCGTACTCCTACCGCTATTCTCCAAGGCAAAACCTCATATGAAATTATTTTTGGTCACACTCCTATCTATAATCACATTAAAACTTTTGGGTGTCTTTGCTTTGCTTCCAAGATTCCTCGTGACCAAAACAAGTTTGCTAGTTGTGGTCGGAAGTGTATCTTCCTTGGGTACCCTCATGGCAAGAAGGGATGAAGATTGTATGATATTGAAACTGGGGATTTCTTTAACTCTCGGGATGTTGTGTTCTATGAGAATCATTTTCCCTATAGTCATCCTCCTACTTCTTCCCCTACCTCTACTAATCTTGCTCATCCTGCGATTTATGACATGGATTTTATAACCCTTCCAACATCACTAGACGCCACACATCCACCACAAAATGTGCTTTCTTTTGGTGCACCTGTTGAGCCAGTGCATAATGTGACTTCATCATCTAGTGGGACTGATAGGTTGTCAACTCCTAGGCCTATTGAAGTAAAGGGGAGTGATCATGTTGCATTGGAAGCACCTGCTACTGCCTCTCTTGTTGGCACGACTGGTCCCTCTTATACTCCTTCTGATGGTGACATCTGGTGCAGCTCGAGAAAATGCCAACGATCAGTATGATTGCGAGACTATGTTTGTCATACAGCGCGTCATTTAGACCCCCCCTTTGCGTCATCTGCTCAATCTCCGTCCTCAAGTACGCCTTATCCCATAGTTAATTATATGTCTTGCAATAACTTCTCTACTTCCTATGCTCGTTTTTTGGCTGCAATAACTGCAGGACATGAGCCGACATGCTTCTCTAAAGCCGTTCGTGATCCTCAATGGCATGATGCCATGCGCAAGGAGATTGAGGCTCTTAAAAATAATGGTATATGGACCATTGAAGATTTGCCACTTGGCAAGAGAGCTATTGGGTGTAAATAGGTGTACAAAATCAAGTATAACTCTGATGGTTCCATAAAGTGTCACAAAGCACGACTAGTTGTTCTTGGCAACAATCAAGTTGCCGATATTGATTTCAATGAGACTTTTGCTCTAGTTGCTAAGATGGTATCCGTTCGTGTTTTCCTTGCGGTAGCCGTTGTTCATGGTTGGGAACTCCATCAAATGGATATTCACAACGCTTTCCTATATGGTGATTTTGACATAGAAGTATATATGTCTCTTCCTCCTGGGTTTTATGGTGTTTCTCCCGAGAAGGTTTGTCAACTGCGAAAATCACTATATGGTCTACGTCATGCCCCTCGTAACTGGTTTTCTAAGCTTGCTTCTGCCTTGAAGTCATTTGGATTTGTTCAATCCTATGTTGATTACTCATTGTTCTCCCTTGAACGACATGGTATCATTCTTTATATACTTGTAGATGTTAATGACTTGATCATTGCAGGGAATGATTCTGAGGCAGTTGCTAATTTCAAAGCTTATCTAAGCACTTGCTTTCACATGAAATATCTAGGAGTGTTGAAATATTTTCTTGGTATTGAAATTGCTTGGGGAATGGAAGGTTTGTTTCTTTTTCAATGAAAATATGCTCTTGATATCATCTCTAAAGTTAGTTTGCTTGGTGCAAAACCTAGTGATTTTCCCATGGAACAGAACCACCAATTGGCTCTTGCTACAAGTCCCGTCTTTTCTCATCTGGATCGTTACAGATGATTTGTTGGCTGTTTGATTTATCTCACCATTACTCACCTGAAACTCTGTTATGTTGTTCATACTCTTGCTCAGTTTAAGCAAAGTCCTAAATAAGCCCACTGGAACGCTGGTCTTTGAGTTCTTCGTTACTTAAAATGCCATCCTGGGCAAGGTCTTGTCCTTTCTAAGGATAGTGCTTTAAATCTTACTGCTTATTGTAATTTAGATTGGGTCAGTTGTCCTTTGAATCGCTGTTCTTTCACTAATTACTTTATTATGTGGGGGGTTTCTCCTGTTTCTTGGAAGACTAAGAAACAACTAACTGTTTCTTGGTCTTCTGCTGAGGCCGAATACCGTTCTATGACCACTACCAATTGTGAGCTTATTTGGCTTAAATTTTTGCTTAAGTCTCTTGGTGTTGATCATTCAACGCCTATGTGCTTGTTTTGTGATAGTCAAGCAGCTCTCCACATTGCTGCGAATCCAGTTTTCCATGAACGTACCAAGTATATTGAGGTTGACTGCCATTTTGTGCGAGGTCAAATTCAAGCTGGCAACATTGCCACCTTTCATGTTCGCACAAACGGTCAGCTAGCAAGTATCTTTACAAAGGCCCTCGGGAAGCAACAATTTCAATTTCTTCTTCGCAAGTTGGGCATTTGAAATCTTCATACTCCAACTTGAGGGAGAGTATTGGGATAATTAGTTGTATATTAACAAGTGATTAGTTGCGATCCTTCTAGAATAGCATCTTTATCTCCTAAAATATTTCTTGTACATAATTGGCTCCTAAACTTTAGGAGAGTAGCTCTGTGAATATGCTGTATATAATCTCCTTAGTGGCAATGAGAAGGAGACACAATTGCATCTTATTCATTTCTTTATTCTCAACATTGGAATCACTCAACCCCATTTTCACCCCTCACCTTAAAATGCTCCTCGTATTCACTCACATCCTCGGATTAAAATGGGTAAAAACTAAACTTTTAGAACTAACAACAATGGAGGAAAATAGTCAAAAAAATTATTGCTTTTTTTACTTTTAACTTGTTTTCATCATAAAAATAACATGAAACATTCTTAAATCCCGATTCAAGAAAAATCAAATCCTTAAAATTGATCAAAATGTTGTTAAAATAAAAAATATCAAATTCAATTTATACAACTCGTTTATCTACAAAATGAGTCATCTAACCCGACCTGTCCGGGGAAGAGGTCGAGTACTCCTTCACGTTGACCAACCACACCCTTACCATTTTTTATACTTAACATTTATTATCCTTTTTTTAAACAGTTTAATTAGTTTTTTAATCCAACACAGTAAACTTCACCTTGACCAAGCCCATCCCCACCAGTTTCTTTACTTACATTTATTATCCATTTTTTAACAAATACAGTAAAAATTTTGTTTTACGTATTTATTAGTTTTTAAAAACTTTATATTTTTTGGTACAGTTAAAAACTTTGTATTCTTATTTACCAAAATAAAACTTTATATATTTTTTAACTTTTAGGTTTTAAAAGTATTTTTCAATTTTAAATTCAAAATATATTAAGTGTCTTTAGAAAAAAAGGGTAAGTTTTTTACTTTAAATTTATAAAAAAATAAATCAATTTTATAAATTTTAAAAATACAGATAAAACAAAATATATTTTGGATAAATCTATTTTTTATTTAAACTTATTATTTTTTAAAATTATTGATATTTTAAATGTTAAAAAGGACCAAAAAATATTGAAGTTTAAAAATAAAAAAGAATGTATATCACAATTATGCATAAAGTTTGACATGTATAAACAGATAAAAAAAAAGTTTTACATGCATAGCAACTCAACTAATGAATAATAATAATAATAATAATAATAATAATAATAATAATTAATTATTATTATTATTATTATTATTATTATTATTATTATTATTATAATAATAGATGATATGAGGAAAAAAACTTTGAAAAGTCATTTTGCCTAATATAATTGAGGCTTACAGTGTTAAGGTAAAGAACGTCTAAATCAACATTAATTTTAGGGGATTCCGTTCATGATAAACACAAATACTAAAGAAATTAGATAAAAATATTTAAATCAAAACCATTTTAAAAAAAAAATCATAGGTACCAATCTGACTTGGATAAATTTTATTTAAATTCAAAACTGTTTTTAAAAAAAAAATCAAATTATACGTATCAAATCACAATATAATTAAATTTAATTCTTTCTTTTTTACCCAAGAAAATAACTTTTTTTTTATTTGAGACTTTAAGAAGACAAAATGTAGCTAGCACAGCAAATCATAAATTCATAATATCATTTATATATTAACGAAATTTAAACATTAAAAGCCTAAGTTTTGGAAGTTAACATTTTTTCAAATAATTTTTAAATATACAACAAATATATTTTTTTGAGCTGAAAAAGTAAGTTCAATTAATCTGCAAATTAGCGTCCAACAAGGGAATAATAAACAAGGGTGGATCTGGACCCTAAGATCTAAGGTCACTATTTTTAGTAAAATAAGTATTTTGTACTCATGCAATATATGAAATAAATTAAAAAATATTAAAATAAAAAAATAAAAAATATACTTAATTTAGATATATATATGACATTTCAGATGATTTACATAAATTTAATTAAATTATAATTAGTGAAGTTTATAATGAGATTCACTCAAAAAATATTTTTTTGTTTTCATTAACTGTCTTTTTCCTGTGCTATGATAACTAGCATATATAGATCATTTCAATAAATATTTTTTTATTTGTCCACCCAATAAATATTTAGTTTATATAATTTTAATTAATTTCAATTTTTTATTCTATATTTTTTTAATATTAATTTTTACTTATTTATTTATTTAGATGTTTTATCAACTTATTATTAAGAGTATACCAAGTTGGCCATTCTTGTCAAATTATCTTGACAAAATAATCTTAGATGAATAGATATTACAATGACAAATAAAATGAAAACTTACTAAAAATTGAAATGGTCAATAATATAATCAAATGATATTCAATACATTCAAATACCTTACCATTTTATAACCTATAAATTTAGTTTACATAATTCAAGTAGACTAAATCAAATAACAAATTAGTTAATTCAATCAATTGACATATGACTTGTTATATTCTTTAGTCTTATTCTCTTTCACAAATCCAATCTATTTCAATATGATATAGAACTATAGTTTCCTCATTACATATGTTTCATTAATACTTTCATTGAAGTTAATTTATTCTATTATTTGTCCACAAAAATTATCTCAATTCTTACAAATAATTTTACTTAAAATATTAATAAAACATCAATGTTATATTACACTAATTTTTAATTGCATTTAAACAATCTTATTAAGCAAACTTTAATATAAATTTGAAATTTTCAATTGATTTTATCATATCTTATTGTAAAGTTTTTATTTCATATATGTAAATATTAATATATTTTCATTTAAAGTTTTCAATGTTGAGAAATATAAATATAAAATATTTAAATATTATATATTATATATATGAACGAAAAAACTTTAAAAAACACTTAATAATTTCTTAGTTTTCTCATAATAAATTATATTTAATTAATTTTATTATATTTTCATGCAAAATTTTCATTCTCATGTAACGTATATATTGAAGTTTTCTAAATAATATAGAATAAATATAGTAATTTAAAAATATAATTAATTAATTTAGGGTGACAAGATATATATATAGCAAGTATGGTATTAAACACTTACAAAAAATTTAGGATTTTAAGATCAATCACTAATGAAAATAATTTATAACATGGTCAACTAAAGATATGTGAAATTTTTTTGAATTTTTTTGAATATGAATATGAATTAATATGCAAAAGTATATATATCAAAGTAATTAATATGTGATTACAAATTTCTATATTTGTATATGTGGACAATGTTGGAGCAGGAATAAACCCTTTAGATGAAAACAATCATCTATAACCTAGAAAATAATCATGTTGATCATTAGAAAATTGTGCAGAAGCGTACCTGAATTCATGATGACCAATAACTCTTCAGAGTCGTGTGGTTTGGTCTTCCAGATCTACACGTATTCCTTGAGAGAACCCTTTAACTTTCCCTCTGCTTCTTTCTGATGATGGGATGTCAAGAAAGATGAGAACGATACGTATGACCCGGGAACCATCACCTATTTTATAGACTACCCTAGGGTTATCTATTGGCATTTCTATTTTAGCTCATTGCAAAAATAGAATTACCCTTTAGTCTATACACATTAAAGGCCCATATCCTATTAGATACATTAAAGCCCAAATAATCAAAACCTTATCAAATCACTTTTAATTGAGTTCAACCTTAAGTGACAGCCCACAATACATAATTATTCACATATAAGGCCAATGTTGGATTAAGGATCCAACAATCTCCCACTTGGACTATATGTGTAACCTTATAATTATGTATTGCAAAATTAACCATATGAGCTCAATGTTATTGTCATTACCGAAAGTATTTATAACTAATCCGGTCCATCAATCGTACCAACATAGGATCAAAGCAGTCTTCGCTACAATTATTGTAACTCAACCCATCAATAGTCACATATGTTGATACAAATGAATCACATGGATTATGTTATGGATGTGTAGCATGGAATTTTCATGTGATGTGATCTTAACATGCCTAATTTTAATTGGTCCTCCTTAAACCTTAGTGAGATCAAAGCATAACAAAATTAGAGTGCCAATACACCAAAACTTTATTTCTGCAGAAAATATTCTTAAACCATACATAAACAAAAAAGTCTATATCATAAAAGCATTTAAAAGTTATAAACTCACACTAAAACTGAACATCACTTAATGGCATAACATCCATATGAGCAGTGTGCTCATGAAACATTTTAGGTGGTAACCCTTTAGTAAGCGGATCCGCAACCATGGAGTTTGTTCTGATATGCTCTATAGATAACTGCTCACTCTGAACTCTTTCTTTAATAACAAGGAACTTGATGTCTATGTGCTTCGACTTTGTCGAGCTCCTATTGTTGTTAGAAAATAGAACTGCTGATTTATTGTCACAAAATAACTTGAGTGGTCTTTCAATACCATCCACTATGCATAGCCCCGTGACAAAATTTCACAGCCAAATTCCATGATTGGACGCCTAATAACATGCTATGAACTCTGCTGCCATAGTAGAAGAGGTTATAAGAGACTGTTTAGCACTCTTCTAAAAAATAGCACCTCCAGCTAGCAGGTATATATAGCCCGATGTAGATTTCATACTATCTTGACATCTTGCAAAATCGGAGTCAGTATAGCCAACGATCTCAAGCTTATCTGACCTCCGATATGTGAGCATGTAGTCTTTCGTTCTCTGTAAATACCGCATGACCCGTTTGGCTGCTTTCCAATAGCCTAATCCTGGATTACTATCTGCCCAACATCCCTGTAATGTACGCAATATCAGGACGCATACAAACTTAAGCATACATCAGACTCCCTACTGCTGATGCATAGGGAATCTTCTGCATTTCCTTTTCTTCAAAGCCATTCTTAGGACAATAATTGAGACTAAACTTGTCTCCCTTAGTCACAGGGGTATCACTTGGTTTATACTCTTGCATGCCATATCTCTTGAGAACCTTTTCAATATAGCCTTTTTATAACAATCCAAGAATACCCCGAGAATGATCTCTGTGTATCTGTATGCCCAATACAAAAGATACATTACCAAGGTCTTTCATCTCAAAATTCTTAGCTAGAAATCTCTTAGTTTCATGCAATAATTCTATATTATTGCTGGCAAGTAAAATGTCATCAACATATAAAACTAGAAAAATATATTTGCTCCTACAGAACTTATGATATATATAGTCATCTACCAAATTCACCTCAAAACCAAATGAGATGATTACTTGATGAAACTTGAAATACCATTGTCGAGATGCTTGCTTGAGCCCATAGATGGATTTCTTAAGTTTGCAAACCATATTCTTTGAGTCTCCCGAAACAAAGTTTTCTGGTTGCACCATATAGATTGTCTCATCAATGTCAATATTGAGAAACGTCGTCTTTACATCCATCTGATGTAACTCAAGATCAAAATGCGCCGCTAATGCCATTATAGTCCTGAAAGAGTCCTTCGAAGATACCGGAGAGAAAATCTCTTTATAGTCGATGCCTTCTTTCTGTGTAAATCTCTTTACGACAAGACGAGCCTTATATCTTTCAACATCGCCTTTTAAATCCCTCTTGATATTAAATATCAATTTGCAACCAATGGGTTTTGCACCTTCAGGCAATGGGACAAGATCCCAAACGTCATTGTCCTTCATGGACTTAATCTCTTCATTCATGGCATCAATCCACTTTTGAGAGTTAGAACTTTCCATGGCTTGACGGAAGTTGATCGAATCATCTTCCATCACTCCAATGTCAACCTCATGTTCTTGGAGAAATACAATGTAATCATCTGGTATTGCACTTCTCCTTTCTCTCGTGGATCTCCTTAATGGCATAGGTTCTTGAGGTGGAATAGTTTGTTCTTCTGGAATAATTTCTTGCATGGGAGGTTCGACATTGTCTTGATCTATTGTGTCTTTAACAAGGTCAGGAAGAGGTTCCTGAACAATGTCAATAACACTTATGTAATATCAACATATTCCTCTTCAAAGACAATATCTCTAACTATATCTTTCCCCGCAAACTCGACATCCTCAAAGAACCGCGCATTTCCTGATTCAAAAATTGACTTAGTTGTGGGATCATAAAACTTGTAACTCCTGTACCTTTCAGAGTATCCAATAAAATAGCAACTGACCATCCTTGAGTCCATTTTCTTTTCATTTGGCCTATAAGGCCTTGCTTCAGTTGGACAACCCCAAACAAGCAAGTGCTTTAAACTAGGCTTTTTGCCTGTCCAAAGTTCGTAAGGGGTTTTTTTAGTTGCTTTAATTGGAACTCTATTGAGGATATATACTGCAGTTTTAAGTGCTTCTCCCCAGAGTGATTCTGGTAAGGTAGAATGACTAATCATACTTCTTACAATGTCTTTAAGCGTCCTGTTTCATCTTTCAGTAACACCATTCATAGTGGGCAAGCCCGGCATAGTGTACTGTGGGATGATACCGCATTTCTCTAGGAATTTAGCAAAAGGTCCTAGACGTTGTTCACCTGAACTGTCATATTTGCCATAGTACTCACCACCATGATCAGACCTGACGCTTTTGATTCTTTTGTTGAGTTGGTTCTCAACTTCAGCCTTATAATTTTTGAACACATCCAATGACTTTGCCTTTTCATTAATGAGATAAATGTAGCCATATCTTGAAAAATCGTCTATGAACGTTATATAATATTGTTGACCATTCCAAGCAGCCGTAGGGAATGGCCCACAAATATTTGTATGTATAAGTTCTAAGACGTCCAAAGTCCTATTGGCCTCAAATCTCCTTTTATTGTTTTGTTTGCCCTTAATACAATTGATACAAAGATCAAAATCTGTAAAATCTAAGGGTTTTAGAATTTCGTTTGACACAAGTCTCTCTATTCTCCGTCTAGAGATGTGACCTAATCTCTTATGTCATAACGCAGCTGAATTCTCATCGGTTAATTTTCTCTTTATGCCTCGTGTACTTAATTGTAGAGATTCATTAAACGAAGCAATTATATCAAGCGAATAAAGATTATCGTAACCTGACAAAGAACCAGAACCAACCAATTTTGAATCATGAAACAAACTAAATTTTCCATTCCCAAATGAACAAGAATAACTAAATTTGTCCAAAGCAGAAATAGAAATCAAATTTTGTCTAAAAGACGGTATCATAAGTGTTTCATCAAGATCCAAATAAAATTTAGTCTTTAATAGTAATCTAAATTTTCCAATTGCCTCAACTTGAACCGTCTTGCCGTCACCTACATAGATGTATCTTTCACCATCACTTGGTTTTCGACAATTCAGGCAACCCTGCATAGACACACTGATGTGAGTTGTGGCACCAGAATCTATCCACCATGTGTGTTTAGGCACCAAAGTTAAATTAACCTCAGAACAAACCAAATTAAGAAGCATACATTTCTTAGCACGCCATGCGTGATAGTTACTGCAATGCTTCTTCACATGCCCTTCAGCTCCACAAAAGAAACAACCACTACTTCCTGATTCATTTGGTTTCTTTTGTTGTTTCTTTTGAGGCGCCGTATCTGCAGCTTCCTTATCCATCTTCTTCTTCAATCCCTTGCCCTTATACTTTGAGGTAGAGGCAAAATGAGCACTTTCTGTCTTGTCTTGCTTCGACCTTTTTTCTTCCTGAACACAATGTGAGATTAGCTCATTCAGAGATCAAGTCTCTTTCTGACAATTATAGCTCACCTTAAACTGGTCAAACTGTGTCGGAAGAGATATCAGAACCAAATGCACCAGTAAGTCCTCAGAGAGTTCTAGCTTAAGTGCTTTTAGCTTTGAAGCAATATGAGACATCTCCATAATGTACTCCCTGATGTTGCCCTTACCCATATACTTCATTGAAATTAATTTTGCCAAGAGCGTACCTATTTCAGCCTTTTCGCTCTTGACAAACCTCTTTTCAATATCTGCATAGAACTCCTTAGCTGTAGTTATCTTTTCATATATTGTGTCCCTGAATGCTTCTGGAATAGCCTTCTTCATGATCATCACACTCATGCGATTTGACCTCTCCCACCTTTCCATCTCCTTCTTATCTTCAGAGGTACTCTGATCTGTAAGAGATGGGGGAGAGTCAACCCTTAACACAAGGTCGATGTCCATTACTCCAAGAACTATCAAGATATTTTCTTTCTAGGACTTGAAGTTTGAGTCATTTAGCATAGGAATAGAGTTAATGTTGGCAGTAATACTCGCAGGATCATCCATAGCTGAACAGAGAACAATAAACAAATAAAACATGCTCAGATAAGTCTCAAAATCAAAGTAATACTAAATTCAAATAAGGTAAACCTCATCTCAAGATATCGGGAATCCATTAACATTTTATCTTTGGATAAAATATTAACTTTTCAGTGATACCTTGGCGTAGTAATCAAACACTGATAATAAGAACATGTCAAACAATAAATCTTCCTTTGGGCCGATTCATTATTCACATGTAAAACCGAATAATTATCACGCATTTATCACCACAAATGCACTTGCAATTCTGTAAAATACTCACCTTACTTTGGGCCAATTAGTATCTACATAAATTACAAGCACGCAACATTTTATATTTAATAAATTAATTTCCACAAGAGAGGTCACTTTGGTGACATGTTGTTTCAATTAATTTATCCCAAAATATATATAAACTTTTCTAATATTTGAATTTAGGATGGCTAAAAATATACCCAAAATAAACATATAACACTTGTAATTTTTCAAAAACAATATATACAATTTAATAAAATCAATCTACGTTTGTGTGTGTGATTTTCAGAATAATATATACATACAATCAATACCAGATTATTATCTTTATTGGTTCCTGATCATACTATAGCTTTAAAGTAATTTTAATATTTCTTTTAATATAATAATAATTGTTTATTATAAACTCATATATAATAAAGGAGCTGTAACACGTTTGACCAAGGAATATACATTTGGAAAACACGCAAATATCTGAAAAACTACCGCTTAATTCAATTTTAAATCATATAAATCATAACCAGATTCATAAAGAAAATAAAGAATTTCTTAATGATCAAACATAACATTCTCTGATACCAATTGTTGGAACCGGAATAAACCCTTTAGATGAAAACAAATATCTATAACTTAGAAAATAATCATGTTGATCATTATGAAATTGTGCAGAAGCGTACCTGAATTCATGATGACCAATAACTCTTCAGAGTCATGCGATTTGGTCTTCTAGATCTACACGTATTCCTTGAGAGAACCCTTTAACTTTCCCTATGCTTCTTTTTTATGATGAGATGTCAAGAAAGATGAGAACGATACGTGTGACCTAGAGACCATCACCTATTTTATAGACAACCCTAGGGTTATCTATTGATGTTTCTATTTTAGCCCATCGCAAAAATAGAATTACCCTTTAGTCTATACATATTAAAGGCTCATATCCTATTAGATACATTAAAGCCCAAATAATCCAAACTTTATCAGATCACTTTTAATTGGGCTCAACCTTAAGTGACAGCCCACAATACATAATTATTCACATATAAGGCCAATGTTGAATTAAGGATCCAACAGGCAAATAATTTAATTTAAACCTGACGATACATGTATATTTTTCTTTTAAATTACAATATAAGATGTTACATGATAGTTATTGAGATCATATAGTTAACATATGGTATATTTTCAAACATATTTTTTTAAGTCAGAATAACACATGTCAAATTTTAAAAAATATTTTTTCATACTTCTCTTTGTATATTTTATGATGTGTTAAACAGTAAATCACTCTATTACAATTCAGTGGTATGTATCCACATCCAACCCAAAAAATCAAGAAGCAAAGAGATTTATGTCATTATCTATAGATCCACTATATGAAAAATATTCCAAGCCCCATTAATTCCATCATAAACATTTTTTGTATCTCATTCTAAATAAATCTTACCAAGCTCCCATACAAACTTAAGCCATTCCCAAGCAACCAGCAGTTCCGTTCAATACGTGTCATTGACACCAAAAAGATTATATATATAGAGACACACACAACAGTTTCATACCGCGTGCACTATAAGCCTCAAATATATTAAAAAAAGTGACTTATCAAAATTTTTCTCATCATATAATCTATTATAATAATGATGATGATAATAATAATAATTATTATTATTATTTAAGTTATGTTTGTAGGAACTCATTAGTTGAAATTCTATATATGTCAAATTTTATGTGTGAATGTGATATATTATTTTTTATTTTCGGAAAGCATTAATATTTTTTGGCCTTTTTAACATTTAAAATGTCAACAATTTTGAAAACTAATAAGTTTGAATTAAAAATAGAGTTATTCAATATATAATTTGTTTTATTTGTGTTTTTCTTAAAATTTATAGTTAATTTATTTTTTATAAATTTAAGTTAAAACATACTCTTTTTTCTAATGCTACTTAATATATTTTAAATTTAAAAATGAAAAATAATTTCAAAACCTAAAATTATAAGAATATAATAAAGTTTTAACTGTACCAAAAAAAATACAAAGTTTTAAAAAACTAATAAATACGTATAAACCAAAAAAGTTTAAAATCTTGATATAGTTAAAAAAATTAAACAATTTAAAAACTTTGTATTTTTGAACAAAAATTTTACTGTAGTGGTTTAATAAAGGATAATGAATGTAAGTAGAGAAATTGGGGGTGGAGTTGGTCAAGGTGAAGGAGTATTTATCTTTTTCCTTAGGCGGGTTGGGTTAGATTGAAAGATATATTTAAATTTAATAAGCTTAGATTAATTATAAATAAAAGATTATAGTATATTAAATATATTATATTTAAAAATTTGATAAAAAATGTGTACCTGACATAATTTTATAATCTATTGTTGTTTATTGAAGAAATTAAGAAAAAATTTTTGTGTGAAAGAAAATTACCCCCAACCCTAGTAAGTTTTCTACACGTGTTGTAAACTGTCTAATGAGAAAGTAAGTTTATATTTTTATTAGATGAGAGAAGGGACCTATCAATAGGTTAAGAAATTAATAGCCCAATCCATCATGGGTCATTCACACTAAAAAATTTAATTACAATATTTATAAATTGATAAAGTGTTATACTATAAATTATAATTTTATAGTTAATATTGATTAATAATTTAAACAATATTTTATTTATTGATTAATGTTATTCACATTACATATATATTTAAGAGATTCAACATAGATGACCTGTTTTACAGAGAAATGGGTCGCATAATCCGATTTTGATCTTTTCATTTTGTAGCATTTTGATCAATTTCAAGGCTTTGATTTTTCTTAATTTTGATTTAGGAATATTTCATGTTATTTCTATGATGAAAAACAAGCCAAAAGTGGAAAAAGCAACAATTTTTCAACTATTTTTCTCCATTGTTGGCTGATCTAAAAGCTCAGTTTTTTACTCGTTTTAATCTGAGGATGTGCGTGAATGCGAGGAACACTATAAGTTGAGGGATAAAAACCAGGTTGGGTGATTTTAATGTTGAGAATCGGCGACAGATCTATGGTTGGAACAACAGATCTATGGTTTGTTCGGATTCTTCTCGTTGCTGCCATCATCTCCTTGGTATTCGCTTGATATTGTTGCTCCTTTCTTTTTTATTTTTTGGTCTTCTTAAGCTAAAAAAAAATGGAATGGTAAAAGGCTAAAAGCTGAATTGGTGATGGTGTAGGAAGCTTTCTGGCATGGAACGATGATGAGAATCTATGGGGTGTTAAATGATATTTAAAATTTGTTTTGTGTGTTAACATAATTGGAGTTAAAGCTTGTAAAAAATTTAAAAGAAACTTATGGGGCCATTTAATAATAAAAAATTAAATTAATTATGACATTAACTCATGATATAGACATAAGATAGACACTTGTTTATATTTGACTGGGCCAACTAAGGAGGGTTTTGGAACCCTTCCGATTACTTGGGTACCAGAGAAATTACCTTTTTTTCCTTCCTAATGTACATGCGAAATACTGGACTAGTAATGTTAGTGTTGAACCTTGTTATTTGACAGGAATCTGTTTCTACGAATTGATTACGAATACACCTACCCTAATACCTTCTCATAGATGTGTGCTTTCACCTACCTAACGGAAAGAGATCAATGAAGTTGTCACCCTTATAGCAAACCCAAACACACCTATTTAGTTAGAAATTATAATATTTCAGGGATTTAACATTATGGGCTGGGTTCAAACGCCGTGCATGATTTTATGAAGTAGACTTTTCCTATTATGGGTTTAATATTTTAGCGTCTCACACTGTCAAGAGCATAGATTATCCTCCCAATGCTTAAAAGAGCACACGTCTCTAGTCATATTGAGGCCCAAAACCATGATGATGGAGTGGGCTGTTCAAGAATCATTCGGCTCTATGACCCAAAAAACAACAGTAAAAAGAATCATTTGGTCCGCACTTTATTGGAGTGGAAAATACTTTTCACATGTCATTTTATAACTTATATCACTCATAACTGTCTAACTGTCAAAATCAAAATATAAGTATATAAAAAATAGATAAAATTAATTATAATTAAATAATAAAAATTATATAAATATATATGTAAGTAACATTCCTCTATTAAAATTTCTCGTGCTGTTTAATGCTGGGGATGGTTTGACCCAAAAAATAAATAAATAAATAATGTTTGGGTTGGCCACCTACTACAATGCAAAGCAAAATTAATAAAAAAAATGTTAACAATAATTTTTTAGATATTATTTTTAATATTTATTTTATTATTAATTTACTTCATACATTTAAAAAAATTAATAATAAAAATACTAACAATATTTATTTTTAAATTAATAATAAATATATTACTAACATTTCTACACATAACTTGCAGTAGCATCATTGTAACTTTTGTAATCATACAGCATCCATTTGCAACTGTAATATAATAATGAGTGTGCGAAAGAACAGTAAAATCAGAATGATTTATATGGAACAGGGAACTCAGAGTGAATTAATGATCAAAGGACCATAGTAATAAGAGAATATAAATGATGATGATCATGAACATGAAACGTGCGGCCATCATTAACCAATGAAACGAGCCCTGTCTACCCACACATCTTAACCCTTTCCTTTCACCAACTTTTCTTTATTGATTGGACAAGTTTGGTGGGGATGAGGCGGTCCCTGCAACCTAATTTTATTGTCTTGCCTACTTGTCCCGCCTGGATTGTCCTTTATTTATTTATTTATTCTTTCTTCTAATTTTTCAGTTTTAATTTTTTTTAAAGTTATTCTCACTCTTCTGGTTTTACTGGAGAAATTTAATAGACCTGTTAGCGGTAATTAAACAAAGGCATTTTGAACTCTGGTAGTGTGGTGGTAGTGGTACCTGTTCTGTTCTGTTCTGTTGGGAGCCTGCTTAGAACATATATTTTAAAGATTGAATTAAAGATTAAACTGAGGAGACTTTTAAATCATGATTCAAATAATTTGATCCACTAAATTTATAATTGATTTATGATTAAAATATAATTAAATTAAATATTATTCGAACAAAAACATATGACCAGTTCAATCCCATGTTTAAAACAATACTTACAACAGAAGCCGTGTTTCTTTTCTTTGATTATTAGATGACTGGGTCACTCGCTCAGGTGGGTTAGCGGTGTGTTGTAGGAAAGTGAGCTTGAATGTAGCAAAAAGCAGTAGACACCATCCAATGTCACCGAATCTATCACGTGGCTCACCAGTCGAGGCCCTTCTCCTCTCTTTCCCCGATAAACATTGAATGAAAAGCAGGTGTCACCACACCTGAGGGCATTTATCCGTGCAGTTACCATTTTCTTTTCTTTTGCTTTTCAAAATGCCAGTGCCACATAAATTTGGGCCATTCACTAATTACCCTACCTTTGCCACCTGAAACCTGATTGCTCTTCTCCGTAATTAACTCAAAAGCTTACTGCTCCTCAGTGGGAGAGCCCCAAAGATCGATTTGCATGCTTTTTTTTAAGACACTTCTTGGATTTGGATTTTGCAAACGATAAAACTTATAATCATACTCCGGTAAAATCGGGCAAGTTTACGTTTCCACCTTTTCTTCAGCTAAAAGGAATAAAAGATGTTCGAACTAGACACCTTATGATTCAGTTAGCATAAAATAAAATGTGTAAAGAAAAAATATTAAAAAATAGTAAAAATATCAAATAAAACTCGATTATTTTATGTTTATAATCTGATGTTTTCATAAATAAATAAAAAACCCATATTTACAGTAATGTATTGAACATTTAAATGAAATAAAAACTATTAAAAGTTGAGTGAAAAGTTATACAAAGGTTATAGACATTAATGATTGCCGTTTCAACTGTTGCAAGGTTACCATTGTTTTCTTCGCAGGTAAAGCTGTTTAACAATGAGTTTTATTATGCCTATATTTTATGGGGAGAATTTTACCACGCTCAATGCAGGCTACTAAGAATCAAGGATTTGGAGCTTCAATATGATTTTAGATCAAGGTCAAAGTCCAGTGAAAACAAATTAAAATACCTTAAAAAATCATTCCCTTGAACTGCAAAAACCTTTTCAACAGTAGAACCATGCATGAGTTCACACGCATTGGGACCCGATGGCTCATCCCTATTGTTAATTCAGCTCCGACTGAACAAGAGAAAGCAAGGTATAATGACATAAATGCATCAAAGTTGCAAAGAACCAACAAAGCTGCATTAGAATATGAATATTATTCATTGGGAAGGCTAACAATGACAATTGACAAACGAGTGTCCAAGATCTTACTGCGGAAGACAAAGGTAACATGCATATAAATTTAAGTCCGCAAATATGATAGTATGAAGAATAATATAACGATTGTATCTGATGCACATACAGCTACATAGTTTCAGTCTCTTTATTAATCAGTAAATAGGTATCCCGCAGCTCAGCCAAAGTGTAAAAGGAATGGCAATCGAGCTCAAGCCTTCTGTGTACACTCTCGTGCATAGCTCAAACATCAACCATGAGTACAACTACATAAGCCATGCAACAATAAATTTCATTTGTGAATAGCATACTGAGCATGTACCTGCCATTAACAATTTCCCACATCAAATGTACATAAATTCCACGGTGTGATCACTCAAGCCTTAGTGAAGAATCATCTTCCATTGTCCACACAAAACAAGGCACGTCCAATCTTGGCCCGGCAATAGTCCTGTATATATAAAGATTCTCAACAGGACAACTCTCTGGCCTTGAATCTGGAGGTCCTCTTTCATCGATGACTTCAACATTAAGTCTGGGCATTTTCTGACCCAGCAGCTTACATGCTCCATAACTCACCGAGCAAGAGGACATCCAAAGGGATCGCATTGTCTCCAGCTTTGCAGCATTGGCCAAAAGGGCCTTGTCATCAAAGGGGCAGTCCCTGATCTCCAGCTTCCTAAGATTCTCACAACCAGACAGCACATGATGGAGTCCCAAATCACTATCTCCAGCAAAAGCCACAGATAGCATCTCCAGCTTCTTCCCATAAGTCCCAATGTACTCAAAAACACGATCAGTAAGAAGACCAGAAAGGGAAAGGCGCCGAAGATCCTTGCAATGCTTTACAATAGCTCCAAAACCAGCATCCAGTGGTTGAAGGGTACGATAGTCAGGAGTTCGAGGATCGATAGTACATAGGCGAAAACGAGTCAAATTAGGTCTGTTCTGGGCAATTGTATTTAGGGCTGCATTAGACATTTGACGACAAAAATATAGAACTGACTGGAGCTTCGGGCAGCCTTCAGACACAGAAACAAGGCCCTGTTCTGTCAATGCAACATTTGGTTCTAACGCAGATGGGTCAGACGGAAACACCCTCAACTCCCTTAGATCCTTGCACGAGGCAGCAAGGGCATCAAGGCCAGCATCTTCTATGTAATCTAGCACCTATAGTAATGACCTTAATGAGCATAAGAATTTACAGTAGGACTTGGGCCAGTTAATCTGAATGCAAAAATAGACACGGGACAGGTAATCAATGGAAAACATCATATAAATTAGACATACCCATAACCGCAACAAACTCGGACATTGACTGACAAGCTTGATAAGATCAGAGCTTTGAATAGTAGCATAACTCAAGTTTAGCGATGTTAGCCTGGAGCAGATAGGATAGACAGCAGGAAGGTAGGATGGAAGCACATCCCAAAACAAGCTCTTCAATTGCTTGCACCCAGAAAATGCTTCAGCCAGGTTTGAGAAGACCGCCGGTCGCATCTCAGTCGAGTACATTCCTGTGCCTAACTCAACCAGCTGAGGACACCAGCGAAGTAGGTTAGGTAGCCTATCAAGGGGCACAGCACGATTGAGGCGGAGAGTCCGCAGGTTGGGACACCTACCAAGTAAGCGCTCTAGTGCAGACAAACTCACCTCTTTGCCTAAGCAAGAGATGTTCAGTGAAACTAATGATGTGTATGAATCAGGAAAATGACTTAGCCAATGCCCACTAAGATCCTCCACTTCACTCTCCTGCAAGTCCAACTCCCTCAAATTCCTACAATGCATTAGCATACAGTGGATTTATCAATGACAGTTTCAAGACACTTCAGTTCAGAAACTGGCACCCTCAAGGTTTTTTACGAAATAAAGAATACAGTAAATTGAACCACACTAAGCCAAAACTTAACATCATTCATGCAAGTTTCCCCTAAGAATATAGGGAAAATATACAGGCGTTATATTTAATTAAAAGTACAAGGAAAAAAAAAACTCACAAGTGAAATCAACAACCAAGGAATATTAAGCAGAACACTCCAAATTTTAATAATGTAAACAACCCAAATTTGAAACGCAGCAGACGAGTGAGAGAAATTAACAAATAACAACCAAAGAATATTATAAAATAAAATTAAAAAAATAAAGCATCTCCTGCAATCCGGACTACAATAGTCATTTAAACCAAGACATTGCCAAATCTAAGTCTAACCCCCGAAATCATAACATACACAACCAAAACTAATAACCAAAGGGTTTTTTTTTTTTTTTGTTTCAAGGTGCTAAAGTTTCACCCTTTTTTTCTATTAAATAGCACCAAAATGAAAAACATACAGAAAAATGTTGTCAATAATGCTTCAAAGAGAACCAGAGAAGGAAAGGAGATCTAAACTAAGCAAGCTATAGAGAACACAATCCCGCTAGGAGGTGATTAGTCCCTTTGATAGAGTAACATGAACCTGGAAAAACGAATGACTACATCGAAAGTCTGTCGAATTCTCCACCATAACTTCCCGTTAGAAGAACTCAAAGAAAAAACCAGACGAGACAAAATATAATTTTGATTGGAATTTCTTCCGTTGGAGCTGAAGCCCTAACTTGAGGATGTACAAAAAAAGAAAAAGAAAAAGCCAAAATATTTAATATTTCATTTCGCTATTCATTCTTCAAAAGGAACATAAATGAGCCAAATATGGCCATGATTAATTAGCCCAATTAAACCTCAGATGGCGACAGAGCCCCATCATATTTGCTATAATGCAAAACGGCCTAAGAGGGAAGATCCGAACTTCAAGTTCTTTCGAAGACGAGAGGGAATGTTAGCTACCTACTACTAATCACAATCCACACACTCCAGCACAAAAACACATTACTACATCCAATTCGCTTCTCTTATTCTCTCTATTCATCCTCACACCAATAAAACGCAAACCAAACAACCAAACACAGAAAATTCCAGAGCAAAAAGAGAAGTATGAAATAAAATTGAAAAGACCTGCAATTGGCAGCAATGGTGGCAAGTCCATCAGTAGAAAATCCCTCACAGGAAGTGAGCACCAACACTTTGAAGTTCTTAAAGGATTTAGCTATAAGCTCCAAGCACTCATCGGTGATGACCATCCTCTTGAGCCTGATCTCCTCGAGCCAGGGATAGGCACAAGACATAGCCGCGATCCAAGGGCAAACGTGACCGCCCCAACCATCAGGTACCAAATTGAAGTCTGCGAAGTGAGGCTTACCTTTCAGCGCAATGGATCTCACCTTGGGGAACCGTTTGATCACCATCATAGGGCTCACGGCGTAGCAGTTGCCAACGAAGACCTTCTTCCTACACCACCGCTCCATTTCGTACCATAACTTGCACACCAGCGAGATGGAGTTGCGGTCTTTGTCGCACTGAATGAATGAGAACACATGCTCCAGCACCTCCTCAGGGAACAAGTACGCCAACGCCATTCTCTGCATATGGAAGGAAAACAAACCCTAACAATTCCCACACAACGACGTCGTTTTCTGGATGAATATCAAAGCCTCTCAGCTCAGGTAGAAGCAACAAGTGTGGCACTGTTAGATCTGAGACGCCATTAACGAGCTTATAGAAAGAGAGTGTTCAGACTTGAGAGTGGTGCGTGTGAGTACGGGGAAGAGAGAGAGGATAAAGTGTTTATGTTGTGCCTGGTAAGGTTAGAAATTAAACCTGGTTAAATAGGTGGTGGTTTGGGGGGTTTTTCATTTTTGTGTTATCGGCAATTATGGAGGAGACACGTGGTCAGAGAGTCAATAGGAGCTGATCTTATCCGTTGAGATGGGATGGCAGAGCAGCCACAGAACACGGGTGTACGTAAAAGCCGTGGACCAAATGGGGACGATATTTTTTTATATCTCGTTATTTCTCGCGGTTCGTCGAAATTAAAAGACCGACAGGGGTTTTATCGTGGTGGAGTTTTGATAAAGTGTTATCATATGTACCAAACTGGGTTGTGGAAGGGAATCTCATGATTCGCGTTGCACGGCTGGATCTGAAGAGATGGGGGGAGGATACGGTGGGGACCACATGTGATGCAGAAATTATTATATTTGAGCCCGATAAGAAAAAGGTTAAAATGTATATTTAATTTGGTTTCTCTAGCTAGTGTTTTAAGCATTTATTAAAGAATCAGAAATAAAAAATTTTAATCTATTTGTTTTTAAATAATATTTATTTAAGATTTAAATAAATTTATTAAGAAATTTATTAAATTATCTAAATTTTAAGAAGAAAAATTCATCTTTTATAATATTATCTTTGAGAAGATAATAAGTAATTAATATGAGAGAAAAAAATTATTAATAAAGCAAACTAAATAAAGGCAAAATTCAAAAACAAGTTGTAAATGTTTTCGTAATTCTCTAAAAGTGATAAATAATTTAGAATAAAATAAGTTTTAAAAAGTGATTATTATTAAAATGAAAGGAAATAAATAAAAGTAAAATATTTAATATATTAAAAATTTTAAAAAATTAATATTTTTATTTTTTATTCCTTAACAAATATTCTAAAGATAAGAAATTATACTTTAATTTTGGAATAGCAATAAATATATATTCGAGAATGATTTTTACCATTAATTAAAGTTATTTTCTTTAGAATTTATGTTAATGTATTTAAAATTAATGATAAATATTTTTTAAGCGTAAACACACAATTTCATCTTTAAAAAAACTTTATCTCACATATTAAATTTTGAAAAATGAAAATTTCTAACTTAATCTCTAAGAATATTAAAAATTGAGTCAAATTAATTATTTATTATCTTTTTTATCAAATACTTTAGTCCTTATTAAAATTAATTTGACTTAATTTTAAGATTCTCAAAAATTAAGTTAAAATATTTTATTTTTCAAAAATTAATATGGAGTGAAATTTTTCTTAAAAAAATAGGTATTCACTCTTTTTTTAAAATAGATATTTATTACTTCAGAAAAAATATAATAATTTCTCCATAACGAAACTTGTAAGCGAATCTTATATCTATACAGGGTACGGTAATGAATGATATGAAGTGAAATCTGGAAATCATGACATCATGGCCGTCCAATCATATGTGACTGTTTCATTCTATGATTCTAACAGTCAGATACTCAGATATCTGTTTCCAGTTTCACACACACGCACTTCGGATCTACTTATAACCCACCCCTTTCCACTCCAACCCACATTTCTTCCCCAAAAGAAAGCGAGGTCCCCATTACTTCAGATATCTGGCTTTTGTATCTTGACCCTTTTATTATTAAATGCATAAATAAATTTTCTGTTGATATATTGATATGAGTATGTTTCCTTTTATGCACTTTGATATATGTTTATGTGTCTTACCCTTCCTTTTTGCTTATGACAAAAGGGAGAGAAAAAATTTGATCATTTGACTTTAATTGAGAAAAGACAGGTAAATTTAAAATGAGATTGGATTCAAATTGAAAGGGGGAGCTGCGCACATATTTGATATACATTACCTCTTAAACAGGAGGAGTAAGCTTTTATACATCTTTGTGAATTTCAATTATATGCACTAACGCTTTTCTCATTGATAATCTCATTGATAGTTTGTCATCATCAAAAAGGGAGAGAATGTGTTTGGATGCATACCTTTGACGACTTGTTTTGATGATAACAAACGTGAAGAATAAATAAAGATAATAAATAGACCAAGTCCAAGTTTATATTTGATTATCATTAGGACTTAGGATCTATTGTACGGAGCTCACTTTGATATCTCTTTGTTTTTGAAAAAAAAGATAAAACTTGTTTTTAAACTCAGTATCTTTGAAAACACCTTTTTCAAAACGGTTTTGAACTGAGTTATTCGAATAGAGCTTAGCCTATTCGAATAAACACCTTCACGAGGTTTGTTTTCTAAAAGGTGCTATTCGAATAACTATCCTGTTCTTCGAATAACTAAGGTTTTCCAGAACTCTGTTTTTTAAGTGGCTATTCGAATAACCATCCTTTATTCGAATAAATGAAGTTTTTCAGAACTGTGTTTTAAGTGGGTTATTCGAATAACTCAAACGTTATTCGAATAAATCTTTTATGTCTGAACTTCTGTTAGCAGGGTTATTCAAATGGTTCAGCTGTTATTCGAATAACCTCTTCAGTTTTAAAACTCTGGTTTTAACAGAGTTATTCGAATAACACATTGGTTATTCGAATAACCCATTTCAGATGTCTTTTCACGTTGATTTCAGAAACAGCGTTATTCGAATAAGCTTTTGCTCTATTCGAATAACTACGGAGCTTTTGTTTACGTATATGGAAACAGACAGGTTTTCAAATTTGTTTTAAATGATTTTAATTATACCTAAACGGCTATCTCCGTGCTTTTCCCTATAAATAGCAAGCTTGGGTCACGAATTTCATTGCCCATAATTCTAAACTAATTTCTGCTTGCTCTAATCTGTGAAAATTATTTTCTACTCTCTTTTTAATTAAAAACTTTGAGATATTTCTGTGAGAGCTCCATTAGCACTTCAATTTGTATTACTTACTCTGAGTGAGAGTTTCTCTTCATCTATTTTTTGATATTCTGTATCGAAGGTGAGGTATCCCTTAAGGTTTGTATAAGGGTGAGGTATCCCTGCAAGCTGAGACTTTAGCACAAGGGTAGAGTGTCCTTGTGTGTGAAAAGTGCTCTATTTTGTAACGGTAGTAAGCACCTATTGAAGCTTGTATACTTAGTGAAAAATCTCGGCTTTCGAGGACTGGACGTAGACCACAAGTGGGTTAGTGGTCGAACCAGGATAAATATCGTGCCTGCTCTTCTTCTCTTTATCTCTTTATTTTATGCAATTTACTTTATCGCACTTTTATTTTCTGTTATCTTTTCTTCGTCTCATTCCTCTGTGCATTTATTTATTAAATTTTAATATTTATATTTTATTTAAAAAGGTTTGCGAAAAAGTTTTTTACTCAATTCACCCTCCCTCTTGAGTATTGGAAGCCACTTGGTAACAAGTGGTATCAGAGATAGACTCTTGTATAAAGAGTTTAGCAGCTTCAAGAGAATATGGCTTCTTCAAATGATTTTTCAGAAGGATCTTCCATAAACCGACCACCCTTTTTCAATGGGGATGGTTACTCATATTGGAAGGAAAGAATGAAAATCTTCATCGAAGCTATTGATCTAGATGTTTGGGATGCTGTCGAAAACGGCGCTTTTATACCCATATATGAGGTCGATGGCGTAAGGACCGAAACACCACGAAATAAATGGTCTGATGAAGACAAAAGAAAAGTTCAATTTAATTTAAAAGCCAAAAATATTATTACTACTACTTTGGGATATGATGAGTTTTTTAGAATTTCAAATTGCAAAACTGCTAAAGAAATGTGGGATACTTTGCAAGTTACCCATGAGGGTACTAGTGAAGTTAAGAGGTCGAGAATAAATTCTCTAACTCGTGAATATGAATTATTCAGAATGAACCAAGGAGAAAGCATTCAGGAAATGCAAAAGAGGTTCACCCACATAGTTAATCATCTTGCATCTTTAGGCAAAAGCTTTTCTAATGAAGATTTGATTAACAAGATTTTGAGATGTCTTAGCAGGATTTGGCAACCCAACGTAACAGCCATATCAGAATCAAGGGATTTGTCTACAATGACTTTGGCTACCTTCTTTGGAAAACTTCATGAGCACGAACTCGAACTGAGCATACTGAGTCAAAGCGAAGAGAACGATAAAAAGAAAAAGGGGATAGCACTCAAAGCCACTTATTCATTAATCGACAATGATGATGAAGAAAATGAAGAAGGCTCAGAGAACATCGAGGTAAGTGAAGAAAATCTAAGTTTGCTAGTTAAAAGGTTTGGTAAATTTCTCAGGAAAAAGGGAACGCAAAGAAGACCTCCCTTCCCTCCGAAAAAGACACATTTCAAAGGTGAAGGAGTTTCATCGACTCCAACTTGCTATGAATGTGGCAAACCTGGTCACATGAAAATAGAGTGTCTAGTTTATCAAAAGAAGAAGGAGAAATTTGAAAAGAAGCCCTTCAAGGAAAGAAAAGGAAGAAAAGCCTACATAGCGTGGGATGAAAACGATATAGACTCAACTGACAGCTCAGATAGCGAGGAAGCTCAATTATGTCTCATGGCAAAAGGAGATGAAGAAGAAAGTGAAAATGAGGTAAGTTCTAATACTACTTTATTACCTTCCTACGATGAGTTACAAGATGCTTTTGAGAAACTACATGAAGAATCTTTAAAACTCACAAAAATTATTTCTTCTTCTAAGAAAACAATTTCTTCTTTAGAAAATGAAATTCTTGTTTTAAATAAAGAAATAGAAGAATTGAAAATTGAAAATGAAACTTTAGGAATCATTGATGCGTGCACAAATCATTCTTCACATGCTTCAACTTCTTCATCTTGTTCTTCATGTCATATACTTGAAAAAGAAATCAAATACCTAAAGAACATTCTTTCTAAATTCACCTTTGGAAGGGATAACTTAAATATTTTATTAGGAAGACAAAGAGTGGTTTTTCAAAAAGCCGGGATAGGTTATAACCCGAAAAATCAACAAAAACTTTATAAAAATTTCTTTGTGCATTCTAATGTTTCAAGTAGTCCTTTTATTAAATGTTTTTATTGTGGAAGGAAAGGACATAGTGCTTCAACATGTAATGCAAGGAAAAACATAAATACAAAAATTGGAACAAAAATGGTTTGGATTCCCAAGGGTACTATACTCAAAACTGACACACAAGGACCCAAGAAAGTTTGGGTACCAAAAGTTAAAAACTAAATATGTGTTGTAGGTGTACTTGAAAGCCAGGAGTTCAAATTGGTATCTTGATAGCGGCTGCTCCAAGCACATGACCGGGGACAATTCAAAATTCACCGTACTTATTCCCAAAAATCATGGACATGTCACTTATGGTGATAACAACAAGGGTAAAATTCTTGGAATCGGAAAAGTTGGTAATAACCCTAACTCCTCTATTGAAAATGTACTGCTTGTTGAAGGCTTGAAACATAACTTGCTTAGTATTAGTCAATTATGTGATAAAGGAAATAAAGTTATATTTGATTCAAATTGTTGCATAATTGAAGATAAAAATGATAAGCAGGTTAAATTCATTAGTCATAGAGTAAACAACATCTATATGATTAGTCTTGATGATATATCTTCAAATGATGCAAAATGCCTCTTAAGTAAGAATGATGATTCATAGTTATGGCATAGGAGAATTGCACA
The DNA here is from genome assembly GCA_029884595.1 of Ormosia semicastrata. Taxonomy (NCBI): domain Eukaryota; kingdom Viridiplantae; phylum Streptophyta; class Magnoliopsida; order Fabales; family Fabaceae; genus Ormosia; species Ormosia semicastrata. The sequence goes on from JAQQTO010000055.1 coordinate 2,561,755, forward strand.
CATTCACATGGATCACTTAAAGAAGTTGGCCTCTAAAGAGCTAGTAATTGGACTACCCAAACTTAATTTTATAAAATATAAGTTATGTGATGCATGTCAAAAGGGTAAATAAATAAAGGTATCTTTTAAAGCAAAAAATATAGTTTCAACTACTAGACTTTTACAACTTTTGCACATGGATCTATTTGGACCTTCTAGAACTATGAGTTTTGGTGGAAATTACTATGCTTTAGTGATTGTGGATGATTTTTCTAGGTTTACATGGACTTTTTATTTCTTGCAAATAAAAATGATGCATTTCTAGCTTTTAAAAGACTTGCCAAAGTTATTCAAAATGAAAAAGGTTTTCAAATCTCTTCTATAAGAAGTGATCATGGTGGTGAATTTAAAAACAATGTTTTTGAAAATTACTGTGATGAACATGACATTAATCATAATTTCTCTACTCTAGAACTCATGCAACAAAACAGAGTTGTAGAAAGGAAAACCGTTCTTTAGAAGAAATGGCGAGAACTATGCTTAATGAGGTCGCTTCTTCCTAAATACTTTTGGGCGGATGCTGTAAGTACAGCTTGTTATGTAATGAACCGGACCCTTATAAGACCTATTTTAAAGAAAACCCCATATGAGTTGTATAAGGGAAGAAAGCCGAATGTCTCACACTTTCATGTTTTTGGATGCAAATGTTTTGTTTTAAATAATGGAAAAAATAACTTAGGCAAGTTTGATGCTAAGTCTGATGAAGGTATATTTCTTGGCTATTCAAATCATAGTAAAGCTTTTCGCATTTATAATAAAAGAACTATGACTATTGAAGAATCTATACATGTTGCATTTGATGAAATTGACCCAAATGGATCGAGAAAGGATCTTGTTGTTGATGATGTTGCAGAAGTCTTGGCAGAAACACACTTGGATAATAAAGAAAAAGAAATCAAGGAGCAAGAGGATAAACAAAAAGATTCACAAGCTTTGGAACTTCCCAAAGAATGGCGAACTTCAAAATATCATTCTCTTGATCAAATTATCGGTAATGTATCTAAAGGTGTAAGTACTCGTAACTCTTTTAGAAATGCTTGTAATCACTTAACTTTTGTTTCTCAAATTGAACCTAAGGATTTAATTAAAGCTTTTGATGATGAACATTGGATCTTAACTATGCATGAGGAATTAAATCAGTTTGAAAGAAATCAAGTTTGGGAATTAGTTGCTAAACCTAATAATCACCCTATAATTGGAACTAAATGGGTCTTTAGAAACAAACTTGATGAAAATGGGTTAATAATTAGAAACAAAGCTAAATTAGTTACTAAAGGGTATAATCAAGAAGAAGGAATAGATTATGAAGAAACATATGCACCTGTAGCTAGATTAGAAGCTATTAGAATGTTACTTGCTTACGCTTGCATCATGGATTTCAAATTATATCAAATGGATGTCAAGAGTACTTTTCTAAATGGTTTTATTCAAGAGGAGGTATACGTTGAACAACCTCCAGGTTTTGAAAATCATGAACTACCTAACCATGTTTTTAAACTTAAAAAGGCTTTATATGGTTTAAAGCAAGCTCCTAGAGCTTGGTATGAAAGATTGAGTAAGTTTCTTTTGGAAAATGGTTTTTCAAGAGGAAAATTCGATACTACCCTCTTTATTAAAAATAAAAAGCATGACATTCTTCTTGTGCAAGTATATGTGGATGATATTATTTTTGGTGCTACTAATGAATCCCTTTGCAAAGAATTTGCTAAGTCAATGCAGAATGAATTTGAAATGTCAATGATGGGAGAATTGAATTTTTCCTCGGACTTCAAATCAAACAAACAAACGAAGGGACATTCATAAGTCAAACCAAATACTGCAAGGAATTGCTCAAGGGATTCGGAATGGAAAACGCTAAATACATGGCCACTCCAATGGGCACTTCTTGCTATTTGGACAAAGATGGAGGAGGTAAATCAGTAGAAATAACGAAATATAGAGGTGTGATTGGATCTCTCCTTTATCTTATTGCTAGTAGGCCAGATATTATGTTTAGTATATGCATGTGTGCTAGATATCAGGCAAACCCTAAGGAATCTCATTTAAGTGCTGTTAAACGTATAATGAAATACCTAGTAGGCACTTCACAAATGGGCTTGTGGTACCCTAAGGGTGCCTCTTGTAGCCTAATAGGCTATTCGACTCGACGATTTTCTTTGGGTGCAAATTGGACAGAAAAAGTACTAGTGGGACATGCCACTTGCTTGGTAGTTCTTTAGTTTCTTGGCATAGTAAGAAACAAAATAGTGTGGCTTTGTCTCTACCAGATTTAAATGAATATGTTGCAGCTGGGAGTTATTGCGCTCAAATCCTTTGGATGAAACAACAACTTTTAGACTACGGTCTTCAGCTTGATCACATCCCGATAAGATGTGATAACACTAGTGTAATAAATATCTCTAAGAATCCCATACTGCATTCCAGAACAAAGCATATAGAGATAAGACATCACTTTATCAGAGATCATATACAAAAAAGGGATTGCATTCTTGAGTTTGTTGAAACATCTAAGCAACTTGCAGATATCTTCACTAAATCCTTAGCAAAAGAAGCATTCTTTTATATTCGAGGAGAATTGGGCATAATTGATCAATCCAATATTTAATTTGCTTGTTTATCGCTGAATATTATCATGAATATATGCTTTCAATTTCATAAATGTATGTCTTTTCTATGCTTCTGTGTTAGTTTTATAAGCAAGCCTTTATTCGAATAAGCTCATTTACTGCTTGTTAAAATTGTGTTGGATATTAGTTTTATTCGAATAAAACATAGTTTATTCGAATAAACTGGCCCCTGAGTTACATACTGTTTGTTTTTCATCTCTGTCTATTCGAATAAGTCCCTCTTTATTCAAATAACCAGAGTCCTTCTTTTATCAGGTTCTGTTCTTGGCCTCTGTCTATTCGAATAGACCTCAAGTTATTCGAATAACCTGAACTTGTTTCTATCAGTGTTGACTGTTTGGCCTCAGTCTATTCGAATAATTCCCATAGTTATTCGAATAAACCCTGTCAGCTGGCCAAAACGATTGGCTCTCCCAGACGTTCTATTCGAATAGATCCCCTCCTATTCGAATAAACCCTAGCTGAAACACCTTTTCGGGTTCTCGCGCCTGCATCTCGTTCAAATTTTTCAAAGAAGGTTTATTCGAATAAACCTCAGTTTATTCGAATAAACACGGGTTTTCTTTAAATAACCCATGCGCGCCCAAAACGTTTTCACCTTCTGTTTTCTCCTCTGCTCTTCCAGCTTCCTTTGCTCCTACCTCTCAAACCTGTTCACCCTGCGTTTTCACTCTCTCTCACCTTCTTCCACCATGGCCTCCTCCTCCAGCAAGCGTCCACGCATGAAGAACGCTCCAGGCAATAACCCTCTTGATCTGAGAAGGCTCTCCTCTAACGAAAAGCATCGTGCACACTTCATCACGCACTTCTAGGAGCAAAACTTGGTTCAACTCAAGTACCTGGACCTCTCTTTCTTCCAGCAGCATCGCGGCTTCGACTTTCTGACCCTGCTACAAAACCAGGGAGTTCTTCAGCTTTGCTCTCACTGGGCCACCATCTATCCAGCTCTGGTGAAGATGTTCTTCTGCAATCTGGCTTTTGATGGCCAGAATCTTCTCTCCGAGGTATGTGATCAGCATATTGTGATCACACTGCTGGACTGGTTGACTCTGTTCGGGCTGCAGTTCTCTGGTGCCCTTGTTGAAGATGGTGACACCCCGTTTCTTGACGAGTTCAACAAGCTTCAGGCAATTGAGGACCCGCTGAAGCCTGGTCTAGCCCTGCCTGATAAGGGTCTCAAGGGTGGAATGCTGAAGAGCCAAGATAGGCTTCTGTATTACGCCTTCGCTCACATCCTGGCTCCTCGCGGTGGAAACTACACCTACCTCAGCGAGGAAGACGTCTTCATGCTGTGGTTTCTGAAGAATGGTCATCAGATCAACTGGCCTGTGTTCATCATGAGGCACATGATGAGGGCCAAGGGCAAGGAGAAATCTGACTTGCCTTATGGCATTCTTATCACTACCTTGCTGAATAAGTATCCTTAGGTCTTGGAGACTGAGCGAGCCATTGCTCTGACTCACCACAACGTCTTTGGCGCTCACACCTTACAAAAAATGAAGATGATCCAAACCGATGAAGGCTGGGTGTACCCAGATGAGGTTGCTGAGGATGAGCTTGACCCTGCTGACGCCCCTACTGCTCTTGCTGATGTACCTGCTACTGCTCCTGCTCCTGTCACTTTGGAACAGATCATGGCAACCTTGCAGGATAACCGAGCTTACATGGAACATACCTTCTCTATTCTGTTTGATAGAATAGAAGGTGTTGAACGTGAGGTTGCTGCCCTCCGATCTACTTCACCTGCTCCTGCACCAGCTTCTTCACCACCACCTCCGGATGCTTATTTCTAGGATCTTTAGTTCTTAGGCTTTTTGTTTTTGCCTTCATGTTATTTATTTCTGGCTTTTGTATCTTGACCCTTTTATTATTAAATGCATAAATAAATTTCCTGTTGATCTATTGATATGAGTATGTTTCCTTTTATGCACTTTGATATATGTTTATGAGCCTTACCCCTCCTTTTTGCTCATGACAAAAGAGGGAGAAAAAATTTGATCATTTGACTTTAATTGAGAAAAGACAGGTAAATTTAAAATGAGATTGGATTCAAATTGAAAGGGGGAGCTGCGCACATATCTGATATACATTACCTCTTAAAGAGGGGGAGTAAGCTTTTATACCTCTTTGTGAATTCCAATTATATGCACTAATGCTTTTCTCATTGATAGTCTCATTGATAGTTTGTCATCATCAAAAAGGGGGAGAATGTGTTTGGATGCATACCTTTGACGACTTGTTTTGATGATAACAAACGTGAAGAATAAATGAAGATAATAAATAGACCAAGTCCAAGTTTATATTTGATTAGCATTAGGACTTAGGATCTATTGTACGGAACTCACTTTAATATCTCTTTATTTTTTAAAGAAAAGATAAAACTTGTTTTTAAACTCAGTATCTTTGAAAACACCTTTTTCAAAACGGTTTTGAACTGAGTTATTCGAATAGAGCTTAGCCTATTCGAATAAACACCTTCACGAGGTTTGTTTTCTAAAATGTGTTATTCGAATAATTATCCTGTTATTCGAATAACTAAGGTTTTCCAGAACTCTATTTTTTAAGTGACTATTTGAATAACCATCCTTTATTCGAATAAATGAAGTTTTTCAGAACTGTGTTTTAAGTGAGTTATTCAAATAACTCAAACGTTATTCGAATAAATCTTTTATGTCTAAACTTCTGTTAGCAACGTTATTCAAATGGTTCAGCTGTTATTCGAATAACCTCTTCAGTTTTAAAACTCTGGTTTTAACAGAGTTATTCGAATAACACATTGGTTATTCGAATAACCCATTCCAGATGTCTTTTCACGTTGATTTCAGAAACAGCGTTATTCGAATAAGCTTTTGCTCTATTCGAATAACTACGGAGCTTTTGTTTACGTATATGGAAATAGACAGGTTTTCAAATTTGTTTTAAATGATTTTAATTATACCTAAACGACTATCTCCGTGCTTTTCCCTATAAATAGCAAGCTTGGGTCACGAATTTCATTGCCCATAATTCTAAACTAATTTCTGCTTGCTCTAATCTGTGAAAATTATTTTCTACTCTCTTTTTAATTAAAAACTTTGAGATATTTCTGTGAGAGCTCCATTAGCACTTCAATTTGTATTACTTACTCTGAGTGAGAGTTTTTCTTTATCTATTTTCTGATATTCTGTATCGAGGGTGAGCTATCCCTCAAGGTTTGTATAAGGGTGAGGTATCCTTGCAAGCTGAGACTTTAGCACAAGGGTAGAGTGTCCCTGTGTGTGAAAAGTGCTCTATTTTGTAACGGTAGCAAGCACCTATTGAAGCTTGTATACTTAGTGAAAAATCTCGGCTTTCGAGGACTGGACGTAGACCACAAGTGGGTTAGTGGTCGAACCAGGATAAATATCGTGCCTGCTCTTCTTCTCTTTATCTCTTTATTTTATGCAATTTACTTTATCGCACTTTTATTTTCTGCTGATCTTTTCTTCATCTCATTCCTCTGTGCATTTATTTATTAAGTTTTAATATTTATATTTTATTTAAAAAGGTTTGCGAAAAAGTTTTTTACTTAATTCACCCCTCCTCTTGAGTACTAAAAGCCACTTGGTAACATTAGTTTCCATGTCTCAAAATGCTGTTTGGGATCTTGAAGAATTACCAGTTGGTTGCAAACCAATTGGGTGTAAATGGGTCTTCAAGACCAAGCGTAGTCCAGATGGTAAAGTTGAGAGGTACAAAGCTAGACTAGTCGCAAAAGGCTATAGTCAAAGAGAGGGCATTGATTATAAGGAGACATTTTTACCGGTCTCTACTAAAGATGCTTTTCGAGTTGTTATGGCTTTGGTAGCTCATTTTGATTTAGAACTTCACCAGATGGATGTTAAAACGATTTTTTTGAATGGAGATCTTGTTGAGGATGTCTACATGGTTCAGCTTGATGGTTTTGCTTAAAAGGGCAAAGAGCACTTAGTTTGCAAGCTGAAGAAGTCCATTTATGGACTAAAACAGGCCTCTAGACGTTGGTATTTGAAATTTGATCAGGTGGTCACTTCACTTGGCTTCAAGGAAAATGCTTCAGATCAATGCATTTACTTGAAAACTAAGGGGAGTTATTTCATCATTCTTGTTTTATATGTTGATGATATTCTCCTTGCTAGCAGTAGTGTTAAACTTTTGACTGAGACAAAATTGATGTTGAGTAGCCACTTTGATATGAAAGACCTAGGTGATGCTTCTGTTGTTCTAGGCATCCAAATTTATCGAGATAGGTCATGGGTATTCTTGGATTGTCTTAAAGAGGATATATTGAAAGGATCCTCAAACGGTTTAACATGCATTCTTGCTCCTCATGTGCTACACCTGTTCAAAAGGGTGATAAACTTTCCAAATCTCAGTGTCCTCAAAATGATACATAAAAGATTGAAATGGTGAAAGTCCCATATGCTTTCGATGTTTGTAGTTTAATGTATGCTCAAGTATGTACTTGTCCCGACATTGCTTTCGCTGTTAATGCTTTAGGGAGATACTTGAGCGACCCAGGTTTGGGTCATTAGAAAGCCATAAAGAAGGTCATGAGATATTTGCAGGGCACTAAAGATTATATGTTGACCTATAAGAAGTCTGATCAACTTCAGGTCATTGGTTATTCTGATTCTGATTATGCAGTTTGCCCTAATGATCGAAAATCTACTTCCGGCTTTATTTTTATGATGGCAGAATGAGCTATTTCTTGGAAGAGTGTTAAACAGACTCTTACAGCTACTTCTACCATGGAAGCAGAGTATGTCGCTTGCTATGAAGCCACTTGTCAAGCCATATGGCTAAAAAATTTAATCTCTGACTTTCATATTGTTGAAAGTATATCTAGACCACTTGTGATATATTACGATAATACTGCTGCTATGCATTTCTCTCAAAACAACAGAAGTTCTTCTCGTTCAAAGCATTTTGATATAAAATATCTGTTTGTTAGAGAGAAAATTCTACAGTTTTAGACTCGTATTGAGCATCTTGCTACAGAAAACATATTAGCAGATCCACTAACCAAAGGCTTAACTGTTGGAGTTTTTCAGAATCATGTAACTCATATGGGTTTAGTTAAGTCTTTTGATGTTTTGGATTAATGGGAGTCTGAAATTATGTATTCTATTATGAGATATGTATGAAATGACGTTACTCTTATTATCATATCTCTTAAAGCATTAATAAAATGCTGAGACTATCCTTTGGAATTGCATATTTGTCTTATTTAATTATGTTTTTCCTTTATCTATATTTAGTTTCTATGAAATATAAGCACATAAATATATATATCCCTATCAGATATTATTTTTCCTGCAGTGCTAAAAACTTAATATTTCATAGATTATTGGATGATGTGTGCTTTGGGTCATAATTGATATTATAATTTTAATAATACTTCTTTTCTCTGATATTGATTAATGTTATCCAAGTGGGAGAATGTTGTATTTATTCAATACAATTAAATATTAGATTAACATTAATCAATTATTTAGTATACTCTGTGTATTATTATTATATCAATTATGTATCTATAGCATTATAATTTATGGATATAGTAATTGGGTAAATAATATGAATGACCTATGATGGGTTAGGCTGTTCAATAGTAAAGCCCATTGAGAAGTCTCTTCTCTTAGCTGATGGGAAAAGAAATTAATCCCCATCATTAGTTTCTATAAGAGGTGACAACCTCTCTTATAATAATACCTTAATCAGAAATAGGAGAAGTTTGCTCTCAATTCTCTCATCTCTCTATCTCTCTTTCAGTTCTTAGAGCAAACAATAACAAAAGGGAAAGATCATGGATCCAACCATAACTCCAGGTTCTATTTCATCTTAATCTTGTTAGTATGAACATGCTATATTATTTATCTTAAGCATGATTAATTCTATTTTTAGTAATTAATTCCCTTCAATTCTAACATACTATTTTTTTTAGATTGGATGGTTTTACAATAGTTAATATTTAATTAATAGTTTTTTATTTTTAATTTAATAACATATATAATTATAAATAACATATATTATATTTTTATTAGATTGATGTAATATTCGAGAATATTTAAGAACTTCTCCTCAATTATATCAATTGTTAATATTTTATTATTATAATTGCTATGAAACCCTTTTTAATACTAATGTTTTATTTTAAGCAAAGCAATTTGGATGAATTTCTATTTCACATAATTCATAATTGTTTGAATATACATTGTTAAAAAAAACTTCAAAATGCACAATATCCACTTGAAGTATGGCTCTCTTGAAAATATTCTATTATTTGTTGATACCTAATTTTGTCCATAAAATTTTGTCATTTAATCAAGGATTAATGTTTAATTGCAGTGTTGTGAGTATTTTATTTTCTTGGTCAGTTTTCATTTTAGTTTATTTTTATTGGTGCAAACAAAAAACAAATAAAAAAACAAAACAAAAAAATAAAATAAAAAATATTAAATAATAACAGACGATTTCTTCGTTGTTACAAGAAAAAATGAATAAAAAAAAGAAAAGCAAGTAAGCGAGTAGCTTTCTCCTAGTTGTCTTCTTGCTGTAGCCACGCAGAACCTTGGGGATTTCTTGTCATGGAAGGGAAAGCGGCATAAAGAAGCATTCGGGGAAGGAAGAGCTTGGAACAGAGAGAAGAAGCACAAATGAGGGAATGCCATGGTGACCCAGTGGGTCAACCACGGCAACCTCTCCACCTCGAACAGGGAGGCCTCTGTGTTTTCAGATACAAAGGAAAAGGGGGGGGGCTCTCAAAGAAAAAATCTTCAATCTCCACAGCCAACAACACAGCATCACCTCAACAGGCCAACCATTCACTCACTCCAAAAACTCCATTCACGTTTGCACACAACCACCATCACCACCAAAAACCACTCATTCCATCTACCGTAATCTCCCCAATCAACTTGCCGCCACAACCATACTAACTACCAAACTCAAACTCTCCATCTTCTTCACCCCGGCTATTTTCACCACCCATGAACCCACCATTCTCACCACCTTCAACAACCAACAATAACCACCATAAACCAAGCATCCCATCACCATTCATCTTCGTTTTCACCAACTCACCACCCACAACCGAGTCAACTCGGTGAGCTTCCACCAATACCCTTACCCATTCTCCACCGTGAGACACCCCTTCACACAAGACACCCCACCGAACCCACTCCCGAATCTTCCAAGCCTCCTAACAGTGAGCCACTTTGGCCACCACCTTCAACCTCACCATTCCACCATCCCGTTACCCCTTCAAACCACCACCCATAAACCTTCTTCAAACCACCACCAACATCCATACCAAACCTGACCACCCACTGAACCAATAAACCCAAAGAGCTACCCTTTGACCGTTTCCTCCACCTAAGCACCACGCAGAACCGCCGCGCACCTCCCCGAACCAGTGGCACCCCAGATTCGCACGAACGGACCCAGCTGCGAACCGCATCCCCTCCTCGAACCAGAGGCCGAGCCGCGCACCGCCCAGACGCCAGCCGCGAACCCACCTCGAACCCGCACGGATCCGGCCACCCCTGTCGTCCCAGCCGCCGTCCGCGCAGCGCGACCCAGATCCGCAGCACCGCCGCCCTCTCATCGCGCAGGCCATCTCCGCGCGCCGCACCACCCACGAACCGACCCATTCGAACCGAGCCACGAACCGAGTCCCCTCTCGGGTCGGCCGATCCAATCCTTTTCCGCTGCCAGAATCACCGCGCCGTCCGAACAGGCGCACCACCCCACGCCGCCGCGCTGCCGGGCCGTCCGGATCCGGCCGCACAGTAACTCCGACGAACCACCTTCCGAGCCGCTCGAACCTCGCGTAACCAGGCCACCGGACCCGCCACTCCGTCACTCAAGCCCCAAATCTCTTCCTCTCTGGTTTGTTACTTTGGCTCCTAAGTTTCAAAGTCTAATACTTGAGTATTTGCTTTGTGTGAAATGCAGAAGTGATTCTGCTGCAAGTTTAAAGTTTTTTTGTGCGTTTGCCTTTTTTTTTTTTTTTCTCCCTTGGGCTTTTCTTTTACTTGGGTGGGAGTTTGTTTGGGCCCTTTCTTTTTCTCTCTTTTGTTTTTGGGTTAGATTTTTATTTGGGGTAAAGTTCTTAATTAGATAGTTTACAAGTAATTTGTTAAGCTTGATAAAAAACAAAAATAATGAAAAGGGATAAAAATAAAAAATATAAATAATAAATAAAAAATAGAGAAAATCAGAAAATTGTTGAAGATAAAAATAAATTTTGTTTTGAATGGTATTGTGATGCATATACTTAATCTTATTTGTTCTTATTTACTTGGCCCATGAAAAATTGTGTTTATTTGTTTGTCTTTTTGGTTTCTAAAAAATGAATGAAAACGAAAATGACTGATACAAATAAATTTTTTTTAATCAATGCAATGATCAATGATGGTGATTGAATAGTGAATGCTATCTTCATTGTCATTTGAATCATAAGGGTTTATTGAGTAGTTTGGTGCTAACTTGAACCCCTGCAAGAATGTATTAGCTTTCAAACAAAATTTCTTTTAAAAAGGGTTTTCTTTAAAATCAATCAACTCACAATCATTTTTAAAGAACTACGTGACTTTGAGTTCTCCATTGCACCAGGAGATACGTAGGAGCGTAGAAACCCATTTCTGTCAAGCCAAAAAGATAAATTTTCATAATTTGGTTGTTTCTTTTATTTCTCTTTTCAAAAAATAAAAAATAAAAAAATAGTAAATAAAAAGTCTTTTGTTTAGAGGGTTAAAATAAATATATTTGATATTATTAAAATTTGCACAACTAACATAAGGTACCGTTTCTCGAAGGCAAGTATAAGTGCTAACACCTTCCCTATCTGTATCGACTCTCGGACTCAAACTCATTTTCAAAAGACCAGTTTTCCTGATAAAAGGGTTTTTCTAATGTTTTCCCAATTTAAATAAACATTGGTGGCGACTCCATTGATTTTATCTTTTTTCGGTCGTCCCGTCGCGATCCGGTTGCGGACAGTGGCGACTCCACTGGGGAATCTTAGAGAGTCAGGCCTGTTGTTGTTAGTTGTGCAAATTTTTAATAATCTTTTATTTATTTATTTTACCCTCTTTGTCTTTGTTTTTGTTTTCTTATTTGTTTGTAAATGTATTTTATTTAGTACTTTTACGTAAATATCTTATAGCATTTTATGTATATTGTGACTTGTATATATATTTTGTGCTTAATTGTTAAAACCTTAGGGTAGGCGATTGCTGGTTGGCTGTTGTATATATGTTTTGCAGGTTGGGGGTAGTTTTGTCTTTTAAGTTTTTGTGCAGGTTTGTATGCTCCTTCACACACGTCACTATCACTTACCTCACACACTTTTGGGCTCTATACCCGAGTCATGCGAACCCGAGGAGTAGGAGGGTCTCGACTTTTGTTATTGAGAGCTTTATGCTCACTTGACATTTATCGAGACACCACTCAGATTGTTACCAGTATCATGAACTAGTCATATTGAGAGGGTTTATCCCTACTTGTGATTAATTCATGAATTGGGTCCTTATTTTTCGAGATGAGGGCAATCTGGGGGCCATGATGACTTTCTAGAAGATAGATCCGTCCTGAAAAACCTTGCACTGATAGAATGAACATAATGACATAGAAGCTTTAGAGTCATCCATCTCCTTAGGTTACACCTGATTAGGACACAAATGGAGCATACTTTTTCCTTATCTTTTCCTCATGTCATTCATCCATGCATTTTTTGGTTAAAAAAAAAAAGGAAAAGAGAAAAAGATACATTATATTGCATTTTCATTCCTAGTTTTCTTTCTTTGTTCATTATCCATCTATTCCTCATGACATTCATTCATGCATCCTTTTGGTTTTTTAAAAAAAAAAAAATTCAACAAAAAGAAAAAAGATACATGATATTGCATTTTCACTCTTAGCCTTTTTTATTTATCCATCTATTCCTCATGTCATTCATCCATGCATTCCTTTGGTTAAAAAAAAAGAAAAAAGAAAAAAACATATGATATTGCATTGTCATTCTTAGTTTTTTATTTTTTCATCATCCATCTATCTCATGTCATTCATTCTTGTCTAAAAAAAGATCATCTTGCATTTTCATGGCTGGCATTTTCATTCATTCTTGCGTCTTCATAAAAAAAAAATTTCAGCAGAACAAAACACACATCATCTTGCATTTTCATAATAGTCTCAGCGTTTTAGAAGAAAAAAGAAAAAGAGACAAGGCACCCTTTGGGTTTATGACCCTGTGCGGGTTTCTCCACTTAGACTGTTAATACATTTTCTTTAGAGTTACCTCGATGAGAGGTATCCTTAGGGTGCATTCTTTTTTTTTTTTTTTTTTTTTTTTTTTTTTTTGGCTTACATGTTCCCTTCATTACTTCCTTTTTAGGGTGAGTTTTCTTGGCAAAGTGGAAAGGTTATTACTCATCAATAGCAAGGAATGGAAGAAACATATCAAGGACGAGAACTCAAACAATGCGGATCGACCTCAAGAGGAGTATAAGGGTTACAGTAAATGGCAGTGATCTAAGCTATGTGAGGGACATTACCCAACAAATGACCCCTAAGGCTCGATCTGAGTTCTCAAGCAGTTACGGGCAGATTCTGGATTTGTTGCGCATTACAGTTGAGGAACCCGTCTTGAGTGGCCTTACCCAATTTTGGAACCATTCTCTCAAATGTTTTGAGCTGCCTAACTTGGACATTACACCAACCATAGAGGAGTATGCGATCATGTTGAGACTTCCAATGAACAAGCACCCGAATGTTTATCTTTATGGAGGGTATTACGTATCAGTAGGGAAGATAGCGGAGCTGATAGGGGCTCCAGCAAGTCAATTGGGCAAGGAAAGGAAGGGAGATAGAATTTGAAAAAACCACAACAGAAGTTTATGAATTACGAGCCAAGATAAGTGCTCAGGAAGAGGCAATGACGTTGGTTTTGCAAGAGAAAGAAAAGCTGGAAGCAAATGCTAGGGTACAAGATCATAGAGTGCAAGCCTTACAGGAAGCTCTGACTGAAGCGAAATGCCGCTCTGACCAAGGGCGAGCATTAGCTGCCAAATATCACGATGCACTCTTGGAAGCAAACCAAAAGAACGAGCATTTGAAGCTGAAAATTCAAGAGTTGGGGCGAGACCATGAGCAGTGGAGACTCGAAGCCCGAAGACTAGTGAAGGAAAAGAAGAATGGGCGAAGTGTGGCGATCGGTAGCACAAGATCAAAGGGCGGAAAAAGAGGAATGGAAGAAGAAATTTGAAGACATATCGATAGCTTACAATATCACACCACACAACTGATTACTCATTTTGAAGAAGCAGACATTCAAGCTCACATAAACCCCTAGTTACGACTACCGTCAAAGATTGCGATTTTATGAATTATTGTCGAGGTCTTGCTAAGGGTTTTATAAAAAAGCAAATGAAGTTGTTGATGTAATTGTGCTACATTTTGTGAGAACTAAATCTTGTATTTCGAAGTTTGAAATGAAAATGGATGCCCATGGCCGTGTGTTTTGTTTCAAATATCGATCTTGTTATCCTTTTATCAAGACATTGTTCATTGATGTGTGAATTCTTCCTAGAATAAATTGTCAACCATATTTCCGCTCGAGACGATTTGTCCTTGAGTATGGAGAGTTTGGTTCTACGTCTGCATTGCCAGTGAATGGTGTCCATTGAGGAATGAATATTCCCTTGGATTTACCATCAACTACATTTTGCCTAAGGAGCGATATGCCCTAGTGCTTAATGTAGGGATTTTGCCTTGCTATCGAATGTTTGTACAAACCTTTCCACGGTCACCAAGTATCCTCACAGGGCACAAACTTGTTCCCTTCGCTAACAAGGGAATCATATTTATCTGCCAAAATAAAAAAAAACACTGGCATAAATAGTCATTGCTTTGCATACATGCATTTTGTCATTTTGGTTTAGTCAATACTAATAATCGCATCATATTTCCTCGTTCAGAAAAGTAGACACTATAGCAGGAAAACAGCTTCCACGACACCCTTACAGGACTCGTTCCCAAGCAAAGATCATGGATGAGATAGAGCAGACGCAAGATTTGAGGGATGAAGTGAACCAGCTCAGGGAGCAAATGTCCAAGATGTTGGAAATGTTACAGTCTATGGAGAGTAGAAGGAGCACAGATGGGAATCCATCAGGAATAAATGAAGGACATCCGCCACACCTCCTTGCCCGCCTGGTTTTGCTGCATTCCCCCGCAATACCAAGGCTTTAATCCTCAAGGGATTACGATGCCACTCACCATTTGCCCAAACGGCACCACTCAACCTTCGGTCGCCAGTTCACAGGGTAACCAAGGGACGTCCTTCCCCCCCGTATGGCCTCCCTCCGGGTTATATACCACCATTAGCCACTAATTCCCTCAATAATGACATACCGACAAGTGTCCCCAACTTCAAATCCCTCGAACCTTACCCAAAATCAAGCCACTCACCAAATGACAACGAATCCCCGCCAACACAACACCCATACCCTTTCTTCGTCCCGCCATATGGTCTCCATCCCGTTTCGTACCACCGCAACCGCGATCCTCCGGCAAAGCAGTATGCCGCTTCAAACTCCTTAAGTGCAGCTCAACCACATGCCAGTGGAACCCCACTGGGGCAACATTCTGTTCCCACCATCGTGCCACAATACCCGTTGAATTCCTCTGTGGAAAACCCCCAGTCCAGGGAGAAGTGGGAAATCATTGAAGAAAGACTACGAGCCATTGAAGGGGCAAGTGGCTATGGTCTTTTGGATGCTTCAGAGCTCTGTCTTGTCCCGAATGTGGTGATTCCTCCCAAGTTTAAGGTCCCGGATTTCGACAAGTACAGGGGAACTACTTGTCCAAAGAACCACCTGACCATGTACATCCGCAAAATGGCTTCGCACGCTCACGATGACAAGCTGTTAATCCACTTCTTTCAAGACAGCCTAACTGGGGCAGCCTCGAATTGGTACACGCATCTTGAGCGTGCCCATATACGATGTTTCAAAGACTTGACTGACGCTTTCTTGAAGCAGTATAAGTATAACATCGATATGGCACCAGGATAGACTACAATGCAGAATATGGCTAAGAAGGATCTTTGAGACCTTCAAGGAATACGCTCGAGAGGTGGAGGAAATGGTCGCTCAAGTAGAGCCCCATTGACGGAAAGAGAGATGGTGGCTACGTTCATTGACACACCGCAATCACCCTTTTATGACAAAATGATAGGGAGTGTATCATCAAATTTCTCGACATGGTCATCATTGGAGAAAGAGTTGAGGGGGAATGAGAAGTGGAAAGATCGTTGAAAGTTCAATTGGAACATTTAACGCCAAGAGGCCCCGATGGGGAAGAAAAAGAGAAGGAGAAACGCATGCTATTACCTTTGACCAGAGAAACTTCACCCAAGGCGATATAGCCAAACACCCGTGAACCATCAACCATCCTTCCGGACTCTTTCGCACCTTACCACCCGTACTTTCCCACTACTCCACCGATTCCATATCCCCGGCCTTACCACCCTTATGTCGCTAACGCTTCACACGTTTCCCATCCTCAACCTCACAACTCAATGAGGCCTCACCAAACGCCACTTCCTACTCAATACCCGGCACCTCTACCTTACCACCGCAAACAACTCAACCATGGACCCAAAATCCAAACACAAACCAAAGAAGGCCACCAAATAACCAAGAAAGGAAGTTTGTCCACTTCGACCCAATTCCTATGACCTACACCGAATTACTACCCCAACTCATCCGTAACTCTCTTTTGGCTCCTTGTCCGATGAAGCCATTAGAACCTCCATACCCTAAAGGTTTTGACCCAAATGCCAAGTGTGATTACCATGCGAGGGGCCGCAGGCATTCTACAGAGAATTGCAAAGCACTAAAATT
Organism: Ormosia semicastrata; assembly: GCA_029884595.1. Taxonomy (NCBI): domain Eukaryota; kingdom Viridiplantae; phylum Streptophyta; class Magnoliopsida; order Fabales; family Fabaceae; genus Ormosia; species Ormosia semicastrata. The sequence continues at coordinate 2,578,325 of JAQQTO010000055.1, forward strand.
TAAGGTGCAAGATCTAATCAATGCTAAGTGGTTGAATTTCAAGACAAATACTCCCAGTGTGGGTCACAATCCCTTACCAAACCATGGGAATCCCACAAGAATGCTATAGAGGAGTATTCTACCGCAGCTCATAAGACAAGCGACAGATGTCAAGACCCCATGAGGTTATCCTAAAGAACCGTGCAAACTGGGATGATGGAAGCTCATATTGAGAAGAAGGGGCGATGAATGTGAAATAATGTGCAATCTCCACGGGAATGTGGGGCATTCTATTGAGGATGTGGTGAGTTTAGACAGATCCTTCAAGATCTAATGGATATGCATTTAGTGCAAATAGGTCATCTATGGGATAATGGTGGCGTAAACATGGTGGATAAGTGTGCTATTCCACAATTGCAAGAAGGTCAGGAAGCGTAAACTCTCGGTCCCTTCCATTGCAAATCCAGGTTATCAAACCGTTGGTTATCTATTATATTGAAGCTGCATATGCGCCATCCCCTTGTGGCCCGAAACCTATCACCATTCAAGTTCCCAGTCCTTTTCCCTTCAAGGACACTCGAGCCGTGCCATGGAATTATGATGCACAAGTCCTTAGAAGCAATCCCACGAATGATCAGTCGGAAGTTGCGTCTGGTTCAACTTCTATTGTTACCAATATATCAGGGATTGGGGGAGTGACCCGGAGTGGCCGCGTCTACACTCCTGAGGAGCTGCGAAGGGACCCGAAGAAGAAGAAAAGGGAACCGTAAAGGCAAAGTCAAGATAGGGAGACTTCCATTGGGAACGAAACAAAAGAAAAAGAAAGGTCGGAAAAAGCGAAGGAGTACAAAAAAAAGAGGTATCGATGAAGAAGCTTGTGAGTTCTTGAAGTTTATCAAGCAAAGTGAATACAAAGTGGTAGATCAGCTGAATCGCACCCCTGCAAGGATATCACTTTTGTCCTTATTGATGAATTAGAATCGCATAGAAAAGTGTTGATGAAAATCTTGAATCGGGCTCATGTTTCTCATGACATTACGGTGACAAATTAGGTGGTATTATTGGCAACATTACTGGCGATAATTATGTCACTTTCACCGATGATGAGATACCAATCGAAGGAATGGGCACAACAAGGCACTGCATTTTTGTCAAATGTCAAAAGCATATAATGGCTAGAGTGCTCATTGACAATGGTTCCTCCTTGAACGTGTTACCAAAATCAACCCTTTCCAAACTGCGCTTTTGATGGAACTTGCATGAAACCAAGTACGATGATAGTAAGGGCATTCGATGGCACCGAAGAGAGGTCATGGGGAAATTGAAATACCAGTTCAAATTGGTCCTTGCACTTTCAATATACTCTTCCAAGTGATGGACATTACGCCATCCTACGATTGTCTCTTAGGACGACCGTGGATTCATTCTATTTGGAGTGTGCCTTCTACCTTACACCAAAAAGTAAAATTCATAGTTGATAATAAGGTGATTATCGTATTTGGCGAAGAAGACACTGGTGAGCAAGCCTTTAGACACTCCTTATATTGAAGTGCAGAAGAAGCTCTTGAAACCGCGTTCCAAGCGCTAGAGATTGTCAATGCCACCTATGTGGAAGAAGGAGCTCAAGGTCTGAAGCCCCGGCCATCTAATGCATCCATGATGATGGCTAAGGTAATGCTTGGAAAAGGATACCAATATGGAAGAGGACTAGGAATGAATGGACAAGGCATCGTGAATTTCTGGGTACCCTGCGAAAACAAAGACAGATTTGGGTTAGGATATAAACCCACCAAAGGAACAAAAGAAGGGTCCTAGAAGAGAAAAGGGAGAGGAGGTTGGCTAGGTTGGAAAATCGGGAGCCTAAAGCTGAGAGGATCCCCATCTGTGACATCCGACGAAACTTCCGAAGTGCGGGATTAGTGTTTCTGAACCAAGTGACCGCCATCGAAGACGATCAACTCATCAATCATGGTGTCAACTTGGTGTACCCTTGTTCCCCAGATGAGAACTCAACAATTGGGAGAGCGTTGATTTTCCCATGACTTGTGAAATTGATTCAAAGTAATTTTGTAATGCTAATCCTTTAGCTCTGCCCAAGGCTTTAGGATAATGTGTTGTGAAAGCGGGCTCACATGTTTTCATTTCAATATTTACTATCAATAAATGCATTTTCGGATTATCTTGCTATTTCTCTTTTTGACTTTTTTGCTCAACCATTTCATTAACCTTTATTCATTACCTTTTTTTTTACTTGTGTTGATACCAATAAATGCAGATCCGAGAGTGACTCTCTTGAAAATGATAGTGCTATGACCCCATTATATGATTTTGACCATCCCGTTAATCATGTTGATGAGGATAATGATGATAATTGGGAACCCTCTCCTGAGCTAATGAGATTAATGGAACAAGAGGCCAAGGAAATTGACCCATGAAGAGCCAACCGAACTGATTAATTTGGGGACGAGAGGATGATAAAAAAGAAGTTAAAATTAGCACTACCATGAAAGAAAAAATGAGCGAAGCAAGTTGGTTAAGCTCTTATCTGATTATTGTGATGTTTTTGCCTGATCATACCAAGATATGCCTGGCCTAGATACTGGCATAGTTGAGCACAAATTGCCATTAAAACCAGAATGTCCTCCGGTCAAGCAAAAGTTGAGACGAATGAAGCCAGAGATGTCACTAAAAATTAGAGAAGAGGTTAAAAAGCAGTTTGATGCAGGTTTCCTCGCCGTTGCAAAGTACCCTCAATGGGTTGCTAACATCGTCCCTGTCCCAAAGAAAGATGGGAAGGTGCGAATGTGCGTTGACTATAGAGATTTGAATAGGGCCAGCCCTAAAGATAACTTCCTCTACCTCACATTGATGTTTTGGTGGACAACACTGCTCAAAATGCATTTTTCTCCTTCATGGATGGTTTCTCAGGATATAACCAAATCAAGATGGGCGCTGAAGATATAGAAGACCACATTCATCACTCTGTGGGGAACTTTGCTATAAGGTGATGCCATTTGGATTGAAGAACGCCTTGAGCAACTTATCAAAAATGGCGATGGTGGCATTGTTCCACGACATGATGCACAAAGAAATAGAAGTTTATGTGGATGACATGATTGCAAAGTCAAAAACGAGAAGAAGATCACGTAACCGATCTGCAAAAGCTCTTTGAACGGTTGAGAAAGTTTAGGCTCAGACTAAATCCTACTAAGTGCACTTTTGGGGTAAAATCAGGCAAGCTCTTGGGGTTTGTGGTTAGCGAGAAAGGGATAGAAGTTGATCCAGACAAAGTTCGAGCAATCATAGAGATGCCGACTCCTCGACCGAAAAAGAAGTTCGTGGATTTTGGGAAGGTGAACTATATTGCTAGGTTTATATCCCAATTGTGACAACATGCGAGCCAATCTTCAAGTTGTTGCGTAAAAACCAGTATGAGAGTGGAATGAGGATTGTCGGTAGCATTTGAGAAGATCAGCAAGATCTGCAAGAACCCCGGTTTTGGTACCTCCGGTGCCGGGAAGGCCTCTCATCATGTACTTGATCGTGTTGGATGAATCCATGGGTTGCGTCTTCGGGACAAAGACGATGAACCGGCAAAAAGAAGCGGGCCATCTATTACTTGAGTAAGAAGTTTACCAATTATGAGGCAAAATACTCATTGTTGGAACGCACATCCGCGCCTTGGCATGGGGCCACCAGGTTAAGGCAAGTACATGTTGTGTTGTACCACTTGGTTAGTGTCCAAAATGGACCGATCAAGTACATCTTTGAAAAACCCGCCCTCATCTGGAAGAATTGCACGCGGCAAGTTTTGCTATCGAATATGACATTGTCTATGTCACGCAAAAAAGCAATCAAAGCGGCGCTGCAGCGATTTCTTGGCTAGTCAACCAGTGGAAGATTATGGGTCTATGCGGTGTGAGTTCCACGATGAAGATGTAATGGTTTTGTTCGAGAGAAGAAAACCCTCGGAAAAAGACAAATGGACTTTGTTGTTCGATGGAGCTTCCAATTCACCGGGGCATGGAGTTGGGGCCATACCGATTTCTCCCGAAAATAATTTCATCCCAATCACCGCTAGGTTGTGCTTTGTACAAACAACATAGCCGAGTATGAAGCGTGTGCCATGGGAATCAAGCAGCGAAGTAGACTCAAAGGTAAAAGTTCTTGAGGTATGGGGGGACTCGCCTTGGTCATCCATCGCCCTAAAGGGAGAATGGGAAACTCGAGATGCCAAATTAATCCCTTATCATGCCTACATCAAGAAGTTGATTGAACAACTTGACGAAGTTACATTCCATCACATCCTCGAGAAGATAATCGGTTGGCGATGCCCAGCCACGTTGTCGTCAATGTTCAAAGCAAGTCGGGATAGGGACTTGCGCTTATAAAAATGGAAAGTCGTGACCAACCGGCATATTGTCAAATGATAGAAGTGGAACCAGATGGGAAACCGTGGTATCATGACATCAAATGCTTTATCAAGAGCAGAGAGTACCCTCCACATGCTTCAGAAAATGACAAAAGGACCCTTAGGAGACTCGCAATGGGTTTCTTTCTAAATGAGGAAGTGCTTTACAAGAGGAACCATGATATGGTGCTACTAAGATGCGTTGATGCAACAGAGGCAAAGAAAATCATCAAAGATGTTCATGAAGGTTCTTTCAACTCATACAAATGGGCATGCAATGGCAAGAAAGATACTAAGAGCGGGGTACTATTGGTTGACAATGAGAGGCGATTGTTTCAACTATGTGAAAAAATGTCATAAATGTCAGACAATATGCTGATAGGATTCACATGCCACCAGCACCTTTGAATGTTTTAACGGCACCCTGGCCGTTCTCGATGTGGGGAATGGATGTCATAGGACCCATTGAACCAAAGGCCTCAAATGGACATCGCTTCATTCTCGTTGCAATTGATTACTTCACTAAATGGGTCGAAAAGTCGCTTCTTATACCAATGTCACTAGGAATGTAGTGGTCAGGTTTGTCAAAAGGGAGTTGATTTGTCGTTATGGCTTGCCAAGCAAGATTATTACAGATAATGCCACTAATCTGAATAATAAGATGATGAAAGAGATGTGTGAGAATTTTAAAATTGAGCACCACAATTCCTCACCTTACCGCCCTAAGATGAATGGGGCAGTTGAGGCAAAGAAACAAGAATATCAAGAAGATCGTCGAGAAGATGGTTGTAACATACAAAGCGGCACGAAATGCTACCATTTGCACCTTTGCATGGTTATCGCACGTCCGTTCGTACTTCAACCGGGGCAACCCCTTTCTCTTTGGTTTATGGAATGGAAGCGGTACTCCCTATTGAAGTGGAAATCCCCTCATTAAGGGTGCTTGATGGAGGCGGGGACTAGAAGAAGCCGAATGGGTCCGGACTCGACTTGATCAGTTGAACCTCATTGAAGGAAAAAGATTAGCGCACTATGTCATGGTCAGCTTTACCAAAAGAGAATGATGAAGGCCTATGCGAAAAAGGTGCGTCCTCGACAATTTCAAGAAGGGGACTTAGTACTCAAAAAGATCCTTCCCATTCAAAAGGATTTTCGAGGAAAATGGACTCCAAACTATGATGGACCTTATGTCGTAAAAAGGCCTTCTCGGGAGGAGCTTTGATTCTCACAAACATGGATGGCGAAGATCTACCACTTCCTATAAATTCAGACGCAGTCAAAATGTACTATGCTTAAAAAAAAAAAGAGGGAAAAGAAAAATGGCTCGCTAGGCTGAAAACCTGAAAAGGCGACCTAGGCAAAAGTTAGAGCGGCCCGCTAGGTTGAAAACTCGGAAGAGCGACCTAGGCAAAAGTTAGGGTTAAAAAAAAGGGTACTTGACACATCCGGAGAAGTGAACATACCTCAAGTCCTAAATTGGGGCAGTTTTAGAGTATCCGGGCCAAACCAAGGCGGTTTGAATATACGAAGTCTTATCGAGAGACACTCCCAATATGTAAAAGCGGGTCGAATCATATTTCGAAACAGACAAGGGGATGTTCAAGGTTGCACACATGGGAAATTAGCACTGTTCATTCAAGAGAGCATCACTCGAAGATGGAAAATTCCGCTCCAACATTTCTTTTGTAAACCTTTTCAATTCGAGTTCCATTTGTACTTTGCCTTTCTTGTACTTTTTCTCGTCTATAATGATAATCCCTTTTTGTTGCAACCCATTGTTGATTTAATATGTATTTTTATAGTTTTATGTTGAGATGTGAAACATGTGACAATATGATAAAAGCATTTAGATTTCTTTGTAACAATCTCAAAGGTCATGGGAAACGCAATGAAATCCTAACAAGAGTTGATGAGAAAAGTAAGAATCATCGGCAAATCATAAGGCCAATCGACGAATGTTCTTTGTTCAATCTCATTTCTGCTTTGTGGATAAAGTCCTTAAGGGTTGTGGAATTAAGAGTGACTCAATCAAAGCTCTAAAAAAAAAAAAATAATAAATAAATAAATAATTGTTTACTCAATTTGTTCATGAGAATCCCTACAATAGGGCATTCATTGCATCATGCATCATTTCTAGCATCACATGCACTGTCCCTAAACATCACATCCATTGCATCATTATGCATCCATTCCATTATGCATCGCCTCTGACATCACATGCATTGTCCTCAAGTATCACATTCATTGTATCTATTGCATTATGCACCATCTCGGCATCAAATTCAAAACCATTGTCTTTTAATTCTCGGTCCTCGCACCCATGGTCTTTAATTCCGGGTCCCCGCACCCATTATCTTGTCATTCCAGGTCCCCCCGCGCCCATTGTCTTTTTTTTCTTTTTCGTTGAGCTTCAATGGATACCCGACTCATGCAAGCTTTTTATCTTTTTTGCTTTAAGTTTGCCGTTAAGCTTCACGGATAACCCAGACTCAGTAAGTTTTTTTCTTTCTGTTAGGCTTCGGCGGATAACTCAGTAAGCCTTTTTCTTTTCTGTTAGGCTTCGCGGATACGACTCAAGCAAGTTTTTATCTTTTTGCTTTAAGTTTTCGTTAGTTTCAAGCGGATAACGACTCAGTAAGTTTTTTTTTTGTTAGGCTTGGCGGATACCGACTCCGTAGCTTTTTTTTTTCTGTTAGGCTTCGGCGGATAACAGACTCAGTAAGTTTTTCTTTTCATTAGGCTTCAATGGATAATTGACTCAAGTTTTTATCTTTTTGCTTTAAGTTTTTGTTAAGCTTCAATGGATAACTGACCAAGTAGTTTTTCTTTTCTGTTAGGCTTCGGCGGATAACTGACCAGTAAGCTTTTTCTTTTCTGTTAGGCTTCAGCGGATAACTGACTCAAAAGCTTTGTGTCTTTCTATTTTAAGTTTTCTCGTTAGCTTAAGCTTGACGGATAACTGACTCAGTAAGCTTTTTCTTTTTCGTTAAGCTCCATGGATACCAGACTCAGTAAGCTTTTTTTTTTTCCGTCAAGCTTCGGTGGATACCCGACTCATGCAAGCTTTGTGTCTTTCTGTTTTAAGTTTTTCATCAAGCTTCGGTGGACAACTGATTAAGCTTTGTGTCTTTTCTGTTTTAAGTTTTTGTCAAGCTTCGGCGGATAACCGACTCAAGCAAGCTTTTTATCTTTTGCTTTAAGTTTTCTCAAGCCTCGCGGATGCCCGACTCTGCGAACTTTCTCCCTCGTTTAATGTCCTTCGCTTTTGCGTCATTTTGCTTTCTAAAAAAAAAAAAAAGAATAAAAGGAGCAAGAAATGAAAGTTTTCATGGACAAAATTAAATCAATTCATTTGCTTCCCATTTATTTTAAATATGAAGCAAATGGGGGCAAAATTGTTGATACCTAATTTTGTCCATAAAATTTTGTCATTTAATCAAGGATTAATGTTTAATTGCATGTCATGTGAGTATTTTATTTTCTTGGTCGGTTTTTCATTTTAGTTTATTTTTATTGGTGCAAACAAAAAACAAATAAAAAAACAAAACAAAAAAATAAAATAAAAAATATTAAATAATAACAGACGATTTCCTTCTGTTGTTACAAGAAAAAATGAATAAAAAAAAAAAAGAAAAGCAAGTAAGCAGAGTAGCTTTCTCCTAGGTGTCTTTACGGTACTACTACGCAGAACCTTGGGGAGTCTCTGGCTTTGTCATGGAAGGGAAAGGCAGCAAGCATTGGGGAAGGAAGAGCTTGGAACAGAGAGCAAGCAAGCACAAATGAGGGAATGCCATGGTGACCCAAGCTGGGTCAACCCTGGCAGCCTCTCCACCTCGAACAGGGAGGCCTCTGTGTTTTCAGATACAAAGGAAAAGGGGGGGGCTCTCAGAAAAAATCTTCAATCTCCACAGCCAACAACACAGCATCACCTAAACAGGCCAACCATTCACTCACTCCAAAAACTCCATTCACGTTTGCACACAACCACCATCACCACCAAAAACCACTCATTCCATCTACCGTAATCTCCCCAATCAACTTGCGCCACAACCATACTAACTACCAAACTCAAACTCTCCATCTTCTTCACCCCGGCTATTTTCACCACCCATGAACCCACCATTCTCACCACCTTCAACAACCAACAATAACCACCATAAACCAAGCATCCCATCACCATTCATCTTCGTTTTCACCAACTCACCACCCACAACCGAGTCAACTCGGTGAGCTTCCACCAATACCCTTACCCATTCTCCACCGTGAGACACCCCTTCACACAAAGCACCCCCACCGAACCCACTCCCGAATCTTCCAAGCCTCCTAACCGTGAGCCACTTTGGCCACCACCTTCAACCTCACCATTCCACCATCCCGTTACCCCTTCAAACCACCACCCATAAACCTTCTTCAAACCACCACCAACATCCATACCAAACCCGACCACCCACCGAACCAATAAACCCAAAGAGCTACCCTTTGACCGTTTCCTCCACCTAAGCACCACGCAGAACCGCCGCGCACCTCCCCGAACCAGTGGCACCCCAGATTCGCACGAACGGACCCAGCTGCGAACCGCATCCCCTCCTCGAACCAGAGGCCGAGCCGCGCACCGCCCAGACGCCAGCCGCGAACCCACCTCGAACCCGCACGGATCCGGCCACCCCTGTCGTCCCAGCCGCCGTCCGCGCAGCGCGACCCAGATCCGCAGCACCGCCGCCCTCTCATCGCGCAGGCCATCTCCGCGCGCCGCACCACCCACCCACAACCGACCCATTCGAACCGAGCCACGAACCGAGTCCCTCTCGTCGGCCGGATCCGATCACCTTTGCTCGCCGGGAATCACCGGCGCCGTCCGAACGGGCGCACCACCCCCACGCCGCCGCGCACCGGCCGCCCGGATCCGGCCGCACCGAACTCCGACGAACCACCTTCCGAGCCGCTCGAACCTCGCGTAACCAGGCCACCGGACCCGCCACTCCGTCACTCAAGCCCCAAATCTCTTCCTCTCTGGTTTGTTACTTTGGCTCCTAAGTTTCAAAGTCTAATACTTGAGTATTTGCTTTGTGTGAAATGCGAAGTGATTCTCGCTGCAAGTTTAAAGTTTTTTTTTGTGCGTTTGCCTTTTTTTTTTTTTTTTTTTTTTTTTTTTTTCTCCTTGGGCTTTTCTTTTACTTGGGTGGGAGTTTGTTTGGGCCCTTTCTTTTTCTCTCTTTTGTTTTTGGGTTAGATTTTTATTTGGGGTAAAGTTCTTAATTAGATAGTTTACAAGTAATTTGTTAAGCTTGATAAAAAACAAAAATAATGAAAAGGGATAAAAATAAAAAATATAAATAATAAATAAAAAATAGAGAAAATCAGAAAATTGTTGAAGATAAAAATAAATTTTGTTTTGAATGGTATTGTGATGCATATACTTAATCTTATTTGTTCTTATTTACTTGGCCCATGAAAAATTGTGTTTATTTGTTTGTCTTTTTGGTTTCTAAAAAATGAATGAAAACGAAAATGACTGATACAAATAAATTTTTTTTAATCAATGCAATGATCAATGATGGTGATTGAATAGTGAATGCTATCTTCATTGTCATTTGAATCATAGGGTTTATGAGAAAGAAATTTCGCTTAACTTCAACCTGCAAGAATGTATTAGCTTTCAAACAAAATTTCTTTTAAAAAAGGGTTTTCTTTAAAATCAATCAACTCACAATCATTTTTAAAGAACTACGTGACTTTGAGTTCTCCATTGCACCAGGAGATACGTAGGAGCAGAAACCCATTTCTGTCAAGCCAAAAAGATAAATTTTCATAATTTGGTTGTTTCTTTTATTTCTCTTTTCAAAAAATAAAAAATAAAAAAATAGTAAATAAAAAGTCTTTTGTTTAGAGGGTTAAAATAAATATATTTGATATTATTAAAATTTGCACAACTAACATAAGGTACCGTTCTGAACGGCAAAGGTATAAGTGCTAACACCTTCCCTATCTCGTAATCGACTCTGACTCAAACTCATTTTCAAAAGACCAGCTTTTCCGATAAAAGGGTTTTTCTAATGTTTTCCCAATTTAAATAAACATTGGTGGCGACTCCATTGATTTTATCTTTTTTCGGTCGTCCCGTCGCGATCCCGGTTGCGACATTATTCTTTATACATTTTTATCACCCTTAACTAATAAAAAATATTCTATTATCCTTAACTAATTTATTTTTATCACTTTTCTATTTGAAAAAATAAAATCTATTTTTTTTTTTGCAATGCCAAAGACTCACCTTAATGGGTTTAGTGGAGGGGACCCCTAGAGAGGTTCTTAAATGATCTCCTAAATGGGGTTCAGGAGAGGGGTAGGGGCATAGGAAAAGAGAAATTGGAATGAAGAGCAATTACAAAAATCGAATTTTACTACTCTTTCTGCATGTCTCTAACTCTAACCAACTGAGCTACCAACACGAGACTTTTTCTTTTTTTTTTTCACGCAGACGTGAATGCTTTTTTTCTAGTATCCATAAAAGAAGCCCGACTCTCTTTTTTTTATTCATATAAATAAAATCAAATAATAATTATAAGATAAAAAACAGAATAAATTTTCGTTTTGAAAAAAATAATAATAACTATTAATAAACAAGGGAGCTCCTAAAACATTTTCGTATGACTATTATAAAATAAAATTATTTATATTAACATTTTTTCCAATATTATTTATATTACTTTCAAATTATATTAATGAAATACTGATTTTGGTAAACATGTGGCATATATTTACTTTATGCATTGGAGAATAATAATAATAATAATAATAATAATAATAATAATAATAATATAATTGATTTGATAATTAACAGTATTATTGGTTGTTAAAAGAATATTTAGTGAATTTAAATAGAAAAATCTACAAAATAATTGAAGTTCTAAACATTTGAAATAGCATATATACCAAATATCCTCAGTTAAACCCTTTAATAACACAAATACTAGCCCTTTTATCCTATTGGTCATTGATCTTTTTTCTCCATTTTTAGTAGATGTTGGTCATTTTGAACTTTTCGTTAGTAATATTATATTATTGTTATAACAATAAATAACTATCTTAATTAAGTTCACTCCGACAAGTAATTCTCTAAAAAGTGTTAAATTAACATAGTTGATGATATCCAATAAGAACATAAGTAGATGAACAAATTTAGTAAGGCAAGAATTGATAGACTTTTATTCATAGAATATATTCAATCACATTCTATATAGGAAGAATTCAATCATGCCAAGCTACCTCCAAAGGAAATAAAGAATTCAAAACACCAACTACCTCTTTCCTCTTTTTACATATAGCTGTGTTTATTTGGATTGTATTGCTTATCAAATTCGCATTTTGACACACACTAACATCTCAGTCTGTTTTTAAAATGCTCATTTAAATAATCAATTAGATTTAAAAATAATAAATGACTATATTAATATTCTATATATTTTATATTTTAATTAAAAAGTATAGACTAACTACTCCACTATTTAATTTTATTAACTTCAAGCCTTTGGTGGAACTAGAAAATTTAGTTTGGAGTACAGAAATCATATATATCATATATATTAATAAGTTTTTCATTGAATATATACTTCATTTTAGTAATATATATACAGTTATACACACAACATTTTTCATTTTTGGGTGCGATGCCCCTCACACCCCATTGTAATTTCGCTCCTCCTGGTTGCTTTTTAGAATAATAAAATATTTATGGCCAGAAAATACTGCATAATTTTTAAGTAACTTCCTCAATAAAGTGCATGTGTTATTTATCGTCTTTATTTTACAATTTAATAGTTTTACTGTTCTTTTTTTCATCATTATCAAATTATGTTATTGAATTTCAAATATATTGTTCTATCACAACACTTCAAAGTAAGAGAGTGAAAAGAATTTTAACTTTTATTATGTGTCGTAAAAATATTATTCGATAAGGTTATTGTTTTGCATAGTAACCAATTTTTTTAAATTTAAATAATCAAAATAAATAGCACAGTAAGTATTACGTGAATCTTCATTTCGTATGTTTTACTGGAATCTTGAGTTTGTATTTTGTTTGGACAGACTATATGCGCATATCTACCAATTAAAATGTCTACCTGACCAAAATAATATTAATTAAAAAGTAGTCCTTGCATGTATTTTTAGTTCTAACAAATGTACAAATGAGAAGTCATGATACTCTTGAAAGAAAAAATAAATAAATAAAAGAGAGAGAGAAAAAGAAATATGAAGAAGTATGGAAGAAAAATGCTTGTTAAAACTCATTTCCATTTACAATTGCTCCCATCTATGTATAAGTGTGGCAATATTAGAAGAAATATTTGAATAAATTTTGTCAAATATAATTGTGTAGATTAGATCTTATTTATATAATTGTGTAAATTAAATTAATTAATATTTAAATAATTATATAAATTTTTGTATTATATAATATTTTATATTAAAAATAATAATATATCAATTAATGACCGATCTAGTTTACATAATTTGTATAGATAAAATTTACACAAATATTTTCTCAATATTAAACTGTTGATGTGTATAATTTCAGGACAAATCTCCTATGATAAAATAGTAAAAATAATACATATAAAATAATATGTATATAAATATGTGTAAATTGATGCACTCAAGAAGAAAATAAGTGAGGGAGAGGGCAATCCAATGGAAGGGTCATAATGGTTTTGCTGAGGAATCGATTAAAGTACAAACAGGCTGCACGTTGCATCTCAATCAAAGCCCCCTCCTCCTCCTCCTCCTCCTCAGCACTCATCAGAACCCTTTTTTTTTTCCCACAGCGGGCGGTCACATGGTAATATATCTTGTAGTTTAGTTACACACACACCAATAAAAGCTGAATCCAGTGACAATTTTTTTTTCCTCTTCAAATGATGAAAAAACCATCCCTGGCTATGCCTAGTGCGATAAATCGGTAATGGTGGCATGCATGAGTGATGAGCATAACCAAAATTATTGGCGAGGTTAGTAATCAAATTGCTGAATTACCCGTCATTATAGTCTCTCCTCGCTTTGCAAGAGAAAGGGCACTAATGTCAGGCGATGAAAACGACATGGTAGTATGGGGTTTCACTCGCTGGACATGGACTCTATAGAGCTGTCTATTTCATGTCCAAAAGCTGAGACCCTCAGTGACTGTAATCAGAGAGAGAAATAGAGCCTGAGAGGTGGGAATGAACGGTTCAAATCTCATGTTTGACGAAGATTGGTCTCTTTTCGTGCTATTTTCATAACAAAAAAGAAAGAAAAAATTATAATACAACGAGAAGTTTTGCTAAATAAAATTTTTTAAATAAAAACATATAAATTTTTAATATATTAAATATATTTTTATTTATTTTTTATTTATTTTAAATTACTTAACCAATACTTGTAAAACCCTATAACGAGTTCTGCTCGTAAACTAAGGTAACGAGCATCTCATAAATCTCTTACTTTTTTCGTTTCAAGTCCAATAATCTGAATAAAATAATAAAGAGGGAGCTGAGTTGTCTTGCACGTAAAGTTCATTTTTTTATTTTCAAGAAATTGGGATTTTGATTTAAAAGTACATTAATAAATTGAGATAATTAATGGGTTTAACATTAAGCCCACGCACGGTTCTCCGGGAATCTCTCTCCCATTCGAGTGGAATTAAATTGCCTTCAGCTTTATTATTGTATTCGTTGTTAAAGGCACCTCCCATTTTATTAATGGACAAAATTTATGTTCTTTTTTTTATATTTATTATATTTATTTTATTAATTAAATTATAATATATGTGTATTTTTTTTAAAAAGAGTAAGAAAAAAATATTAATGAATATATGTCATAATTTAATTGATAAAATAAATATACTAGACATAAAAAAATAGACTTAAATTTTGTCTTTTATTAATTTCAAAATGTTTCTAATATGAGAAGTGTTAAAACACACTCTTTATCATATTTTTAATATATTATTTTTTATTAGATCATATTACATATTAAAGTATAAATTTAAATTTGATTATATGTTAATTGAATTAATTATATACTAATCAAGTTAATTACACATTAATTGAAGTTGAGTATATGTTTTAATATGTTATGTGACTTAATAAAAGAGAATATATTAAAAAAAGTGTGATAGAGAGTATATTATTAACATTCTCTTCTAACAAAAGAACAAATGAATTCAAAAGATGTATGGGAAATAGGAAAAAAAAGGGTCTAATACAATTAAATTGTGCAAAATAAATTAAATTAATGATAAATAGATGAGTTTGATATGAGAAACGTTTGAATAGGTGATAGACTAATATATTAATATATGGTTAGGTATTTAAATAAAGACTCTTTTAAATGATATTATTTTCATAATTATAAATCTTGTAATTGAACTTAAAATTATATGCTTAAAATGTTTGAATCCCTTCCATTCAAACCAACATATATTAGGTGAGAGGTTTGAACTCTATTTGCTTAGTTTTGATATTTACATTTTTTTAAATACACTTGATATTTATATTTTTGTTTTGTTGTTTTGATGACTTAAGTTTGTTATTTTACGTTACAATTATGATATTTGTATATTTAAAATTTGATATCTAATTAATTATAACTCTTCTAATCGATATATAATATATTTATTTTATTTTAGAATATAATATATCTCAATATTTATTTATACTTATATTAATATATAGTATCTATATAATATGTCAAATTCAATGTTAGAAAAAATATTTTCTTTTATGTTAATCCCCTGCACGTGAAGTGGCACGTTCAATGTCAAGGATTGGAAAGAAGATAAATAAATAAGGGAAATAAATGCGAGGGGAAGATAGAAGGATAGAAGGATAGAAGGAAGTAAGCAACTATGGATCCATGGGAATAGAGCGAAATGCATGCCGGCACACATGCTGACCACATCATAGATGGCAAAGGCACATTCAGAAACTGGCTGCTGTAAACCTCGTTAATATCACAAATTCAATCATTTGAATTGTGGTTCTTTAACTGTGAATGATCCATAATTCACAATTTATTCACTCAGTTTCCTTGAGGCGAGTGTATTAATGTATAGGGTTTTTTAAATAAGTATCCACAAGAAATTTTATATAAAAAATAGAATTTTTTATTGTAAAACATGCATATTTAGTATATACTGAATGATTACTTTAATTTGATTTTAAAGAATTGGTGATTATAATATGTATATTAATTATCTAATGTAAACATAAAAATTAGTTTAAAAAGATAAAAATCTCTAACTGATACTAATTTTAAATAATTGCATTGAATAAATTCCAAAAGACTTTTATAAATACTCTATCAAATCTCAAAGATATGCATCTCATCTGATATACAGAATAAGATTTTATATCTATATTTTTTTCTTGATCTTTTTATATTTCTCTTCTCTATTTATAACACGTTATCAGCATGATCAAGTTTTTACGGTATAGTTAAATCCTTTAAGTTTCTATTTATATATCAAGGTAAGAATTTGTTTTTTTTAACATGTGCTATGCATATGCTCTTTGTTGAATGATCAAAGTATTTTTATTATTTAAATTCTTAGTTATCCATCAAATTTTTATTCTTTTTTTTAGTGTCTTTAGAATGTCAAATTTCACGAAACTTGAATTCGTTGCCCTTGATATTTCTAGAATAAATTATTTATCATGAGTACTTGATGATTAGATTCATCTTAATGCTATAAATCTTGGGGATACTATAAAAGAAGGAAACCAAGCATCCCTGCAGGATCGAGCAAAAGTAATGATTTTCCTTCGACATCATTTGCACGAAAAATTGAAAACGGAGTACCTTATTATTAAGGACTCATTAGCCCTTTGAAAAAAATTGAAGGAGAGATATGAATACAAAAACGGTGATTCTTCCAAAAGTTTGCTATGATTGGATCCACTTATGTTTGCAAGATTTTAAAACGTAAGTGAATATAATTCAGCACTGTTTGAGATTAACTCTTAATTAAAATTATGTGGAGAAAAAATTATTGATGAGGATATGTTAGAAAAAACATATTCTATTTTTCATGCCTCAAATGTGCTCTTGCAGCTGCAATATCAAGAGCGTAGATTCACAAAATATACTGAGCTAATTTCTTGTTTACTTGTGGCTGAACAAAACAATGAGCTTTTGATGAAAAACCATCAATCTCATCAAACTGGCTCAGCACCATTCCCTGAAGTGAATGTGAAATTTTTTCAAGGTCGTGGACGAGGCCGTGGTAGTAAAAGGGATTGTGGTAGGAAAAATTATTGGACCCGCACTAATCTTCCTCAAAATTTTGAAAGCAAATGTGTTGAAAAGAACCAAAAGAAATGAGTAAAAAATGAGAGAAATCTTAGAAAAGAGCAAAATAATGACAATATTTATTACAGATGTGAAACAAAAGGTCATTGGTCTCGCATATGTCGCACTCCAAAATACCTAGTTAAACTTTGCAAGACATCACTAAAAGAAAAGAGAAAAAATGTTGAAGTGAATTTTTCTGAACTTGTTGGTCCTACTCATGATGATGAGTCTCCTATGAATGTTGATTTTGATGTTTCTCATTTTTTTGAAGACAATAGTGGCAAGATTGATTATTTGATTGGGGATAGAAATGTCTACTATTGAAATATGTTAATGTTTATGTTTATGTTGAGTTTATGCTTATGTTATTTTAAAGTTTATCATTTGTAATTTTTCATTAAAGTTTTATTTATAATATGAATATCAATGATTTGCATATTTCTTGTTTATTGTCTCTTTCTAATTCTTACAAATATTTTTTTGTATTACTAGATAATGCAAAATAAACTTGATATAATGAATGATGAAATATGCTTAGTGGACAGTAGCACAACTCATACAATTCTTCATGATAAAAAAATATTTCTTACAATTTACATTAGTTGAAATTAATATTAATATCATATCTAGTTCTTCAAATGTAATTGAAGACTCTAGAAGAGTTCAAATTATGTTTTCGAATTGGACAAAATTGTATATTGATGATGCATTAATTGTATTCTAGTATATCCTTAAAAAATCTACTAAGTTTCAAAGATATATGTCGCAATGGGTATCACGTTTAAACAAAAAATGAGTGGCATGTAGAATATTTATATATTACCTCTATAATTTTGAACCAGAAGCTCATATTATAGAAACTTTCAAGTTTATCATATTTATTATTTTTTTACAAAAATAAGAATGATTGAGTCAAATTATATGCATCAGAAGTGCTCAGATCCTATAATTTTTATGCTCTAGCATGATCGTTTTGACCATCCAGGTTCAATTATAATGTGACGTATTATTGAAAATACACATTGACATCCTTTAAAGAATCAAAAAATTATTCTGCCTAATCATTATTTTTGTACTTCTTGTGCTCAAGGTAAATTAATTGCTAGACCTTCTCCATCTGAATTATCTTTGGAGTCTCCTGATTTTTTACAAAGAATACAAGATGACATTTGTGGCTCAATCTATCTATATTGTGGACCATTTCAGTATTTCATGATTTTAATTTATGCTTCCACTGGATGATCATATGTTTATTTGCTTTCAACTCATAATGTTACTTTTGTTAAATTTCTTACCCAAATTATAAAGTTAAGATCAAGTTTTCTTGATCATCCTATCAAGTCAATTCGTTTAGATAATGCATGTGAGTTTACTTCAAAAGTCTTTTTCTGATTATTGCATGTCAATAGAAATTAGTGTTGAACATTCCATTGCACATGTTCATACTCAAAATGAACTAGCTGAATCTTTTATTAAGTGTTTGCAATTTATTGCTAGACCTATACTTATGAAATCAAAACTTCGTGCATCTGCTTGAGGACATGCTATAATTCATGCTGCATCTTTGGTTCGCATCCGACCATCTGCATATCACAAGTTTTCACCTTTACAACTTGTGTTTGATCAACAACTTATTATATCTCATCTTAGAATTTTTGGTTGTGTTATTTATATTCCTATTGCACCCTCTCAACGAACTAAGTTGGGCCCTCAATATCATCTTAGTATTTATGTTGGTTTTGACTCATCATCTATCATTAGATATTTTGAACCTTTAACTGGTGATATTTTTAGAACAAAATTTTTAGATTATCAATTTGATGAGTTAACTTTCCCGTCATTAGGGAAGAAAAAGGAAAAGGGTTCAAAGCACAAGAAATTTGTTGGAACACACTAACATTGTCCAATCTTAATGCACACTCAAATCAATGTGAACTTAAAGTTTAAAAAATAATTCATTTGCAGAATGTCACAAATCAATTATCATATAATTTTGTTGACACCTAAAAGGTTACTAAATCATATGTGTCGGCTACAAAAACTTATGCATGATTAGTTGTCCCTACAAGACATCTTATGAGTATGACAACCAATGAATCTAAAGCACGCCAGAAGCGTGGTAGGCCTATTGGTGCAAAGGACATTGTTCCTAAAAAAAAAAAGGAAATGAAAAAAAATTCAAAATGACACTCTAGAAGAGATCATTGACACTCCTAAAGAGGTCAAAAGCAATATAGATCAACAACCCCATATTTATAGGGAAGTAATCCCATAAATGGTTCTGGTACCAGCAAATTATGATATCTCATTAAAATATACAAATATGATGAGAATAGATGAAGTTGTTATTGATAATATTTGTACATATGCAATTGCTTCTGAAATTATTAGTAATAATGAGTTTAAGCCTCAAAATGTAGAAGAATGTCGACATCGAAGTGATTGGTCAAAATGGAAAGAAATAATATAAGCTGAGTTAGATTCTTTAGCCAAACATAATGTATTTAGACTAGTAGTCTAGACAACTGAAGATATCAAACTTGTTGGGTATAAATGGATATTTGTATGGAAAAGAAATGAGCTAAATGAAATTGTGAGAAATAAGACACGACTTGTAGCACGGAGTTTCTCATAAAGACCTAGTATAGATTATAAAGAAACTTACTTCCCTGTTATGAATGCAATTACTTTCAGATTTTTAATTTGTTTGACAATCTCTGAAAGACTTGACATACGTCTAATGGATGTTGTGACAACTTATTTATATGGATCATTAGATAATTACATATATATGAAAATATCTTAAGGATTTAAAATGCATGAAGTATATTATTCAAAACCTCGGCACATGTACTCTGTTAAACTTCAAAGATCTTTGTATGTGTTAAAGCAATTTGGACACATGTGGTATAATCGTTTAAGTGAATATTTATTGAAAAATAGATATGAAAATAATATTGTTTGTCCTTATGTTTTCATTAAAAAAATTAAATTCTAGATTTGTTATTGTCGTAGTTTATGTTGATGATTTAAACATAGTAAGGACTCTAGAAGAGATCTCTGAGACTGCAGACTACCTAAAGAAGGTATTTGAAATGAAAGATATTGGAAAAACAAAGTTTTACCTTGGGTTTCAAGTTTAACATTTGACAAGTGAAATTCTTGTGCATTAATTATCTTATATAGAAAAAATCTTGAAACAAATTTATATGGATAAATTTTATCCATTAAGCTCCCAAATGGTTGTTCATTCACTTGATGTAAAAAGAGATCATTTTCGTCCAGGGGAAGATGATGAGGAAATTCTTGGTCCTGAAGTACTATATCTTAGTGCAATAGGAGTACTTTTGTATCTTACAAACAACACTAGATCATATATAACTTTAGTAGTCAATTTACTAGCAAAATTTAGTTCTGCACTAACTCGAAGACATTAGAATGAAGTAAAACATATTCTTCATTATCTCCGTGACACATCTAATATGGGTTTGTTTTACCCAGAGGAAGAAAAGTCAAAATTGGTAGGATATGTTGATATTGGTTATCTTTAGGATCCATATAAAACTTAGTCACAAACATGTTATGTGTTTACATGTGAAAATACTACTATCTCATAGTGGTCTGTAAAGTAAACAATTACTGCAACCTCATTAAACCATTCAGAAAATATTGGTCATTCATGAAGCAAGTCGCGAGTGTATATGATTGAGAATTATGATCCAACATATTAAAAGAGCATGTGGATTATTAAAGGAAAATGATGAGCCAACAATATTGCATGAGGATAATGTAACATGTATTGCACAAATCAAAGGAGACTACATAAAGTGTGATAGAACTAAACATATTTCACCAATTTTTTTTTACATTTATGAACTCCTGAAAAAATGTGATGTTGATATTTGTAAAATTCGCTCAAGTGACAGCTCAACTGATATATTCATAAAGGCATTACCAACTTTAATTTTCAAGAAACATGTGCATAATATTAGAATGCGCTAACTTAATGACCTTTCATAATTGGTTATATTTTGAGAGAAAATTGTCTGTGAATATTGTACTATTTTTCATTCACTAAGTTTGTTTTTATCCCACTGAGTTTTTCTTAATAAAGTTTTAACGATGCATATTCATAGTATATAGTCATTCAATAGAAAGTATTGTAAAACATGTACATTTAGCATGTGGTGGATGACTACTTTAATTTGATTTTAAAGGATTGATGGTTATAATATGCACACTAGTTATCTTACATAAATAGAAAAATTAGTTAAAATATATCACAATTTTTAACGGATACTAATTCTAAATAATTACATTACACAAATCTTAAAATGCTCTTGTAAATACCTTGTCAGATTTCAAAGATATATATCTCATTTGATATATAGAATAATATTTTGAGTCTATATTTTTTTGTTTTGATCTTTCTATATTTTTCTTTTATATTTTTAACATTTTTTTAATTTTTAATATATTAATATTTTTTATAAAAATAATATTTTAAAATTTTAACAAGTGTCGTAAGCAAAATTTTACTATTTTTGTTTTTTTATTTGTCTTTTTAAAAGATTTGTTTTATTCATTTTTATTTGTTTGATTAGAAAATCAATGAAACGTTCATTATTTTTTTTTCTTAACTTGAGTATTGATATTAATAAGTGAGAGAAAAGATTAATAAAATAATATTAATATTTTAATTATTTCAATAAATTATAATTTAATTAAGGATTCTGTTAAAAAGTACTCTAAGAATACTTGTTAATGATTAAAACAATAATTTTTTCACAAAAAATATAGTATTTAATGTATTGAGAATTAAGAAAACTCTACTTTTTATGTAAAATTTCATATTATATATTTTTTAATAAGTGTCCTTAGAGCACTCGTTAAAAAAACTCAAATATAATTATTTTTACTTATAATCAAGACTATTTAATGAGTTCCTTAATTCTTATATTATAGGCTTAAAAAGACATAAAAAAATAAGAGAGGGAATAATGTATATGAGTTATATAACCTCCTCTAAATTACAATTCAAGTGTTGATAGCAAGATCCCATTGAACACTAGCGGCCAATTATTTAGTTTATATGCATTAATTTTGGCCAACTAACTTAGAATAGGAGATTTTTAATGGAAAATGCAATACTGTTCCTAGAGGTTTTATATTAATTAACTTTTGGTACAATGTGGTCTAATAGTACTAAGGTAGTTCTAGGGTATATCTATCAAAATGGTCGGATTGTTTTAAGTTAGACTATTTTTGGCTCATGTCGTATTGGGTTTAGTATATTTTGAATTAGTATTATATTAGCTTAGTCTAACCTATTATGGGTGATAAGTTAGGCGGGTGAATTTGTCAATTTTTTAAATAAAATATAATGAATCTAATTTTTTTAAAAATAAATTAATAAAATATAAAAAATTTGAACAATTAATTGGTTTCATGCTAATGGCAAATAAGATAAGGAATTAATTTAATTATCAATTTTTTTAAAATAATAATATATTTTTAAGTAATAACTTATTTAATTGAAAAATTAAATTAAATTTCGAACCAACCGAGTTAGATTATATTTGACTAAAATAAATTTAAATTTAAATTTTGTTTGTTGAACCCATGCATCTTATCATGTTAGATTGGCCGGCATTTGACAATTCTATTGTAAGTCATGTGTTCTTAATCCATAGGGAGGAGTCTATTATGGATTCAACAAACTTGAGTTTATGAATGAACTTTTTTTTATTTTTTTATTTGATAGTATTTATATATAAATATGTGTATATGTAAAATTTATTAGTTAAAATTTATAAGTGTTTTGTATTTATAATTATTCATTAAAAATAAAAAATAAGTTATTTGATTAAATTTCTGTATAAATTTGAATATTATTAATTAAAATTTATAAAAATTTATTTTTTAATCTAAATTATTGATTTATTTTAATAATAAATCAATGGTACAAACTAATTGGTACATCTATAAACCTCTTATAAAGAGGTTCATATTAAAATTTTTCAATCCGTAGACTACGCTTTGGGTTCAACTAGACAAATTGCCTCTTCATGTTCTTATTGCTTTTTTTTTTTTCTTGATAGTTCTATTTTTGTCGCTACTTTCTTTGGCATCGTTACAACTGTATTTTCCAATCAAAGGTGCGATTAGTTATGCCTTTTTGGTCAAGTTATGTCACTGAATAATGGATTGTCTTTCTCGTCCAAGGGCACTAATCCATTGCTCAATAACCTTCAAGAAACCAAGGCCATCGCTAATGAACTGTCATTAATCAATCATGTGTTAATGACCTTGACCACACAGACCATGTAAGGCATTAAAAAAATAATAGTAAGAAAAGTTACGTTTAAAATTACCAGTTAAGAGACGCACCAAAAAAATAAAAACTTTTAAAGAGTTCTTCTTAAAATAAAGCTGCTCAATTAGTCCATAAAATGACATCAAACTTCACCGAAAAAGTATGGTACTTACACTTTTTTTACGTTAATTTTTACATGTATTTACATTCATATACTCATAACATATTTTATTTATAAGCCATAAGATAATATTCTGATTTTTGCAATAACTTTTTGAGCTTAATTTTGATATATTATTAATATATATTTTTTACACTAATATCCAATTTCATATTGACACTTTATATAATGAGTTTAATTATGTTATTTAATATATAAAATGTCAAACTATTAAATGATGTGATCGTATATAATTAAATATAAGTATAAATTTTTTATAATGATAATATATCAAAATTAAATTTTAATTTTTCTACTAGTTTCAATTATACATATATTCAAATAGGTTGAGTTTATAAAAATATTTCGTAATTTAAAAAAAAAATACACATATTCAGTCATATCTCATACAAACTACATTTTTCATATTAAAAAAAAATTACATCCACTAAAGTTAAAAGCGCATTAATGAAATTGCTAAACTTCATGAAAAAGCTTGTTAATTATTTTAAAATAGATTCGAAACTCGCCCATGTATAGGTTCTATTCAAATCATGTGCTTTACACAATGTCACAAATATTCTTTAACTATGTTCTTGAAGGCTCATTATGATTGATGTTAGTGAAATATAGGAGTTATTTGGTTTGTTTTTTTGTTATTATTTTTAGTTGATTTATTTATTTTAATAATTATAAAAATATCATCTTTTTTATTTTTTTTTTTTACATTTTTTAAAAAAATGATGAAATTTTTTTATTTTCATATTTTTTTAAAAATAAAAAAAAATAAAAAAATTTTATAATTATTAATAAAAACAAATTAATTAAAAATACAAATAAAAAGCAAACCCAACAAGCCCATAATTAGTCGAACATATCTTAAGTTTGGCTATAATCCACAATAGGAGGACCAAACTTTGTTTTTTGTCCAATCTCTTTAAACTATTAAATATATGAAAAATGATAATTTTACATTATTATTTTTTACATAACTTTTTATTTTATTTTTTAATGATTGTGATTAAGTGAGAAAAATAATGAAAAAGAAGTGATGTAATCAATGATATGAAGAGTAGTATAAAAAGTCATGTAAAAAAAAAGTGTAATAAAAAAATAAAGGTTGTAAATATATACATTCTATCTAACATAAACTTATTTTAGTCTCGATCTCTCCCAAATCATCTTATTTTTATTTTGAATTTAGTTTTTAGTTTTTTATGAAAAAATGATGAAAATATTTTTCATTTTAATCATTTCCTTCACAAAAAATTAAAAATATAAAATAAATAAAAATAAAATAATATTTTATAATTATTAATAAAAACATGTTAATTATAAAAAAACTCATCAAGCTCATAATTAGTCGAGCATATCTTAAGTTTGGCTATAACCCACAATAAGAGGACCAAAATTTCTTCTGTCCAATCCCTTTAAATTATTAAATTTAACCCCCCCAAAATGAAAGTCTCCAAGTTATGTAAAATTAGGAGTTGAAACTTTTTTTAGTATCTAATTTTTTAAAGATATAATATCTAAAATGAATTGTTAAATATTTTATTAATTATTATTTTATTTTTAAATATTTATTATAAATTTAACATTTAATGAATACTTAATAATTCACCCTAAATACTAAATTGATTATAATATCATAAAAATCTCATTAAGAGTTTCCTTGAATTTTTGCTTCTTAAGTTCAGCAAAAAAAACTTGACTTGAGCACGGGGCAGCTCGAGCCAGAACCCAAATAAGATACCAATTTCTACGAGTGTTTGTTAGGTGGGTTCTGAAGTATTTTTGAACTCAATCAACTCATCAGAGTAATGGGTTGAGTTGAGAAAATTTTATCGCTCAACTTGACTTAACTCAAAATATTTAAAAGTGAGTTGGGTTAAGTTAAACTTGTAGGTCTGATATATATATTTTTTAAAAATTATTAAAAAAATCTAACAAATTAACATCAAAAATCTCAATTTCAAACATAATAAGTCTCAATTTAACAAATTAACATCATAATTCTCAATATCAAACATAATAAGTCTCAATTTACTAAATTAACATCATAAGTCTCAACCGACCTTATTCAAATATAATAGGTCTCAATATCAAATAAACTAAATATCATAAGTTAATAAGTGTATAACAAATTAACAACTAATAAGTCTTACTAAGTTTGAAATAAATTAAACAAAGTTATTCATAACTCAAATATTTGTAAGAAAACTTCCTCTACCTATTTTTGTTATCTAGCTTTTTTGAAATGCATTATAGATTTATTACTATGTAAATTTTCTTAGTAAGTAGAGAACATCTTCTAAGATCCTTATCCAGTTATGAAATATTAGTAAAACAAACATATTATTTTGTTTGAGTTATTTAGTCCTTTTAATTGGTTTATCAACATAAATATATGCAATCCACAATTCTGATTATATGTTTTATTGTGTTCTTTTAATCATTTCAGATAATTTGTTATCAAGAACACAAGTCAATGTTATAAATAAACTTAATAAGTTTGACTAAACTAACATAAATCTAAAATAAACTAAAGCATGTGAATATGTCTTGAAAGTTATAAATAACAAATCACATTAACTAATTAAAGTTAATGTCATTATATATAAAATATGGATTGACATAATCATTTACTTCATCCTCAATTTTCTCATGATACTCTTTATCATCCCAACTATCAGTTAGATTTTCATAGTAGTCTACATTTTATAAGTTTTTAATCATTATTTTCTTAGTCACATTCTTAATGTGACTATAATGCCTACATCTAAACTTAATTAACTATTTAAAAAATTCATGGAAAAAAAACATAAATTGCCACTATGGCTAAAAGATATTTACAAAAAAAAAAAATTTACTTAAGTGAGTTGAATTTGCGTAAGTTAACACTTTCAAAACTTGTCACTTGACTCATACCTTGTGAGTTGAAGTATATTTTAACTCAATCTAATCCGCAGATCCAACTCAACTCACATTTTTTATAAATTATGTTAAGTTAAAACTCATAAATTCATAAATTGACTCAACTCGTTAGACTCCATTACCAATTTCACTCTTCTATTTAGCGCACTCTAATAGTGTTACAGTCTAAGCTATTCATATGCATTATATTCACTTACGCATTGTTTGGTTTTAAGAAAAAATAGAAAGAAAGAAAATGAAAAGATTTTCTCTTCATTTGTTTGGATAAAGAGAAAATATGAGGATTGTAAAAAAAAATGAGAGAAAAAATAGATAAATATGTGAAATAACATATATGTCCTCTTAAGAAAAAACAAAAATTATATATATTTTAATTAAACATATTTTCTATGAATTATAATATGTAAATAAAAGCATTTTATAATACAAATTAATTATAAAATTTGGTATAAAATTATTTGTTAATTTAAAAAATCATCCCCACTTTCTTTCCCATCCCACCAGCCCCATTCCCACCCATGTACCCCTTTCCCCTATTCTTTCCTCTCCCCAGCTTCCCCACCAGCATCCCAACGTCTCCCCCTCTCACCCCACCCCCAAAACCAAGCACCACCACCCACCCATCCCACGCACTTCCCCCCCCCACCCCCCCCACCCTAGCCACTACCCCGACCCCCTTCCAATTTTCCCCCAACCGTCACCCTTGTTTGGTTTGTTTTTCTTGTTTGTGTTGGGAAATTGTGCAGTGTGTTTGTTGGGCTTTTTTACTAAACTTGTTGGTAAAACTATTTACCAAATTACTATTTTTTTAACTATTTACCAAATTACCATTTTTTTAACTATTTATCAAAATGTCACTCTTTTGAAACTATTTTTCAAAATGCCACCTTTTGTCCTACGTGATTTTTTTTAATATTATCTGGCCAACCAGGATGCGCCACGTAGGTTGCGCCAACAGGCTTGGCGCAACCAACGTGGATGCGCCAGCCTACGTGGCGCATCCTGGTTGGCCTTGGCAAGGAAAGAGCCACCCTTGTTGGCGCAACCAAGCACAATAAGCCAACAAGGGTGGCGTAACCCTAGTATATATCACTCATCCCCTCCCCCGTTCGTGACATTCAAGCCATTTCTTAAATTCTCACTATCTCTCTACAAATTTCTTTTCTCTAAACGCTCTGAACTCTCTCAACAAACTCATAACCTGGATCATTATTTGTGATCAAATTTAAATTGTATTCGTTAACATCGTAAATATCTCTTTCAATAGTTAAATAGTTTATTTATTATTTGTTGATTAGTTTTTTACTAGGTTAGTATTAATTGTAATTTAATATTATTATACTTTAATATTTTTATTGACTAATGAATAATGAAGTTGTATGATATATAGTCTAAATTGTATGGATCATTATTTTGTAAGTAATCGAGTAGGATATATATCTTTTCTTAAGTACTTGACATGATTTACATTAGTAAATGTAGCTTAATTCAAAATAATCGAGTTTAGAAATTTTTTTTACATAAATAACTATATTGAATATTATAATTGATTGTTAATATATTGAATAAAATTATGTAATGCATTATTATACATTATTATACATTGTTATAAATATTTATACATTATTATATGTCCAATTAATATTGTAATTGATTTTTAATATATTAAATAAATGTGTTGAATTGTTATTGTTCAGAATTGGAGTTAACATGACAAAACCACTAAATGTTCACATTTACTTCAATGGGACAATGTATGATGGTGAAGAGGGTGTCATGTATCGAGGTCCTCCTCCTAGGCCTATTGTGATCACAGCCGATATGACTTTGGATGGGTTGAAAATTAAGATCCATTCAAAGTTGAAGCTTCAAGCAAACCAACATGTGTCAAAAGTTGTCTATCGGTGTCCGCAATGCTTCAATCCGTGGAGATGGGTAGGGCTTCCAATAGAAAACGATGATGATGTAAAGTACATGATAGATTCCTTCTGTCAAACTCCGAACATAGCGTTGATGGAGTTGTATGTGGAACAAGTGGGCAGGAAGAGCATGTTGAAGCTCTTGATGAAATCGAAGCTCAAGTTGGTCCTTCTAATCAAGTTGAGTCATGCAATATGATCGTTATTGGTGGTGCAATGGTTGAACCTGATAACCCACTTGTCAGAGATGCAGTATGGGAGTCAAGTGAAGACGAAGAACAAGTAGCTAAGGGCGACGATTCAGACACCGACATAGAGGCAGAAAACTTTGATGCCGAAGAAAATTTACAGGTTCCATTGGCGGTTGCTCCTCAATCCATATTTATGCCTCGAGGACCTGAATCCATGTTTGTGCCACCATGCCCTCAGTTTTCTCAAATTAACTGGGATGCGTTGAATAATCCTGATAACTTACTTGAATTAAACAATCGTGCGACTTGGAGCATGAGTGATGAATTCTATGTTGGCTTGTAATTTCCATCAAAAGATTCCGTGAAGTTAGCTCTCAAACAATATTCCATTCACAGGCATCAAGAGTACAAGATTGAAGACTCTGATTTACGAAGAATGACTGCCAAGTGCCCTAGTTTTGACAAAAGTTGTAGTTGGAGACTTAGAGCCATACAAAGCAAGAGGTCAAATATATGACAGATTACAAAATATAATGGACCTCATAGTTGCGTAAACCCAGCTATGTCATTAGATCACCGAAAGTTGGACTTGCGTTTGATCTGCTCTTGCATTTTGGAGTTAGTCAGAACAAAACCCGATGCACCCGTATCCTTAATTATTGAATGGATTCGAAGCCAATTTGGTTACCAAGTTTCATATCGAAAGGCTTGGAAGGCAAAACAAATGGCTATTGTGAATGTGTTTAGGGATTGAGACAAATCTTACGAGGTGTTGCCTAGATGGCTAACAGCCATGAAGAGAGACATGGAAGGCACAATGGTGGAGTTGCAAGACGAGGAATGTTTTGTGAATTACCGACTCGATCGTTCAAAAAGAGTCTTTTGTTGATTATTCTGGACATTTAGACCATATGTGGCTGGCTTCCGATATTGTAAGCCCATCATTCAAATTGATGTCACTCATTTGTATGGCAAGTACCGTCATAAGTTGTTGATTGCAACAACTCAAGATAGAGACAGAAAACCTTTGCCTATTGCATTTGCCATTGTGGAGAGGGAGACCAAGGATGCTTGGAGTTGGTTCTTAGCCCACCTGAGATTGCATGTCACCCAACAAGAGGGCTTGTGTTTGATCTCTAATCGACATCGAGGCATCTTACAATCAGTGGCAAATGAAAATCTTGGATGGCAGCCTCCGAATGCATATCATGTCTTCTGCATACGACATATTGGTTCAAATTTTAACTCTAAATTTCAGAACAAGGAGTTGAAAAGATTCTTGATTAACACAGGTACTTTACATTTTCTATTTGTATTCTAATTTTGTCGATAATAATAGTTAGGTTCTAATACTAACCCAATTCATTTGTTGTATCAAGGTATGAACCAATCGCAATAAAGTTTGATGCTAGGCTAGAGAAGCTTAAAGTCACAACGGAGATGACAAATTGGATTAACGGAATTCCAAAAGAAAAATGGAGTTTTGGATATGATGGTGGCCGCAGATTCGGTCATATGACTACTAATTTGTCAGAGTGCATTAACGGAGTGTTGAAGGGCAGCAGAAATCTACCTATAATTGCATTGATTCAATTGACATATACGAAATTAGTAGAATACTTTGTCAACCGAAAAGATGAGGCAAATTCGAAATTGATGACATCTGGGCAAATCTGGAGTGATGACTTATTGAAGCACTGGAGAGTCAACCTGGCAAAGGCAAGTTCACACCAAGTTCGCTGATACAATTGAGAGAACACAAGGTTCATGGTTGAAGAGGCTTTTAATCCTGTAACACAATAAAGTGGACTTTCTTATACTTTGAACCTGGAAGAAAGAAAAGGGTGTTTCAAGCATTGCATTAGGATGCGAATGGCGATGAACCCATTCTAACTTGTTCATAGGATTTACAGGATGGAAAACAATTATAGAGCCTATGAGTTTGACTTTGAACCGATTCGGGTTGAACCATGGTGGCCTGCAGCTCTCGACACCACTTTGGTGCCACCACGTGCATTGCTTAGATCCAAAGGTCGACCAAAATCAACCCGACTCAGGAATGAGATGGATTAGCGCGAAGCAGGCCGGAGACGGACGTGTACAATATATCAATGGACATAATACTTGTCGTGTATGGATCGAGTTCCTTGAGGGATGATTGAGGCCATCAACTCGGGGCCGTGTAGTTGATTTATGACCTATTTTCATTTTTTAACCTTTATTAGCAATCATGTGTATTTAGGATTTATATTGTTTTGTATCACTAATCTATGCGGTTGTATTCGAATACTATTCTCCTATATATGTTAGTTGATTCTCAGTGTTATCTTCATTTCTTCCATATTATATTTTTGTAAGTTATCATATGGTTATAATATTTTATTATCGTAATCATAGAATCCTACTAATTGTTGTTATTATTTGGCATACAATAAATGGCATTCGTCCCTGAGGACGACTCGATTTTGGAATTGTAGGAGTACCATGTTTCTCAGCATGTATGGCAGGGACATGAGGACCGACACCTGCGTGTTAGACGTGCTCAGAAGACGAAACATATGGACCCCCCGCTCTGATTATTCCGTATCTACAGCCCTTGGGAGTTGCCCACATGGGCTATTGCAAGCATTGATCACTCCCTGATCTCTACGTTGGTTGAGAGATGGCGCCCAGAGACGCATACATTTCCATG
This sequence comes from Ormosia semicastrata, assembly GCA_029884595.1. Lineage (NCBI taxonomy): Eukaryota > Viridiplantae > Streptophyta > Magnoliopsida > Fabales > Fabaceae > Ormosia > Ormosia semicastrata. Next base: position 2,609,257 of record JAQQTO010000055.1, read on the forward strand.
CCTACCGGGGAGTGCACCATTACGTTGGAGGATATCGGAATGATATCGGGTCTTCCCATTGATGGCCCAGTCACAGCATACCATAGGGATGATTGGCTCGGTTGTGTGCTCGGTTGTTAGGGATTGATGAGACTCCCCATCTCGGGGCACATTGACATGACATACCGTGGCCCCCGTAGTCATTGAGAACGATGATGATGAGTACGTGTAACGGCAGCACGACATTACATACTTCGCTTGCTTGGGGGTTTCTTATGCCCCGATCATTCGGCAAGCTCGTGCACTTGATGTTCCTCCCATTGTTGGAGGACCTTCGGACGTATAGGGGGTCCGTAGTTTTGGCGTACTTGTATAGAGAGCTTTGTAAAGCTACGGACTATGACGCACGCGAGATCGAAGGGCATGCCCCGGGCAACCGCCCTTCATTAGCCGACCACCCGATGTGTTTTACGATGCTGATCGTGGTCAATTACATCCCTTAGGATAGAAGTAAGTTTTTATTTCATTTCGTATTTTTACATTACTTCCTTGACATACTTTGTTAATATTATAACTTACGTTCGCAATACTTTCATTTACCAAAAAGGTGGCGCAAGCATAAATTATTGAGTGATTGTGATTCCTTACATATTATGGTTGATCGGTTGAAGAACGATGAGGTATGTCTTCGTTTACATTCGTTTGAGATATTTACTTATGCATATGTCTTAATGTTTTTTGCATCTCATTTTTTCGGTTTATTGGCAACCATACATGGATGACGTTGTGCAACATTACCACCTTTTTGTGTGGTCGCTAGAGACAAGCGTTGTGCGGTGGTCCCTCTCATAACTTTGTTGAGTGGCAAGCCCCACTGTCATTTGGTCTTGACCGGCCCATTTTCTTCCTGATTGCACTCTACATTAGCAAAGGTACGCATGATGAGGATGCTACACATGTTGTTTATATAGCCGCCTGGGATAGTCGTAGGGATAAGCTTGTTAGGGGAGTCCCATTGGTCGCACCCCTCAGTTCGCGTTCTGAGTACATGCGTTGTTATAAAAGAATTATCAAACGCTGGATTGCTCCTACTAGCGCATCTATTGGGAATGCGGTAAGGTCTTTACCAATTCGTTAGTGACTATATGTATTCTCGTATTCAATATAATGACATAAATTATATCCGTTTATTAGGCGATATTGCAGATATTTGCTCGGTTCAATCCATCGACGAGTATTTGTTGGTTTCAATCCATCGACACGTGGTTCGAGAGTGCTACACGGATCCTCCACTCATTGCGGGAGCATGACCGCACAAGGCCGTCCACTCCAAAGAAGCAGCAGACGACATTTCGGGCCGCCAGAGGAGAAACAGGAAAGAGCGGAGGAGAGGATTGGCGGGCACTCGGACACGAACATCCCGAGGAGTCCGGCTCTACTTAGATACGATAGATATAAGACAGGACATACCCCTCACTCACCTCCTACCACGCTACATACCCCCTACTCGCCCACCACCGCCTATTACCCACCATACCTACCATACCCTTTAAATACCCGCCACCGAGTTACCCCTCATATCCTTATCCACAGGTTACCCACCATATCCTTACCCACCACCAGGTTACCCACCATACTCATCACAACGTGGTCCCTCTTCCGAACCATCTATATATTTATTTTGCCCATCTCATTGACATTGACATGCAATTATATTTAGTGATTTTGTGTAAAAGATATTGATAATATCTTCTTGTGAGTTTAGTCAGACTTATTAGATTAGATTATATATGTTTTTTGCAAGTTTTAGATTTTATTAAATATTTTGGTAATGCATTAAACAGATCATTGATATCCAACATTAGGGAAATATCGAAATTTTTACTAATTCAAATTACTAAAAATTTGGGAGGAAAATTATTGGGATCCGAATCCTACTCAAAAAATTTTATTTATTTATTTGAATTAATGCTAGAGTAATTCAATTGATATAACTAATAATAGGAATATCATCAATATAAATATTGATAATAATAAAAGACAAGTCATTGAAATTTGTTTTGATTATATTAACCAAATATAACCTATAAGTGATACGTCTCTTCTAGATGATATACCATTTAATTTTTTTATATGTTTAAAATATTCACAATAAATAAATATATTCAATAACAATAATAAGATTTTTGATTAGATTATTTTTTAAATATTAAAAATAAATAAAAACAAAATTAAAAGAAAATAATTAATACCTCATTTATTTTTTAAAATAAAAAATAAATTGAAACAATAATTTTTTAAAAAATAACAAAAAAGAAGCATATATGTTATTTAATTAATAAATCCCCATAATAACTAAAACAATATTAAATATTACCAACATATTAAATTTGTCACTTTTTTAATTTTATATTTTATGTTTTACCTCCGTAATTAGTATGGACTTATTAATAAATGCTTACAAAATTTTATTAAGTAATTTAAATAATTTATAAAAATTTAAATTTAAATTTTATGCATAATTGTTTAACAAGGTGATTCTTTCATTAAGTTTAGGGATACGCCACGATAATGATCCATGTAGGATTCTTGTACAAGCGACGTGGAACGTGATTACCTACGTACATGATCTTGGTTGAAGATAATATTAAAAAAAGTTACGTGGGATAAAAAAAGGGTGACATTTTAAAAAATAGTTTCAAAAAGAGTGATATTTTGATAAATAATTAAAAAAATGATAATTTGATAAATAGTTAAAAAAATAATAATTTGATAAATAGTTTTACCAATGGTGACAGTTTAATAAAAAAGTCATGTTTGTTGTTGTTAATGGTTGAAAGAGGGTAAAGTTGTAATTTTATCATGTCAGTCATTGTTCTCACCGTTTTCTTTCCACATTTGCCAAGAAAAACTTTTGTGTAAGCCCCACTGGTGATTTTTTCTTTCTTCCTGCTTTCTCCTCGCAACAAAACGGGAGAAAATGCTTAAATCCACCCCTTTTTTCTTCTCTCATTTTTTTTTTCCTTATGATTTTCTCTCCAACCAAAAGCACGCAGTTAAGAAGCATAAATATAAATATAGATATAGATATAAGACACGACACGAACCCAAATATAAATATATATTAAATTTAAAAATTATAAAATATAAATATGATATATATATATATATATTTATTTATTTATAAATTAATATTAAAATAAATTAAATAATTTAATTTATATACAATATAATTATAAAATTTAAAAAATTATAATTAATCAATATTAATTTTATAAGCTTGAATATTTATAATATTATAATATATATCATATGTGCTAATATTTATTACATAATAAGTTCCATTCAAAAAATATAAAACATAATTTTTATTAATATTTTTTTAAATTTCTTAAATAAATTTCTCTTAATAGAATTAATAATGTATAAGTATATGTATATCCAAAAATTTAATTTGAGAGAATAGTGGTGTGAGACAAATTTTAGGTGATGATGAAGTGGATGACTTGATACGAGTAGAGATAAAAGAAGTATATGAAAATAATGATGTATGAAAAAGATAAAACTTAAAAGCCTAATAGTGATGTGTGAAAAGATAAAACTTAAAATATTGGTATAAAAAAATAGTGGTTTGGGACGTCATTTATGTAATTAGGTTAGAGTAGGTTACGGATTTACTAATTGGACGTTAGTCATGAAAATTATTTTTTTAAAAAAATATTAATTGATCGTATCCAAATTGCGACAAAGATGTATCTGAGACGTGTCAAAGTTTAAAAAAATAATTTTTTTAATCTGACATATTCAAACACGTAAGACATATATGTCGTACATGTGTTCTAATGTATCTAACACAAATACATATCCAAATTAAACACGCCTCAAAAATGATATATCCATATTTCATAAGCACGTAGACAATCTTCGTCAACACGGCAACAATGTGACTTACACAAGCGTGTATTCAAAACAAAAAAATCGAATAAAAAACTAAAATCAAACAAATTAAAAGTTTAAAAAATTAATTGAATTGAGTTAGATTTTGATTTTAAATTTGAAAATCTACTCAATCCAAATTGAATTGAAGATTATACATGTATATTTTAAAAAATATTTTATTTTAAAATTCTTATATTATCTATAGGATTATTTAGTAATTTAAACTTATATTTTGAATTTAAATTTAAATTTTAATAAATTAGTTTGAATTAGTATTTATTATTATTTGATGAGTTAGTTTATATAAATAATTGATATAGTTTAATAAATTTAAATTATGTATTTTTTTAAATTTTGAATTAAAAAATTACATTAAAAAATAAAAAATCAATATATAAATTTGATAAATTGAATTAAATTTATATTTTAAACAAAATCCATCGAATAATAATATAAAACAACTAATAAAATTGAATCAGATAACTTTTTTCTTCGACTTCAATCAAACAAACACCCTTAACTTACACTTGTATGCCTCGTGTTTATCTAATGTTAGATGAATAAGAGGTTTTAAGTAAAATAACATTTAGATTTGATCTCCAATATATCTAATAGAACTTTATTGATTATGCACTTATCAATAAATACGATACACACACTCAGAGCCAAGATACATCCACTCAGAGCACGTGTTTATTAAAAATGCAAGATGAGCAAATCTTAACTTACTTTTTTATAATAATAATAATGGTTAATAAAAAATCATCATGTGATATCCCGGTCATATTTTAGAAACTTCGATTAGAATTAATGATAGATCATCAATGTTAAAATTAAAAAATTCACAAAAATACTTTTTATGACCTTAACCCAAATAATTAACTTAGCTGGTCCTAAGTGTGATTCAATATTTTAAACATTTTATAATTTATCAAAGATCCTTTACGTAAATGAGGGTGCAGCCTATTTGAGTTACTAATCACAAATTTTTATTATATTATAATTATTCACGCAATTTGTTGATGATTAAGTATACTATTTTATATCAAAAATATTTTTTAATTAATTTTTACGTTAATCCAATATAAATAGCTTCCGATAATGATAAAGGTATACCATTAATAAGGCATATATCTAATTATTACTTTTATTCATATGTAAATCCTGAAAGTTATATTCGACTTCCTAATTAATTTTGCTATGCTTAATTGGATGTATTATTTTCTTTTTTTGAACGGTTAATTGGATGTATTATTGTATGCTAGATGGATAATTTTTTGTATAAATTTAGCTAATTATAAACTACTAGATTATGAAGATTGAATTTAAGTTAAGGGGAAAAAAGGTATGGGATCAATTGTATTCATAATTCATAACTACATAAAAGGTCCAATATATATATATATATATGAAAACAGATTGTATTTAAATTAATATTATATAGCCAGAAAAATTAAGTCAGAGTTTTAACAGAATTAAAGGATGGCTATTAGATGAAATAAGGAATCGTTCATTCATTTATTTAAGAGTAAAAAAAATGCTAATTCATTATGTGAAAAAAAAAATTAATATCTAACATTCTTTTCTTGTATTTATACATATCTAGATATAGTTGGCTCGACATATAGAGATTTTTTTACTCGAGTTTTTTATAATCTCGATCAAGTCGCTTATCTTTATTATAGATATTTGTACTCCTAATATATATATATATATATATATATATATATATATATATATATATATATATATAAAATTAGTGCAATTTTAATATGATTTTAAATATGCCTGCAACTAGATAGTTTCAAATATTCTTCCAAATAACTTTAGAATACGTAATCTTAGTCTCCTCTAAGCATTTCATTTTATTCAAAAGGAAAAGAGAAAACTTTGTCATTGTCCATACTTTTTATCTAGATGAGAAAATCAAACACACCTTATAATGCATGGGATTTTAGTCTTTGTTTAGGCAGGTGGATTATCGGCCACGGCGCAATGAAAGTTTTAATCATTTGACATTACAAAACGTTATCGTCAAGAAGATTTATCATATAATATAAACATAAAAATAATTTTAATTTAATTTAAAATCAACACGCTTTAAATTAGAAACATTTATAATAAACACAATTGAATATAAGACAATCTTAAATATATATTTTTAATTTTTAAATTGTGTTCAAAGTTGTTTTATAAAATAAAAGTCATTTATTATTATGATGTTGAATTTTTTAATTATTTTTAATATAAAAAATTATGTAATATGTGAGAAAATTATCTTCCATCTTATTTTATAACTTCATTTTAATAATTTTCATAATTAAAAACACACTTAATAGTTATTATTAATACGAGAAAAAGTTCAAACAAATGAAATAATCTATCATTCAAAAGATAAAAATTTATTTTTTATTAGAGAACTAACAAAAAAAAAATATCATGTATATATAAAAAAAAAACTCAATTATTAAAATTTGGGGGGACCGTAACTATCTACGTCCCCCCCTCTCCCAAGCCACGGCGCAATGAAAGTTTTAATCATTTGACATTACAAAACGTTATCGTCAAGAAGATTACCAAATTAAGCCGTATGTAAAGTTAAGGTTACGTTTGATGCATCGTATAAAGAAGATATAATAGTATAAGTTAATATTATCAAGTCTTATTCAATATTTGATACATTCAATCGATAAGATAATGAAATCGGTCAAGTCATTTTATCATATTCACGATAACTCCATCTCCTCCCCAATCTTGATAAGACATGATAGATATATATTCCAATCTTATCCTCAATTTTATTTTTATCACTCTCTCATACCACGCACTACCACCACCACCACCACCGCCATCGCACCGCCACCACCGCCACCACTACCACCACCACCGCCACCGCCACCATTATCGCCATCACCACCATCGCCGCCGCCACCACCACTATCACCACCGCCACCATCGTCGCCGCCACCACTATCACCACCACCACCGCTATCTGTCGCCGCCACTACTATAAGGCTTTATTATTATTATTATTTTTAATTATTTTATTTTTTATGCTAAAAGATATTTTAATCTTAAAAAATATTATACAATCAATTAATTTATCTTTTTATTATCAAACAAAAAATAAAATTATATTTTATCTTATTAATTATATTAATATATTTTATATTATATTATCATTTTATCTTATACTACACTATAAAAAGTTGGGGTGGATATTGAATAGCAAGGCAATTTCAAGACAAAGACTTTTGTGAATTAGCCCATTAAATGCTAATAAGTATGGACGACCATAATTTGCTGCTCAAATGAAAGTGAAGCCAACCACGGAAATTAGGTGCACGGGATCGAACGCTATGTTCTTTTATTATGTTTATGTCAAGTGACTTTTTCACTAGTGGAAGGGTCTCTATCTAATCATTAACGAAAGTTTAATCTCTTTTATTTTCTGCGTTGCTTTTTCTATCTCCCATTTGCATACGTATACCCTTCAAATTCGAATCGCGTATAACCTTAACTAATAATCTAATATAATATTTTTCATTAAGAAACCCAGAACTGAAGGTCAAGGGTGGTTCTTGTGTGAGCATCAAGAAGAGAGAAAAATAGGAAACATATTTTGAGACTGTATAAGATAAAAGGGCGAAAGATCATTGACTACTGTCTTATATGGAATCCCACTTAAGAGAATTTTTTACCAAAATCACGTGTCATTGACTGACTATTAATCATCCAATTCGAAAATTACAAACTTAAAGTCATAAAAGATAAGAAAAATTAGATATTAGTACCATCATTTTTTTTTTCTCTTTCACCTTTTTTACTGACTGCAAGATTGATGACCACTATTAGAGAAAAGCCAATGGCCTCAGAAAATTGTGATTCAACGCCATTTCTATTTATTTCAATTCACTAGGAGAGTGGCCACGTACATAACCCATCATGCCTTCTGGGTCAAGATCAAGTGTGATATGGATTTTCATGAGAATAATAATCGGATTGGCAATGCTTAGCAATAAAGGCCTTCTATTTAAGAAATAATTATACTACGATGTATTTATTATTTTATTTATAATGTTAGTCTTCCATAACCTAAGTTTAAATCGTGATATCAACGATTGTGATCAGGTTTATCTTTAATTGTTTTTACTTCATCAAAAGCGACTTAATATATTACCTTCTTTATATGGAATTTAAGTATAAGTTTATAACACGACACCTTTTTTGTGTGTGTAAAAATACAATATAATCTTTTTCGTTCCGTTTCAATATAAGATATTTTTGTTTATGGGCAAAGCAGGAAAAGTAAAACTTTATTCCTTTACTTCCTCTGTATTATATTCCAGTTTAATTCAAGGCTATCAAGCAAAAGGAATAGAATCGATTTTTTTTTTTAATTTCTTATGACAAAACATTCTTGTATGAAAATTAGATTTTGATAAGTGAGAGGTTTATAAAGTAAAATGTAGAATTAATAACTATTATTCAATAAAAAAAGAAGAATTAATAACTATTAATGAGAAATTAACGATTATAATTTATGATACAAGCACTTGAATAATAAAACATGAATACATGAAAATCCACTTTATTATTTTTTGATAAACAATAACTACTTATATTTTACTTTCTAAAATGTGCCTACTTATATCATTTATATTATTAATTTATTTCAAAGCAAAGCCAAAAGACAATGAACGTAAGTACGTAACGATATATTTAATCATATGATTTTTAGGAAGTAAATATGCAATGATATTTACAACTGAAAATCATTTAAATTAAGTGTGTGCTTGAGATAATTGTGAAAATTTGATTATTTCAATAATTGATTATTGTATAATTTTTTTTGTTATAATCGATTATAAAAAAAAGTTTTATGTTTGGATATATTAGTTAAAAAATAATTTTAAACTAATTTGTTTTATTTGAATGATACAAAAAAATTAATTTTATATATTAAATTATCAAAATAAGTATTAAATAATTTAAAAAATTATTTGATTGATTAAAAAAATTATTTAATCGAAGAAAAATGATATTTACATCTTACTATTAAAAATAATCTTAACAACTTTTTTAAAGAATGCTCAAATTTATACTTTTTCATCAACAACTTTTTTCTCCAAAAAAAACTGTTGATCAAATCCAAACATAACCACTTCTACAACCAATAACTTTTTTGTTAAAGAATACTATTGGACCTGTGGAATAATTCGAAACAAACATTCCCTTAAAAGAATTGGCTTAGTGATTAAGAAGGTGTACTTTTTACCTTAACTACTCAAGTTTGAAAACTGGAGTCAATACATAAAAGAAATTAATTTCTTCATCTAAATACATTAGGCTGATATGAAAAATGTACCCTTAAGTTCCTTCATGATGAAACTAAGTATCAATTGATACAAAAATTCAATACACTAAGCTGATATGAAGAAATGTGCCCTTAAGATCGCCCATGAAGAAGCTTAGTATCAGTTGATACAAAAAATTGAATGTTAAATCGCCTCTAACTTAGGAAAGGTATAACTATTTACACGATGCGATACTTTTATTGCTACAGTCATTTGGTTTTGAATATTATGAAGTCTCTCGCAGCCAAAAAATAATTGAAGTCTTATTTGTATTTTTGGATGAATATTGAAAATTTCAAGAACAAGTCTGAAAAAAATCAAGGTTTATCAAATAATTAATTCGACACAAATCATCAAAATTTGGAGGTGAAAGAGAAATGTTGCTTGCACAAATATTTCACAAATATAATATCAACTATTGCATGAGGTGGAAAAAGTAGAGAAGAGAAAAATAAGGGAGTAGAAAAGTGATTAATTGTGATGGAATTGTGTAAAATTTTTGAGGAAATTTTTTTTTTTGTATGTATATCATTACTCGAGGAGGAAATGTGTAAAACGCATCTAATGTTAAAAGAAAATCAAACTATAAAGCAAGTGATCATGAAAACTAAAAATAAAAATTTACTTACGGTCATTCTCACTTTTTTTTCTCTCTCTCTCTTTCCTTGTGTCTGCATGCATGTATTAGTCCAAAAAAAAAGTGAGAGGTATCCATTAGTACTAGCTAGTAGGGCCACCATGGACCCATATGTGATGGGCGTTTATAGTGTAGAGGCTTACTCCATCTGTTTAGCAAGCTCATAGGTTGTGTTCTGGGAGAGTCAAAAGTTGAAGACATCATTCACCTAACCTAAACAACCTCACTTCCTAAAAAAGAAAAGATTAACCACAGCAAATAATTGGTTTGTGCAATGAACTGGTACATGGTGATAAGGGAGCGCGACCTATTGGCTATTGGAGAGAATCGGAACAATATAGATAGCCCAACTTCAACCACGTTGAAATCGTGCTTCATCAATTTTCATTTTTTAAGTAATCAATTAAGCTAAATAGCCTAGGTTCAATTAGGTAATTGCCTCTTAAATGTTTGATATTCTGACAAGAACCCAGTTTGTTTTACATCCAAATCTTGGATGTAAAATATGAAAGCTATGATTACCTTAATATTTGTCATTTTCTGAAAAAATTAGAAACACGTGAAACTGGGGCTGACGAAGCATTAGTTGCTCTTTCTCTCTCTAGCTAGGAGGTTACCGTTAAGTGATTTCATCAACAAAAGTAGCACCACGCCACCACCCAACGCATGTTCTGTGGACAGTCTTTTCTAAAAGGCTAAAAGCTTATTCCTAGTTTGTCCACTACATGACAAATTCAAATTCGGCACGCTTATTATCCCCCACCCCCTGTCAATCCTTTTGCACTTTGTTTGACAATTTGGCTGATGAAGCACAGCATGCACTCTTGCTTGCCCACCTCACCATCACTTTCAAGTGTTCAACTCCCTCCTTGCTTCCTTCCTTCCTCAATCGGATGTTCACTGATCTCTATCGCATAATGTTTAGTGCATATCATTACATTACCACATATCTATATGAAGTAAAAGAATTAGAGTGTAAATTAATGTATAAAAAATGATGTGAAATTAACAAAAATTATATAGATGTAATATGACGTGTATAAATATGTATAAATAACATTATTCAATCTATATCCCACTTATAAAGAATTCTTTTGTTTGCTCATAGAAAAATATCCACATATACCAAATTGTGAAATTCTCCATCATTATTAACTTAAAATGAGATGATACATATTACTAATAACTTTAAGGTTAGTGATACCTAAGTTTTTTATTTTAAAAAAAATTAATTGAAACTGATTTTGATTTTTAATAATTTCTAATGCTTACATTTAACCAATTTTTAAATCCTTTTATTAATTTACAAGACTTTTCTTATTAAAAAATTATTTATTTATGATACAAAAGGATCACACACTAATTATAGCGTGAACGTAGGTGTGCAGCAAGCAGTGAGAGGAATTTGGAAATCATAAGTTGTTTTCCATTTTACTGGGGCCAGCTTGCTATATTTTGCTGGAGGAAGGAAGCTCTTCTCCAATCTCTCCGTAATTGCGATGAAATATATTGCTGGCAATTATATGTATATCATTTTCCAGAATTGAAAGAAGATATAGGGAGAAATAGTATTGAATCTTCGAAATTCGACCACATTATGTGTGATACATAAAGTAGTTAATGGGTAACATCATTTGTTATAATTGTAAGTGTTGGGACCACACATAAGTATAAGTGACTCTCAAATCTCCCCCCTTCCCCACCACCCATCCCCCACACAAAAATTTGAAAGAAATAAAAGAAAACAAAAATATGAAAAGGAGGGATGTTATGAATTAAAGCTGTAGTTTCGAGTCATCAATTTCATCTACGGATTTTATGCAGCATTTATCATGGTCCTGTGAGGCTTTTTTGTTCATTGAAGGCCACTGTGGTCCATAAGGTCCAAGCCTGAGGTGGACTGGATGGCTGTGATTCATGGACTAAGCTACTTTTTGACATTAATAGACCACTTCTAAAGAGGACCACTCATCCAAGGACTAAACTGTCAAACTCTATTTGCCTTCATCTGTTGGGGACCAATCTCTGGTGACATTGACCTGTTAGTAAGCCTTGCACTAGATTCATTTCCTATGTTAGGGCCCAACTTTTTCCAGAATCGCATTGCCAGTTATGTTCACCAATTTTGTTTCCACATCTGGTTGAATGGCCTAAGGTATCATTTTGTTCTTAATAGCATGCTTTGACGAGAAGAACCAAAAGAACATTCGGGGTTTGGGATTTTAATAAGATCCCCATGTGATTTGTTTGAACTTCAGTTCCAGTTTTGTTTTATTTTCTCGTTTTTTAGGGCCAAGTCCAACTGCTTGATATTAAATGGGAAACCAGATGCATAGCCATAAATCTTTGGTAATGTGGGATGGATGTGTTTTCTTTGGCACGTCAAGAACTTTCACTTTCCATTTTTCAACTCTCATGGATTCTTTTTATTGAAGTGGGTCATTGCTTGGTCTATGAATATTTAATGAGCATTTATATTTCATTAGGTCCTTACACATCCTTTTCTTTACCCATAAATTTTCTTTTCTTTCTTTTTTCTTTCATGAAGTGGTGAGAACGACAAGCATGTCATGGTGGTCAAGTTGATAGTAAGTTCTGGAAAAATCCGAAGCTATTATCTACTATGTGAAATGCATCTAGGAAACTTCAACCACCACAAAAGGTCCATTATAAACAGACAATCAGTTGCACATGCCATTGGCCATTTCATTAGCGACAAAATGAGAAGGAAAAGTAAATAAAATCAATCCGCTAAAGTAAGCGTTATAGTTTTATTCTTTTATATAAAATATATTTTGGTAAGTAAACAAATAAACAATAAAATATATAATGGGATGTACCAAAAAATAATAATGATGGATATGTCACTTATATAAAATATCAAAACTAGCATTTTAAGAGTTTCGAATAATTGTCAGCTTGAGAATTTTTTTATCAAACTGCCACTTTTGACCCTGAATTACTAGAACAATTTGTTACATAAAAAAACTATCATTTTAATTATGTCACTTACATAATCATATATTTCATTATGCATTTGTGTGCTTAAAAATATGGGTGAAAATTTTAGGAATTGATTTTTTATATAAAAATTATTCTTAAATTTTTCACTTGTTTGTCAAGGAAGAGCGTTAAAAAGATTTTTGATCCAAAGCCACTGGGCCTATCACCTATGTAGGTCCTTTCAATCTACTTTAGTCAATTGGCCCATCTAATCCCTTGGGTCTAAAGGGTGGGCCGAAGAAAATGAGGAAGCCCAATTAATGCTTGATACGACGTCGCAGCAAACGCTTTCTCACGGGGTCTGCTCTTATTCATCAGTCCCCTATGTAAAAGTATGCGTCTCCTTTCACTCAGAGCATCTCTGTCATGAAACCCTAATCGGCTGCGCCGTTACTTGCAACTGCAAGTCGTTGTGAGACTTAATACTGAGAAAGTTATTTTTGTTGAAGTTCCATTCTTTTGTCTGTGTTTTCGATTCGATGGCAAGCGCAGTATTTGATTTTGATTGAATAGGATTATGAAATCGGAAAACGGATAGAGGGGCTTTTTTTTTCCTCTTTTTTTTTTTAGTTTTTTTTAATTTTTTTAAAAACTTGGGGAATGAATTGAATTGAATTGAATTGTAGTGGGAATAGCTAATGATGAGAAGTATTATTGGCATGAGCTGCATCAACATTCTGCGCACCGTGTAACACGGGTTGTTGTTGCGATGAAGAATGTGCCAAAATGCTAATCTGAGGCTCTATCATCTTGAATTCTTCTTCTTTGTGTATTTGATTGCTTGTTGCATAACCTCGTTCATGTAATCATGTTGTTCCACAAAAATTATTGTGATGCTGGACTTGTAGCTGCCTTTTCATTCATTTATAATCTCATTGAATCATGATCTGAATTTTGAACGACTAAAACATTAAAACGGAATTATCTTCGAGACATCAAAAAAAATATTTTTCCTCAAAAGAGGCATCAAAATCGTAAAATATTTTTTCTTTAATCTAAAAAACAAATCTTAAAATATTAAGAGGAGCAGATGACAGGAAAGGACCAACAACAAGGGCCTGAAGCCCAACTTAAAAGCACTGTCCATAACTCAGAATTATGGTATCTGGGCTTGGGCTTCGAAACCTTTCTCCTCTGTGTTGTTACAAGTATAACTTACAATCCATGTCTATCAACAAGAAATATAGGTCTTACTATGTACCCAAAAAAATTTGGGTCTTTTTACAAATTTCATTTCATACACTTAGAAATGCAGAAAATAAAGATTTTTTTTTTGTTTTTTTAAATGTATATGTGAGAATGAATCTTATTATGGATACTTAATGAGACTAAAAATGAGAAAGAAGGCTGGGCTTATTATATTGGCAGATCCCTTGAATTTCAACGAACTTTTTACAAGCTAAGTGAAGCAGTGAAATGAGAATTCTCAAGCTGGTGTGATTTGATTAATGAATTTAATAGGAAATTAGCTTTCTACCCGTGCTATGCACGTTAATATTGTATACTAAAATTATGATCCAATTTTTTTAAAATGAGTATCTTTTCATCATATTTATTATTTTTATTTCATAAATTTTATCAAACAATAATAATTTAAAATATTATTTATTTTGATTTTGTGTAATTTCGTTCGTGTATATTACATAAGAAAATTATGACAATTAGTTCATATGTAAAAACTTCTTTGAATACAATATTAATTGCAGTATTAGATCATTCTTTTTGCTTGTCACAAATAAGAATTTTCAATTCATTTTTTGTCTTAAATGTTAAGAGTTTCACATCGCCTATCTCAATCTTTCGGATGTAGTTTATATATCTATTGAGTCACTCTACTTAATGTCAATTGGTTTTAAGTTTGAATCTAACATGATATCAGAGTCAAAATCTCATTTTTGTTTCCGCCTACTTCTTGTTCCGTCCAGGCATCTGTGGAGGGAGTGTTAAAAGTCTTATATCGTCTGCCTCAATCTTTCGGATGCGGTTTATATATCTATTAAACTATTTCACTTAATGCTAATTGATTTAAAGTTGGAATCTAACATTAGAGTAAAAAATTTCTCTGATAAAATTGAACTTTGAAGTCTTGATTACAAATTTCTCTCAAATACACAATTTCCTTTTAGATGTCAAAAAACACGCCTGGTAGGTTTTTTTTTTTTTTTTGACAGGCTGTTAGGTATTTATATACTAAAAAAATGTATATGATGCTTGTTTGTAATAATGATTGAGGAAGGCTTAAAGATTTTAACTTTTTATAGACATTTTAATATTTTTATTGAGTATATTACTGTGTATCTATTTATCTATCACATAAATAGAAATAAATATAAAATTCTTATTTTTTGCCTTCTCACTGTTTAAAACAAATGCATGTTAAAGTTAGTTTTTTTGGTAGAAATGTTAAAGTTGGTTTTGAGAACTAAAGTGAGAGTTTTATTTTTAACTCCTTCGATGAAATCCTTTTAAAATTTATAATAAGAAGTATTTCTCACTCAATAGAAGTTTTGGCATAAAATTAAAAGTGTAAGTAAAGAGCAACTTCAAATATAAACAACATTAAACATATATATATATATATATACTAAATGTTGACTCCTTACTAATAGAGAGAAATATAAGGAAAAAGAAATAAAATGTTAAAGTAAAGTATTTAGAGATTTTGATAAATACTTATAAAGATGTATTTATAGTTAGTAAGCATTATCATACTTTATAGTTGACTATGTCTTCAGCAACCTCTTTCAATTTTTTCAGTGACCTATAATGTGAAAACATAGGATAGAGGCGGAAATGCATAGGTAGCAAATGCACAAATTTCCAAATTTCCTGACAAACAACTTTTAAAGGGCCGAAGTAAATTATATGTATAATAAAGTTAATACTAAATTTTGGTTGTGGGTTTAAGAAGTTGAAAGACAAAAAGACGCTTTTCATTAAATAAAATAAATATAATTTTCATAAAATAGAATACAGTAACAATAGAGTTGTCAACATGGAATCAGGTAGCCACAATAAAGCTGCCACATGAGAAGAGTTGCCAACACAGACAATATCAATGAAAATTTTGCTAAGTGGCGAAAGTAGTGGAACAACTTTTATATATTACGAGTGTTGACAGGCGTGTAGCCAATTTGTTTCCATGTACTGAACGTTACATTATGAACTAAGTCGTGATGGGAAGATAACATTAATAATAACACTCATTTTCAATAATTTTAATTCATAATAGGTATTCGTTTAGAAAATTCTAAGCTTTAGTAGTAGTTGTTAATTTAATTTGTCTGTGTTGGTGCTGTTGACTGTTCCCATTGTTAAAAAGGTGGTAAACACGTAGGTGTATTTCTTTCTTTTTCCAAACCATTAGCCATTTTGAACATGGTTTTATTTATAATGGTGTTATGACCACTTTAAGTCTTAATAAACTTAGTTATATTCTATCCATCATTTAAAATAAATGATTGGTTGGTCTCAATGTCCGATTCCACCAAATGGTTTTGTTTCAAAAGGGACTAAATTGGCTTTACATACAATAAATAAGAGTGTGTTTAATTATGTTTGGCAAAATCAGTTTTATCTTTTGTAAGAAATTCAATGTAAAATAAAATTTTTTTAAAATTAATTTTCATAATGCTGAAGATTGAAACTTATGATTCTAGTTTATAAATTATTCCTTACACTTTAAGATGTAAATAATATTTTGTCATCAATCAAATAATTTTTTTAATCATTCTATATCTATTTTAGTAATTTAATACATAAAAACGATTCTTTTTATATCATCCAAACGAATCAGATTAGCTTAAAATTGATTTTTAGCTAATGTATCTAAACATAAAAAATGAATCGATTATAACAAAAAGTTTTTATACAATAATCGATTATTAAAATAATCAAATTTTCACAGTTTTCTCAAACACACACTAAAATAGGCAGAAAATGTTTTTGGTTTCTTATCTTTATTTTTTAAATTTGGTCATTAATCTTTTATTTTTACCAATCTAGTCCTTTACATTTAGAATAGTTACTCAATGTGGTCCTCTATCTTGATTTTGTCACCTCCACTAACGAAAGAGACAACGTGGCACTAACGACGATGATTTAGCGCTCACGTGGAGATGAAGTGACTTAGTTGGGTAAGGATTGGTAGAAATGACGTCGTTTAGGGTTGGTGATACTTCAATTTGATTTTTTAACTTTATTTATTTTTCTCAATTTGGTCCTTTACTTTTGATTTCATTTTCAATTTGGTCCATTACTCATAAAAACACAAACTATACTAAAAGTCTTTTTTCTCTCTCACTTTTTTATCCCTAATCCTAGCTGCCACCAACTAGCCCCAATTGTCGGCATCGCCACAATTCACCAACCAACTAATGCCCAACAGCCACTGTGTGTCGTCCAACAACCAGCAACCACAACCAAAACTCCGACACGTATCTCCACCAAGTCGTCCGACAAAAAGCACGAGTCATCATCAATGGATCTAGCACTTCGCAGAGCCTAGCCATCAACCCTAGCCGCTGGCACCAACTTGCTACAACCATTCATAGTGAAGCCGCCACCATTCACAAACCAGATGCGATTTAAGATGCCATCAATTAGCCATTGGCACCATGCACAAACCAAATATGCTTGAAGACATCTACCGTCGTGCGAGTCACGAGCCAAAATGTTATCAACTGACCTACAACCCTTCGAATCTCACTCACCATCCCAGGACCCAATTGTCAACCATCGTGAGTCCCCATGCTGGCTCTACAAATAGAAACCCTAATGGAGAGGAAGAAAAAAAAGATTTGGGGAAAGGACAGAACTAAAAAGGAAATAGAAAGTAATGGACCAAATTGAAAACACTTAACGACGTAGTTTCTTAGGCCTCTCTCCCTACTTAGTTAAGCCACTTAACGACCACACTAGTGCTGTTAGTGTCACATCCCTATGTTCCGTAAGTGGGGGTGACGAAATCATGATAAAGGATTACATTGAGTGACAATTCTAAATGTAAATGACCAAATTAACAAAAATAAAACATACATAATAAAATTAGAAAAAGAAATAAAGATAATGGACTAAAAATACCATTTTTTCCATAAAATATGTAATATAATGTGTGTTCATAAGTAAATATTAATTATGCTACCCGTGCAAAACCTGGGTCTTTTAAGTCAAATATACATGACTATGAGGTTTTATTTAATAAATAAATATTTAGTGTATATTTGAAATAACTTAGTTCACTTTAAGAAAATCTTATAGTTAAAATATTTTAAAGAAAACGTTTGGTTAAAAAAAAATTTAAGTTCAAAATAAATCAATTCAAACATATTTAAAATCTTATAAAATATAATAAAGAGTCTTATATTTCAGTTTGAATAATTATATAACTCAATTTTATTTTATTTGATTGTAGCACTATTTAGTTGTACTTTTTGACTTTATAGACAAAATTTAAATTTAAAAAGTCATATATTTATTTTGACATGTTAGGTGAATTTTTTGGACATGGAAAAGATTTATAATGGTTACTCTTAATCTTTTATTTAGTTTAATTTTATAAATTTTTTTAACTCAATCTTAATTATATTTTGATAACTTTTCACTTAATAAATGCATTTTGTACTATGTTAAATCTCTGCTTACTATGTTATCTTATATATATTTATAAAAATTCAAGTGCATCTTATGCTGATATTATTAGTATATATACAATAGAAATATATTATCAATAAAATACATATAAATTAAATAAAATAATAATAATATTCAATATATTTAGCATTAGAACTTGTAAGATTAAGATTAAAAGACAATCGAATTTTTAATATGCAAAAGAATAGTATTTAAATTAAAGGGTATTTTACTAACATATATATTTATTTTTCTTTATTTAATATTAATTTATGAAATATTGTAAGTATTTTTTATAATTTATTAAAATATCATACACTTTGATTTCTATTTTTTAAAGATTTAAAAAATTTGACATGAAAATATTGAAAAGTGAAGAAAATAAAAAAGTGAAGAAATAAAAAACGAGAAAATTTATAAGTTTAGAAAAGATGAAAAGTCAAGAAAAATATGAATGAGAAAAATGAAAGTCAACAAAAATACAGTTATAATTAAAAATAATTAAATAAATTATAATTTAGGAAAAATGCCACATGGCAATGAAATATACAGAAATTAAATAAAATTATAATAATTTTCAATGCTCTCATCATTAGAACTTGTAAGAGTAAAATTAAAAGACAATAAAATTCTTAAATATGTAAAAGAATAATATTTAAAGGACATTTTACTAATATATATATATGTATATATGATTAATTTATGAAATAATGTAAGTATTTTTTTATAATTTATTAAAAATGAATATACTTTGATTGTTATTTTTTTAAAATATTATAAAAATTTAAAAAATTGACATGAAAAAATTTAAAAGTCAAGAAAATATGAAAAGTTAAGCAAAAAATGAAAAATATAAAAGGCTTGAAGAGATGAAAAATCAAGAAAAATATGAATGGAAAAAATGATGGGTAAAAAAATAAATAAAGTTAGAAATAAAAAGAATCAAAAAAATCAAAATTTAAGAAAATACCACATGACAATTATAGTGGAAGAAATTTTATATATTGTAATAGATAGATAGATTATAGATTATAGACAAATCACCTACAATACCGTTTTCCAGCAATTAGAGAGAGAAAGAGACATTAGAATAAAAAAGTAAATAATTTGTATTTTAAAAATTGTAAAACTTATTTTGATTGTTTCTTTCTCTCACTAAACTACACACTCGGCAGTTTTTCAAAGAACTGTATGAGAATCGTTATCAAATTTGGTATTTTGAGAGACAGCTCACACCTTCATTTCAGCAATTAGTCAATTAGGTCATTTGATTAACGGTTGCCAAAATAAAGCATATAGATACATGCTGCTCAATTTTCGCTTGATGAGTACTGAAGGTTAAGTGGATGGAATGATCTTAACAGGAATTCCAGATAATCTGTATGCTATACTGTGTACATAAATCATAATGACATAACACAATTAACTTGAAATTGAAAGGAATATATTATTTTTTGTAAGTACAAAAATTGAAAGGAATATTAAAATTATGCATTTATTGTCCAAAGCAACTTACATAAAAGCATATATTTTTGGTTTGATTCGTAGGTTTGAAAGGTAGCTAAACCATGGCATTGACTGATAGTTTTCGCTTTCGTTAGATGTTGTCGGCAAAAATCATGGTAATAGGTAAAGCGTGCAATTCTAATATTCTATCACTTAGACAAGAAGGAAAGTTGTTGAATGTTGCAACTTAAAACCTCTCTATATTATAGGAGCCAGTTTTATATCTTTGAACTCATCACACATCGCTGATTAGGAGGACAAAGTTTCACCTTCAAATTTCAATATACTTCGGCTTCATCGTTGCGCTGAAGCTCTTTCTTCCTAGCTTCTCTGTTGTGGTGTTTGGTGCTGTAAAGAGTTAGCCATGGGACCTGGCGGACCAGGGGGTCCTGGTCCTGGCGGACCTGGAGGACCTGGTTGGGGTCCTGGTCCTGGCGGACCTGGAGGACCTGGTTGGGGTCCTGGCCCTGGTGGACCTGGAGGACCTGGTTGGGGTCCTGGCCCGGGTGGACCTGGAGGACCCGGTTGGGGTCCTGGCCCGGGTGGGCCGGGTTGGGATCCTGGCCCGGGTTGGGGTCCTCCTGGCCCGGGTGGGCCGGGTTGGGGTCCTCCTGGACCTGGTTTCTTCGGGCCTGGTGGTGGCTTTTTTGGTGGATTTGGCAATGGTTTATGCAACCTCATATCTTCATGGTGAGTAGTAATTAAACCTAACGTGAAGCTTTATCTTTTTTGGGTGCTTAACAAGAAGCTATAATGTTGTTGTGTAGAAAGTAGAAACCCCTCTAAATTTAAACACGGTGATAATGCTAATGCCTATTATTGATTTTTCTATGTTGGAGCTGATTCTAAATTTTAATTCCTCCTGCTAACGGAGAAATGCAGCTTCTACTGCTTGTGCTGTTGTTGGTTGTTCCAAGGTTGCTTCGGTGGTCCACCCGGCCCAGGCGGGCCACCACCACCTCCTTTCTGATTGGTAGGCTCATTTTTCTCACCCAAGTTGCCTGCACTGCTATCTGGATCGGTGAACTTGAAAGGTTTACATGCTGCCTGTGGCTCTTAAGCCATGTCCTTGGTTCATTTTAGTGGTTGTGTTATTTGTCATTCATTCTAGCTTCGATGCTTAAAACTGAAAGGCACTTTTATCCTATGTAATATGAGACTATTGTTATTATATGTCTTATTTATAATACAGCCATTCATATCTACATTTTTCATTTCTATTTCAAGGATCTTGATCATGATTTTGAAGTCATTGTTTTGATTGTTAAGGAAAATCATTTTTTAATTAAAAAACCTTTTCTCTTTTCTTTCTTTTTTTCATCTTAATCAATACTATATGAACATCGATCGGAAAGATTTCTTTCTTTTACTATCCTTTTCACTCGTTAATAGTACCTTTTGATATTAGTCATTGCATTAAATAAAATATCACTTTTTATTGGATGATAAAAATAACATTAATATAAGATACCAGCGAAAGCGAGTTTTTACTTCTTGCATTAACACTTGTGTACTTGAGTTTAAGTGAATACAGAGATGCACCCACCGTGAGCCGATGCACTTAGGATCACTCTGATAAAGAGTTTAAATTACAGTCTGACTTGTATATAATATATATCATAAATTCATAAATAATGTACTACGGGTACAAAAAAAAAAAAAGGATTTCTTTCTCTGAATATTACATTAGTACAAGGAAAAAAGAATGATTCCTAATTCCAACCTATACATCATAAAATTTAGAAAGTATTATCATATTATACCACGCATATTAAATTTAACATCTGGTAACTCACCTTGGTTTAAACCAAGGGACAGATAATATGTTTGATTACTGTGATTCCGTTTAACATGCCACTGAAGAAGGAGAAGTTATTACATATTTTAAAAATATTATACTACTTTACTCAAATTCTAACATGTAATACTTATAATTATATATGTCATTGAAAAAATAAAATATTATTAAATTAAATATAAATAAATACAAAATTGCTCAGAATGTTCTCTAAGTTTTTTTTAAAAAAAAATTCTCCTTTAAGGGAAGGATGCACAATGTTAATAAGAAGTCAATTAAAGTTTGGCAATGAAAAGGGATACAGTCAACAAGAGTAATGACCTTCTTAACAATAGATTAAGAATTTAATAATACTAGAAACCAAAATTTTCAATAAACAAGAGTACTTTTAGTTGGCGTACATGTGAAGCAATTTCAATTTTCAACCTTAAGTCACACCTACAAGGCTACAACAACTAGAATACAAGATAATACTGATGATTCTTTTACCCAAATGGTTAAGTTTGAAAATCAATTTCTCACGTAGGTGTAAGTCAAAAGTTAATTCTTGTTTTAGTGTAAACTAAACAGTAAAATATATCAAGTTGTATCTGTTAAGCACAACTTATATTTATATATATATTTTTTATTTTTAATAATAAGTCGTGGTTCAAAGACATGATTTATTCAAAGACAATTTTTTTTTTATATTTAGATAAATTGTGCTTTTCATCTATGACTTATCTTATAATTTTTTTCAATTAAATTTTGGGTAAGTTGTGGACAGGAACCATGACTTACCTTTTTTTTTAAAAAAAAAAAGTGAATTCATAACTTGTATTAGAGTTTGTAATTTAATAATAAGACGATGCTTAATTGCATTGATTGTTGCTTGTTTTAATTCAAACTGCATGCCAACCCACAAATCATTATTCACATTCACATTCACACTGCTTCATCTCCTAATTTCATAATTATTAGGAAATTTAGGAACATGCATTACCTGCAAATTAATATTAGATAAAAAGGAGGATGAGCTTGAACTTGATCGATACACTTCAGCAGAGGAAGGGAAAAACCTTTCTTGAACAACTCATCTCCAACTATGATGTAATAACTGTCAGACTTCCTTAGTTTCCTTGCATTCTTGTCATCGATTAACAATTCACCATTCTCCATATATTTAATGATAGAGTTCATCCATGAATTTGGATCATAGTTCATGGCGAAAGGACTCCTCGACTTCGATCATTGGTCTCTCAATGACTTCTTGAATAATAGACCGATTGTTTCTGGGTCCCTTGGTATTAGCCAGCTTCGACAATAAGTCTGCCAGAGAATTCTAATCTCTTGGGATGTGAAGGATTTCGAATTGCTCAAACTTCTTGATGACATTATGCACCTTCATTAGGTGCTTGGTCAATTATGGAACATTTGTCTGATATTCTCCTTTCACTTGGCTAGTTATCAACTGAGAGTTGGATTTTGCAATTAACCAAGTTGCTCCCATTTCAGCTGCCAAACTTAATCCAATTATGATAGCTTCATACTCGGCCCGATTATTGTTGGCCTTAAACTCGAAGCATATGGATTGCTCGATTAGTACCTCATTTGGTCTTTCTAAAATTATTCTTGCGCCTCTTCCTTTTGTATTGAAAGCTTTATCCATAAATAAAGTCCAGGAATTATTATTCAAATAATTTTGTATGGGAGGAGATAATGCAATGAATAACTCAGATAACATCTTGGACTTTATTGGTCCTTTGAGCTAATACTGGATACCGAACTCAGATAGCTCAACTGACCAGGTTATCATTCGTCCGACAAGTTCTGGCTTCCTGAGGACTTACTTGACAGGTTGGCCAGTTCTTATTATGATTGGGTGACTCTGGAAATACTAACGAAGCCGCCGAGCTGTGATGACGAGGATCAGTGCCAACTTCTGAATCCTCTAGTATCTGGTTTCGAGTCCCTGAAGGACTCAACTAACAAAGTAAATTAGCTTCTATTGTTTATCTTCTTCTTTCACCAAAATCGAACTTAATGCCTGGCCAAAAACAAACATATACAGGAATAATTGGTCACCCGATTCTGGCTATGTAAGGATAGGCAAGGAAGATAAGAACGTCTTGAGCTCTTGGAAAGCCTTTTCATAATCTTCAGTCTACTGGAAATTTTCGAGCTTTTTTAAACACTTGAAGAAAGATAAAGCTCGGTCGGCTAACATAGAAAGAAATCTTAATAGAGTTGTTATTCTTCCTATTAGTCTTTGAACTTCTTTCACTGTGGTTGGGCTTCTCATTTCCAGTATAGCCTTGCATTTGTTTGGGTTGACTTTGATTCCTCTGTTGGTAAGAAGAGTCCTGGTTACCTAGTCCTCAAGTCGTCTAAGTCAATGGTTGGTCATCTAGCCAATGAATATGTGAAGGGTCCGGTTTTAAACTAGCCATGATGATGTGCAAAGACATAGTAGGGTTCAGATTTCCAATTTGAACTGCTTCTTTGCTAAACCTCCTCATAAATTCATTAAGCGACTCATTTTGTCCTTACTTCAAGTTGATCAGGCTTGCCGAAGCTTTTATGATGAATTCGACTGGTGGAAAAATGTGTTAGAAATTTGGTTGACAATTCTGAGAAATCGTTGATAGAATTAGCTTCAAGAGTGGAGAACTAGAGAAGTGCCAATTTTTTGAGTGTAGTAAAAAAAGCTCTGCATTTAATCAGATTTGTTCCACCGCTCAATAACATCATCGAGTTAAACATAGTCAGATACTCCTGGGGGTCGGTCATCCTGTCATATAGTTCCATGGTTGGGAGACGAAAGCCTTCTGGAAGTGGGACTGTCATGATAAATTCAGAAAACTAGTGGTCTGCAGCTGGTAGAAGGGTGTCAGTTTGTCGTCGTGCATTTCTGACCGATGTGCTTTGGACCAAATTTTCAGTGTTCTGACAACTGCTTTCGGCTTCATTTTTCAGTTCCAAACTTTGTGTCTCCCTATTGGCCATCTAATCAATTCGGGCTTGAATGTCACGAATGACCTGTATTAAGGTTTCGATACTGTTTGGTTGGCCATTTTCTTGGTTTGTTATCTCGTTGTTGATGTTGCTCCTGGTAGTGACCATGGTTGGTTGTGTGGGTGATTTGCAGGTTGATTGTGGGGTAGGAAAGTTTTACCTCGCCCCACAGTGGGCGTCAGATGTTCCGAACAGTGACTAGGATTTAGGTCAGAAGACGAGGGAGGCTAGCCGGAGACTTATGAAGAAGGTGGTGGCGAGGACAACTTGAGACCAAGGCTGGCCTGACAAAAGCTAGGTTAGAATGTTAGGTGGTAGGGTTAAGTGTTTGGGGTTAAAAATGGAACATGCCTAGCTTAGAGTGTCAGGTCGGCTTATGTAGGGCTTTTGGGGTAGACTCCCCGACGCCTACCTGTCTCAAGGTTATTAAGGATTTTAAACACTGGGTTTATGTTATGATTGGTCATCAAGGCTCCACCCTGTCGATGACCAATCTACACCTATCAGTGAGCTATTAGACAGTTATGGTTTGTCTTGTGCGAGGGCGACACATTCAGGCATCTTGGTCTTGTGTAGGTTTCCAGCAAGGTTGACAACTTTGTGCTCGAGCCAATCGAGCTTGCCCAACGTAGCCTAGATAAGCTCAACCTAGTCGACCCAACTGGTCGAACAATGGCCCTATAAATTAAGATGAAGTCGGTCTCAACGAATCTACCGTTGCTCGATCTGGTCGGATGTATGGACGTGTGTTGCGCTCATGGATGGTCGAAAAATGTTCAGCCATGACAGCCAAAGTACTAACAAAAAGAAAGAAAATATGATTAAAAGAAAAAAAGTAATGAAAAGTGTGTGTATGACATTTTTTATTGTTATTCCGACCGTTACATCAAAAGTTTTTCTATTGGCAAATGAGCATGCTCCCTCACGCTTCTAATCCTTGATCAAAGACTCACGTTACACCCATGATCCATGTTTACCAAATATTTATAGTATATAATATGATGGTGTTATTATTTAGCACTAATTGGTAAATCATATTCTTAGGCCTGATATGATGATCTGAGCTTAATTATGATCTAATCATGTATCATTGTTTTTTTATTTGAGTTTTGCCTATTAGTATTTAGCTTTTTATTTTGGTTAGTAGTCTATTTAGCCTCAAGAAGTGGATAATCGGATTTGAATCTAACTCCGTGTGTTAAGTAAAATGATTTTTACATAAAAGTTAAGTAAGTTAAATTAATTATATTATTAATTATAATAAATTATAATTATTTATTAATTAATAATATAATTAATAAAATATATCTCATTAAAATGCTACATGTTTATTTAAGAATTTTTAATGCCTTAGTAAGCAATATTACTTGCCCAAGGTGGAGGGGATTGGGCCCCATAATAACAAATACACGTGTCAGAATATGATAAGTGGAGACTTGAGAATGGAGACAAGGAAATTCAAAACCAGAAAGAACAGTATTTTATGGTCCAACTCTTCCTCTGTCTGTCCCTGGAGTGAGTGGAAGCTACTCCAGCATAGTTGCGGTGGCCGAGCAGAGCACAACACAGAGTGAGAGAGGCTCGGACTCAGTGAGTGGGGCTGCTGAGTAGGCTGAGAAAGCGAAGCCTTTTAGCCTGCAGCTTAAACGAGTCACTCTGACGAGTTGAACCAGGTACCTTTCTTCCTTCTTCGTTTTTTTGTATATTGATTTGTGCGATGGGCAGTGCAAAGTCGGAGTCTTTTGTCCATTTTGTTCTCATCGGTAGCGGTTTGCGGAGTGTTAATCTTCTGGGATAACCTCAAAACACTAAAATCTAGAAAATTTACTGAAAATTGTGCACCTGATGTGGGTTTCTCTGTATTTTGAATTCTTTTGTCCTTTTCCTTCCCATCTGTGTTTATTTTTTTTTTCTCTATATTTCTGGCTTTCATTTTAGTTTTGGGCTTTTTGTAAGTTGAAAGTTTCCCTCTGGGTACTGGTAGTAGTAGCAGTGTTGAAATGACGGGAATGACCTTATTCTATGACGTTATGTATTTGTGTGCTACTGTGCTGTGAAGAGGCAGTGTCAGTCTTTTAGTCGGTGCATTTGTTCCTTCACGCAAATTCTGATAAGCTTGGTGTTTTTCATTCTTATCTTCTTGCTACAAGTGTTTTTAAAGTATGTGATTGAGACTTGCTACTGCTAGTTGATAGTTATGCTTCTGCAATTTTTGTTTGGGGAATTGAAGGCTATTTTTTGTTGTTTTATTATATGTTTTTTCATACATAGGCTTTTGGTGATAACCAAGAAAAGAGTGAAGAAGATGGCTGAAATGACCAAGAATCAACCTTCACACTGGTGGTGGCTTGATAGCCACAGCACTACTAAACGATCCCCATGGCTTCAATCCGCTCTCGCTGGTATCTATTTCCTTCCTCTGTCTTCCTCCTTATTAATTTGCTACAAGAATTTCTTTTTCTATTGCCCTGCAGCACTTTATGTAAACACTAAACACACTCCAAACTAGGTGTTAACTCAAGTCTTGACCTATAGCAAACGTGCTTTTTGAGAATAGATTTTTTTTTAAAAAAAAATTTTGTCATGCAAATTTTGATAGACTCTGCAATTGAATGGCTCGTGTGATTGTGATTAGATTGTCTAATTAGATGCACGGAAAGTCAGATTGTCTAAGTAAGTTGGTCTTGTTTAATTTTCAAACATCTTGGAAATGAATGACATAATTACTAATAGGCCTCATGATGTGGAGCGATTTGTTTTCTAAGAATAATTCTAAATTCTCTTGTCTAATTTTTTAATAACCTTTCTAATTACGAGATAAGAAAAGTATTGAACACTTATTTTTAAGGTATTGAATGCATTTACTTTTTTATTTAAGTATTAGTGGGATTATATGAATAATGTTTTACAGTTTTAAGAAGATATAGGAAAACTCGCTGTCTAATAGCACTGGTTTTAATCGTGAATATGCATTCAGTGATGCTTTGATTGCATGAAGATTGATGTTGGACTTATTCCTTTAATAATGGCATAACATATGAATGACTCAGGTTCACCAAATCGTATCTTTCTCTTTGTTATTTACTTTAACGAATAACGATTTGTCCCAAGTAAACCCATAATTTCTCTTCGTAAGTTGTTGAAGTTTTGTACCTGCAGGCGTCTACCTTAATGAAAAATTACTGGGCCAAAACACCCCTTTTCAAAAGAAGGTACGGGGTTAATAGAAAAAGAGAGGAACACTAGTGTAAAAACATAAAAAGGTTATGGGCCACCGTCATGATTTATCTGAGGGTTACTTTTCATGTTCTTTTTCTTTTTCTACCTTTTGCCTTATGGATTTAGCCGTTGGAGTAACCTGTGTGTTTGCTTTGATTGTGACTTATATCCGGTATAGAACTTTTTGTTCAACATATGCTAAAATGCAATAACGGCATATGATTTTGTGTTGAGAGTGAAAAAGAGATTGAACTAATATGTGATTGACTGTTGCATGTTTATTGTAGAGCTAAATGACAAGACAAAGGCAATGTTAAAATTAATTGAAGAAGATGCAGATTCCTTTGCTCAACGCGCAGAGATGTATTACAAGAAGCGACCAGAGCTTGTGAGCATGGTTGAAGATTTCTATCGGACACACCGCTCTCTAGCTGAGCGGTATGATCAAGTCAAACCTGACACTGGAATTGGCCTCCTAGGATCCCCTTTTGCTTCAGCCAAGTATCAAATTGAGAAGTTGATGAGTTTTGCAGATAATGGTTATGATACCTATTCTGAGAATTGTGATGTAGAGGAATCTGCTGAATCTGAAGTTGATGATCCTAAGCAGGAAGAAGAAGAAGAAGAGGAGACCAAATTTCATAACTGCACAAAAGAAGAGGAAGTTTCGTTAGTGGTTGTCAATGATGAAGTGATGAAGCTGAGGGATGAAATTAAGAGACTCAGTGAAGAGAACAAGGCTCATAGGGATCAACTCAAGCAGAAAGATACCATTTGTGATGAAGTAATGATGTTGAGGGAAGAAATAGAAAGAGTTAGAGAAGAGAATGAGGCACAGAAGGATCAACTCAAGCAGAAAGATGAAGAGAAAAAAGAGGTGATAAGACAACTGAGTTTAGCAATAGATGTGCTGAAGCAGGAGAATGTAGAGATGAGAAGAAACTTCATTGCTAAGGAGTCCACAAAGAAATGGAAGAACCCATTTGAGTTCAACAAACTTGTGGGAGCATTTTCAGGGAAGTTGTTTAATGGAACTCCAAGGACTCAGCCCAGTGTTGAGCTCTCAAGACGTGGTTTACAAAGTTAGCTAATAGCGTAATTATGTAGAACAGTCTTATAAAGATGTCTATATCTATGTTAGGGACTTGCCCATGTAGCCTAGGCTAGAAATCTTCTTACTATATGTTCCTAGTCTTAGACTCCCAGTGTGCTTACTTATATAATTATTTGTATTTTGATGTGTCTTTTCCTTAACGAGTTGTATCATTGTATGCATTCCAAATGCCACAATTTTTTACTAGTTATTATATTATAGACTAAGAAAGACTTAGGTGAAATGATTAAAAAAGATTTAAATTTGTATGATATTTCTAAAGACTTAGTTTATGATAGGACATAATAGCGTCGTTTGATTCATGTAGCCGACCCTACTTAATGTAAAAAGACTTGGTTGTTATTGTTGTAAATGTTTTCTCTCTGTTTCTAAATGCGAAATGCGCACGAAGCAGAGTCAACAAAAGGATCTGTATGCCACATCAAAGTGATTTGTGGTCCTAGGGGAAGGGGCCTAGCCTTATGCATTCTAAGGTACGAGACAAAGTTGATAACTAGATATATGTTATTACTTTGGCGAGTGCTATTATGCACCCTCATTAGTTAGGGTGTATAATACACTTTAAATCTAGACTGTTGAATAAATGTTAAAAAATATCAATGACTTAGATTTATTATTGGATAATTGCTTGTCTAGTTTTTCATATTTGTAAACTTTCCCCATTTATCTTCATTCTCTTCTCCACCCACCGTCGCCGGACATCTCTTCTCCGCCCATCGTTGGCTCACCTTCTTCGGCGATCTACAACTTCTCCATCTTCTTCATCTCGACAAATTTGGGGTGGGTCACGAGTGGGTTTGGGTTGCGACATATTTACGGCTTCTCCATCGCCAGGGTTCCGGTCGCGACAGATCTACGGCTTCTCCATTTTCTCCATCTTCTCCACTCTGGAGTAGCGAACTGCGGGTTGAACGGAAGAGCCATTTAGACGCGGCGAACCATGGAGGATGGGGGTATTTGTGACACCCGGGGCCGACGAGGGCAGGGAGTGGTCGCTGGTGCAAAAAGATGAAGCATGGACAAGGAACGGCTCCTGACAGGCTTCTAGGCAGAGGGACAAATGAATGAACTGAATACACACCGGAATGAGAGGGATCCAGAAACTGTGCAGGTATGAGACTGCATAGTTGAGGATGACTTAAAGGAATTGATTAGGACCACCCATATCAACAAAATGCATCTTCTTTTTAGGAGCCAAGAACATAAGTACTTCATAGTTAAGCGTGCTTGACTTGGAGCACTTGTGGATGAGTGACTTCCTGGGAAGTTTCCTAAGATGCGTGTGAGTGAGGACAAAACACGCTGAAAAGACTCGTGTTGATTTGTAGGACACTCATCGATCCTGCAGGTAGTCTCGGGACGTTACAGTATTTGTTGGTAGTTGTCGCAAATCTGGGTCAGTGATGTCGGGGTTGGAGATTCGAGCTGGTGTGGTGGTCGAGTTGTGGCAGTGTGACAGCAAAAGATGCGACGACTTCGGTGGCAGGGCTCGAGTTGTGGCTCCTGATGATTATGGGGTTTGTAGATGGGGGGTCGATTCAGGGTGGTGAGGTTCTGTGGTGGCAAATGGCGGTGGTGCGCTATGGTGGAGCTTGGCCAGCACTAGAGTAACCCATGCCACCGCGAGCCACTCCTCGCCACTGCCACGCCATCATCTCGTACGTTCATGCACCAGCCACCACGTCTTCCCCCATTCTTTTAAGTTTATTCACCTCTTTGTCAAATCTGGCCACCATGAAAACAACAGGCTAGGAGGAGGGGAGCCCCGCTGGTGGCAAAGCTCGCGACTTGCCGGCATGGGTAAGAGGGTGGTGTGTGATGGATTTTAGGATAATATTAATAGAAAAGATAATTTTGTTAGAAAAGATAAATTTTTTTAAAGACTACAATGCAAATAATTTTATTTAAAAGATTACTTTTAAAATATTTATAAAACTGGTTATTTCAAGTAAAAAATAAAAATATATTATACACCTTATTTTAGAAGATATATATTAGACTAAGCCTATTACTTTGTGGAGCAAATGAATTCCAGGTTTCCTCCGCATGTAAACAAGGAAAATGATAGATAGCCCGGATGGTGATGTTGGGGTCCCAACACTTTGAATGACTCCCACTTTTGTTGTGATTGTATATTTTTTAATAAGAGCTCAGCTAGAAAGTCCGGTTAAATTCATCACGGCCAAGCCCGGATGGTTTTAAAAACACAACCTCTCTTTAAAATAAACACTATATTTTACAAAAATATAAATTTTGTAAAAAATACTACTTTTTGTGGACATGTAACGGAGACATATGTTGCTCTAGACGTGTCTGAGGTTGTAGATTTTATTAGCAAAGACATAGTGGAAAGTGGGCTTGGAAGTTTTTTATATTTTGATTATTTTCTTTTGCAAAGACAGAGTAGAAATTGGAAAGTGGACTTGGCAGTTTTTTTTTATATACATTTTTTGGGATGAACGGGGCAAGAAAGCCCAAGTTTTTTTAAAAAAAATTAATGGTAAACTGACTCGGAAGAAACTTTGAATACAGACTGTGGCGTGTAGTTTGGATTATAGGTGCAATAAATCTTTTAATAGTTTAAATTTAGAAAAAAAAATATTATTAAAACTCACGTAATCAAATAATTAAAATTTTGATTCTTCTTACTTTATTACTTTTAAATTAGACTCTTTACATAGGCTTAATTCATAACAATTAATATTTTTATTAAAAATCGATCATTGCGAAAAAAATAACTTAAAAAGGAACAATCAGATAAATATTATCTGCATAGAGTGATAATGAAAGCCAACTTAAATAAGTAATTAGAATAAGCCATCACATATGCATGCTTTAGTAAGAGATGATAATCTAATGTATTAATATTTTAAGTTTAATAACTCATCAAAATTAACTTTTAAAAAATGTTAACAATATACTTGTTTAAATATTTTTTAATATTTATTTTATTATTATATATTATTAATATATCTTTTTAAATAATTTTTAAATAACTAAAATAAATTAATAATAAAATAAATATTTAAAAATATATTCTTAGTCTATCTATGACCGATACAAATACAAAAGGCATTTTTCCATTGTATTATTCTTGTTCAAAAACATATGGATGTTTCTTACTCTTTACACACTTGGCACGTTGGAGGGGTTCGAATGGAACGATTGCGTGCAGGAGGTGTATGCGTGTTGAATTTGGTTTATTCTTATGGTGGTTATATAAGAACTTGTCAACTATACATACAGATACGGACATAGATATAAAAATATATTAAATTTAAAAAGTTATAAGATATAAATATAATATATATATATATAAATTATTATTAAAATAAATTAAAGAATTTAATTTATATATATAATTATAAAATT
Source organism: Ormosia semicastrata (assembly GCA_029884595.1). Taxonomy (NCBI): domain Eukaryota; kingdom Viridiplantae; phylum Streptophyta; class Magnoliopsida; order Fabales; family Fabaceae; genus Ormosia; species Ormosia semicastrata. The sequence goes on from JAQQTO010000055.1 coordinate 2,641,806, forward strand.
TAAAAAAATTATAATTCATTAATATTATTTTTATAAATTTAAAAATTTATAATATCTTAATATAAGTTATATATATTAATATTTTTTATATAATAAGCCATTCTCAAAATTTGGTACGAGTCATATGTACACTTGGCACGTTGGAGGGTTTGAATGGAAGGATTGCGTGCAGAAAGAAGTGTATGCGTGTTGAATTTGGTTTACTCTTGTGGTTAACATTTTGTAAGAAAATATATATGGTTATGGATATAGATATAAATATAAAGATATATTAAATTTAAAAAATTGTAGGATATAGATATGATATATATTTATATATATAAATTAATATTAAAATAAATTAAAAAATTTAATTTATATATATATATATATAATTATAAAATTTAAGAAAAAATTCATAATTTATTAATATTATTTTTATAAAATTAAAAATTTATAATATCTTAATATAAATTATATGTGTTAATATTTTTTACGTAGTAAATTTTAAAAAAAATATAGTGTATAATTTTTATTAATATTTTTTAATAAATTTCTTAAATTAAGTTTTTTAATAGAATTAATTATGTCAAGACATATACATTAAAAAAATTAACTAGAGAGAATAATAATGTGAGATAAGTCTTCGGTGACGATTTGAAGTGGGCCGAACTTAATATGAGTAGAGGTAAAAAGAATATATAAAAATAATAGTGTATAAAAAAATAAAATTTAAAAGCTTAATAGTAACGTGTGAAAAGATAAAACTTAAAATACTAGTATAAAAAAATAATGACTTAGAACGTCTATCATGTAATTGAACTTATGTGAGTTACGAGTTTACTAATTAAAAATTAGTCATAAAAATTATTTTTTTTTAAAAAAAATATTAATAAATCTTGTCTAAATCATATTCTAAACACATCTAAGTATATCCGAGTCACATTCTTTATGTATCTGAACTGTGTCTAAATCAAAAAACATAATCATTGTAATTGGATATGCATGACATATATGTTATAAGTGCGTCTCTATATATCTAATACAAACACATATTTTACACGAATACTATCCAACACGTAAATATATAAAAAAAACGACTTATTGTGCTTCATTGGTCAGAACTGTCCAAATAAATAATGCTAGAGTAACAGGAGCATGGTTGGGCTGTCAGTGCAAATTACTTCCACGTGGCAACCCTTCAACCACAGTAGTTTGAATATTTTATCTCTATAGTATGAACTAAAAATACACAGATCATAGAACAAAAACCAGATAAAAAACACAAATAAGACAATGCAGGAAGCATCGGTGATAATCATCGGAGCTGGCACTTCTGGCATCGCCTCTGCTGCCTGCTTAACCAAGCAATCGGTACCCTTCATCATCCTTGAGAGAGAAGACTGTTTTGCTTCCCTGTGGCAGAAATATACCTATGATCGTCTTCATCTCCACCTAAGGAAGCAAGTATGTGAGCTACCCTACTTTCCATTTCCTGCTTTTTATCCTCATTATGTGCCTAGGAAGCAGTTCATAGAGTACTTGGACAACTACTTGAAGCACTTCAACATCAGCCCTTTGTACCAGAGAGCAGTGGAGCTAGCAGAATATGATGAAGAGGATGAGAAATGGAGAGTCAAGGCTAAGAATGGGAGCTCTGGTCAGGTTGAGGAATATGCTGGCAGGTTCTTGGTGGTGGCCAGTGGCGAAACGGCTGAGCCTCGTGTACCTGAGGTTCAAGGGTTGGAGAGTTTCAAAGGGAAAGTGCTTCATTCGACAGGGTACAAAAATGGGAGGGAGTTTAAAGATGAGCATGTTCTGGTTGTTGGGTCTGGCAATTCTGGCATGGAGATTGCATTAGACTTGGCCAATTTTGGTGCCAAACCTTCCCTTATTGTTCGAAGCCCGGTACTTGGTTAATTTTATATACAGGAATAGGATAGGATTATTTTTTATTTTTTATTACTAATTATCCGATTATTTATTATTTATTTGTGTTTAAATTCCTTGACTTTGACTGGTTAAACTTGCATTCCTTCACTTTATATGTATATTATTATTATATATATGTAGGTTCATATTCTTTCGAGGGACATGATGCATTATGCCACGCTTTTGCTCAAGTATCTGTCGCCTAGCACGGTGGAGAAACTGTTGGTCATAGTTAGCAGGATTGTGTATGGGGATCTAAGCAAGTATGGTATACCTTTACCCAGTGAGGGTCCTTTCACCATGAAGATGAAGTACGGCAAGTTCCCAATAATTGACTTGGGAACTGTCAAGAAAATCAAATCTGGAGAGATACAGGTATGAACATTTCTGATTGAAAAATTCTTGTATACATGTACAAGAATGGTTGTATGTATGTAAGAATATCTCTGATTGTGATTAGGACAACAGAGTGATAATACTCCAAAAGGACAAAAACTGACCCCAACGGTACTTGGTTAATGAAGATCAAGAATGCTAGAAATATACTTGTGCACATATTATCTTATATTTGTATAATTTTTAATATCAATTTGATTGTAACTTAGAGCAATTTTGTATTCTAATTCTGTAACATATTGGTCACCGAGAATAGCCACTAGCCCTTGTCGTCGTCCATTGCAACATTAGCTCTTCACCTCTCGTTTCGGGGATAGAGGAATGAAAGAAACAAAAATGGGGCTTCTGGCCTCTACAGGAATAGTGCCAGTCTAGTAGAATGGACGGTGGTCGAGGGGTGGGGTTCAACGGGTGGAGCGACAACGCGACGATGGCGGCGCGCTGGATGGGTCTGGCTCACAGAGTTTGGGGTTGGATGGTGGTTCACACAGGGATTTGGTTGTGTTAGAAAGAGAGAAATAGGGACCCAAGAAAAATCTAAATAAAGTTTCTGTATATTCTGAATTATCTATGAATTTTTGAATTAATCAGTGTGTTCAAGAGGATTTCCAATTTATAAGAGAGTGAATCTATATAAAGAAGGAAATACAATTAAATATAATCAAAATAATATCTCTAATTATGTAGAAATCAGATCCTTAAGATAATACAAAATTAAGCATAATTTAATTCTGAGATATGTTTTAGATAATCTAACATTTCCCCTCAAGCTAAAGCTACTAAGCTTTAACTTGTTAAAATTAGATACACGAAAATAAAATAAACTAAAAATATTCTAAAAACACAACATCGAGATCTTAGAGAAGTCAAGATGTCTAAACTGCATTTGGGATGAAACTATATGCATTTGGAAAAATCTACAATGAAAACAGAAAACTGCATCTGGGATGGAAATCTGCAAGGACGGCGACAATCTAGAGCACGGTGAAAATTAGAGTCTGGAATGAAGTTTGGAATTTAGGACGGTAATCGGAGTCTAAAATGGAATCTGAAATCTAGGATAGTAATCGGAATCTGGAATCTATCAGGTTGGATCATATGACTGATTAGAGGCCAGAGCAATGGCGACGTTGAGACGGAGCCAATTTTTCAGGCCGGATCAGATGGAATTGATTAGGAGCACAACGGAGGAGCGTAGCAGAGACGCGTAACTGAGGAGCGCAGCAAAGACGGAGCCAACTACAAATAGGAGAGAGAAACTGACAGCGGAGAAATAGAGAGATGAAGTTGGAAAGAGAACACGACATGAGTGGTGACTAATCAGAGTTCCAAACGAAATAGTGATGGGACATATCACGAATGATGGTACCTCTCTGATATCATGTTAGAAATAGAAAAACAGTAATACAAAAAAAGTCTGAAGAAGGTTTCTGTATATTCTGAATTATCTATGGATTTTTGAATTAATCAGTGTGTAAAAGATGATTCCTTATTTATAGGAGAGAGAGTTTATATAAAGAAAGAAATATAATTAAATATAATCAAAATAATATCTCTAATTTTGTATAAATCAGATTTCTAAGATAACATAAAATTAAGCTTAATTTAATTCTGATATATGTTCTAGATATTCTAATAGACTGTATCGCGTGGATGGGGTGTGAGTTCGTGGCTAGGTTTGATGGGCATAGTTTTGACGGTTCACGGTAGTTATCGATGGTTTTGGTTTGGGTACTGGTGGTGCGAAGACTGTTATTTCAGATCTGTGCATATGAGGTTTGCTTTTTCTTTTGCTAACCCCTCCACTGTGTTACCTTGCCATCGGAATTGCGCTGCCACCGAAGCTTTGACGTGTCGCCACGCGATGACATGCAATAGCAGGTATTTTTGGGTGGATGCGTAGTAGCACTGGCCGTACTTTGGTTGGGTCAATCCGTTTGATTTGGGTTAGGCACTTTTAACTAAACTTCCAAGTTTCAATTGGAAGGGAATGTTGGGTGAAGAGAGCCCGAACGCAATGCTTGAGTTAACGCGGGAGATCTCCTTCAGAGGGAGAAGGAAGAAAGTATTCACCCAAAAAAATAAAAAATAAAAAATAAAAACGAAGGAAGAAAGAAATGCCTAACCAACTCTCTGTATCAGGATATATACATAGATGGACTTCGTAAACGTTACTCTCTCTTTTGCTTAAATTAAGACAAAAGTGAAGGAGTGAGTGGCATTCTATTATGCTATGTAGGTGTTGCCAGCGGAAATAGAGAGCATAAGAGGTAAAGAAGTGTTGTTCCAGGATGGCAAGTCGCACCCATTTGACTCAATTGTTTTCTGCACAGGCTTCAAGAGATCAACTCAAAAGTGGCTTAAGGTATGTATGATATTGTATGTGGCAATATTGGCTAGCTACCCTTGATTTAATGCACTGTTATGTTCTATCTAAATCTATAAACCTCATAAACACGATCAACAACGTCAAAAAGGAAATCTATGTTCATATCTGTGAATAACTATCATGTAAGAAAGTTTAGAACGACATGACATTATTAATTTGTTTTGAACAGGGGGGTGATGATCTTCTGAATGAGGATGGTTTTCCAAAGCCTAGTTTCCCAAACCATTGGAAGGGTAAGAACGGTTTGTACTGCGTTGGACTGTCAAGGAGGGGATTTTATGGAGCTAACGTCGATGCCCAAAACGTAGCAAATGATATTGCCTCGATTAAATAATTCCTCAACAGGAAGGAAAAGGAATTGATGCCATGTGAAACTAACGATTTTATCTGTTATGTTTGGCTAGAGTTTAAACTACAATGCAAATTTAGTGTGAAACTGTGAATGTATGGTATTAGAAATACACACAAATATATACATAGCAAAAAGAAACGAAAAAAGCAACACACAGCAATCATAACTATTTGCTTCATATGGGTTAAAGAGATGACCCATGTTGACCTTCCAGGCCGTTGAGTGCCTTTCTCTTGTTTTCCTCGTCTTTTGCCATATGAGCTGTATGACCTAGTAGCCTGGTTTTCCTTCCATTTTGTTTTCAAGGGAGTTTCAATAAAGGGGCTGAAAAGGTGATACTTGAAGCGTGTCGTGACCGAAAAATCGCAGTGGAATAATAATTTAAATAAAATAATTAATTATTTAAGAGTCGTTATTAATTTTATTTTTTATTAAGAAAAATTAGAAAATTTAGAAAAAATAGTCTTTGAAATTAAATTGAATTCGAAAGTCGGTTATGTGCAGAGAAGGGTGGAAACTTAATCTCACAGCACCCTTAACACACCCGTTTTAAGACGGTATCTTAAGTTAATTATGCAATTTTTTAATAATCTTTAAAAATATTTGTTTTATCCCTTTTGTCAGATAAATTATGAAAAATTAATTATTGGCTTGACAGAATAAAAATTCTACTCTTACGTATCCCCGGCTGCAATAAGGAAATCAAAGTCACGTAGTTCTTTAGAAAATATTGGTGGGTTGATTGATTTTATTAAAAAAACTTTAAAAATTTGAATCAACAAGTCGTCGCAATTTCAAGTAATTCAAATTAAGGATTAAATAGGAAAGTTTCGCGTACACGCTAAACGTCACTCTTGATTATCAAGTTTGTTACAAAACTTTTATTTAAAAATATCAATTAGTGATTTAACTTAAAAAAATTAAAAACAAGATAATAATAATAATAATAATAATAATAATAATAATAATAATAATAATAATAATAATAATAATAATAATAATGTAAACCATCAAATTGTCACACCTCAGATGTTTACAAAATATAAGGATTAGCAAGCTGTCGCAACTCAGATAACCCATTTTTATTTTTATCTTTATTAAAAAAAACATTTAATTGGTTTCTTAGTTTTATCATCTTTTTTTTTTGTTTTTTAGGCTTTTTCTTCTTTTTTTTGGCCCAAACAATCGAAAGCCCACCTCCCAAAAGCACAATTTGAAATTCAAAAAAAAAATGGAAGACATACTCACGGTCCAAACGGTGGGGAAGGGGGGTTATTTTTGTTTCCTCTTCTGTGATATTTCACAGAACCAACCAAGGAGACCCAAAGGAGTCACCGATGACTGGCGGTGAGCAGAAGCAGAGGTGCAATGGGTTCGGTTGCGGATCGGGAGGGTCGTCAAGGGGGTTCGGCCCTGGTTATTCGACGGTTCGGTCGTGCCACCCGAGTGAAGCGGCACTGATTGCGGAGGATGGATGGAACGCTGGTGAGGCGAGGTGGCTGCCGGTTTTGGGATTCTGTGAGGAGCTCCGATCTAGTCACGGGTGGCAGCGCGGAGGTCGAACGGCTGGAGCTCGGATCCGGCAATAAGTGGATCGGGTATGGCTGGGTCTTCACGGTTTGTGAAAACAGAGCGAGTTGGGGGCAGAGGTTCTTGGGTCGCAATTCGGTTGCTGAGACGCAGAGATGGTGGCCGGTGGTCTCGCGAAGATGGTCGTTTGGGTGGTGAGCGGTTGCACGCAAACGACGGCGACGTGACGCGGTGGAGTTCGTGGTCAGGCCGTGGTTCACGATTTGGGCCTGCGACGGAAATGAAGGAGAGCGGCAGGGGTGGTTTACCGGATCTGGTGGACGGTGTAGCTAGGCTTGTGTTGGTTGGCTTGTGTGGTGGGGAGCCGTGAACGGTGGTCCCGTTGGGTGAAGGGTGTTTTGAGGGTGGCTTGGTTATGGTGGTGAGGGGGTCAAGTAGGCTATGGAATGTATGAGTGTTTATGGTTCTTTGTGCGGTGGGAGGCTACATGATATGTGAGAAAAATATGGATATGAATTTAATCGTAGGCAAAAGTGTTAAGTGAAGGGTAAAAGTAAGGTTCGAGTATAAGTTTTGATCCTTTTTCTGTGTGTGGGTTAGGTGTTTTTATAGGAGGGATTAGGTTGAAGAGTTTGAGTTAAAATGGGATTGAAATTTATTTAGGATGATAAGTTGTGGTTGGTTTATGATAAGTAATGCACTTACCGAGGATGAGTTATGGTTGGGTTAGGATAGTTAGGATAAGTGTTTAGGAATTAGGATGATCGATGGAGTTTGTTTAAGATAAGTGATGAGTTTAAGTGTGAGGATAAGCGATGGGTTATGGGTTAATGGGTTATGGGTTAATGGGTTGTTTAGGGATTAATGAGCCAATGGGCTGAAAGATTATTTTTTCTCTTTTTTTTTTAATTTTTATTTACAAAATACCACGAACAAAATTGGGTGTTCACAGTTGCCCCTCTTTACTTGTTTCTTACTAGATAAAAAGAATAACTGTAGTTTTTTCATTTTATCATGGTAAGGAACGAGTAAAGACATGAACTCGAATTTTGTTCAGGGGCGAAAAGAAACAAAATAATGCAAAGAGCGATGCGCTCAATGATAGAAACTTAAAAACAAAGTTCGATGCGCTCAAAAGCAAAAGACAAGAAACTAATTGTGCTCAAGAATAAGAGACAGGAGCCGAAGTGCTCAAAAGTGAAAGACAGAAATTAAAAGACAGGGAGCCGATGTGTTCAAGAGTAAAAGACGGGAGCCGATGCGCTCAAAAGTAAACGACAAGAATTAAAAGACAGGGAGCCGATGCGCTCAAAAAGTAAAAGACAGAAGCCGATGCGCTCAAAACTAAAAGACGGGAATTAAAAGACAGGGAGCCGATGTGCTTAAAAGTAAAAGACAAGAGCCAATGCGCTCAAAAGTAAAAGGCAAGAGCCGATGCGCTCAAAAGTAAAAGACAGGAATTAAAAGACAGGGAGCCAATGCACTCAAAAAGTAAAAGACAGGAGCCGATGCGCTCAAAAGTAAAAGACAGGAGCCGATGCGCTCAGGAATTAAAAGACAGGGAGCTGATGCGCTCAAAAGTAAAAGACAAGAGCCGATGCGCTCAAAAGTAAAGGACAGGAATTAAAAGACAGGGAGCCGATGCGCTCAAAAGTAAAAAAACAGGAATGAAATAACAAGGAGCCGATGCACTCAAAAGTAAAATGCAAATGCAAGGAGCTGATGCACTCAAAAACTTAAAATGCAAATGTATGGAGCCAATGCGCTCAAAAACTTAAAATGCAAATGCATAGAGCCGATGTGCTGCACTGAAAACATTCATAACAGTTAGACAATGCCTTAAAATCTCTTTTCTTCTCTATCTTTTTCTCTCTTTTTCTTTTATCTTTATTCTCTCTTTTTTTTTCTTTTTTTTTCTTTTAATCATTTGAACCAGCGGCGACTTTGGAAAGCTTTGACCAATCAAATCCTTGTTCACTTGCTTTTCTTCATCAGACCTTTTGGCTATCTCAGAATCCTTTTAACCCTTTTTCTTCTTCATTTTCTTCATTTTTCTTTTCAACTCTTCCTTTCTTTCTCGGTAACAAGTCACATTGCAAATTATACTTTGAGTTACTGAGATCTTTCAATCTAACTCAATCATTGAAGGATTGCTGTAGAAATGTTAGAATCAAGCTGTTGACCTTAAATTTATATTATTTGAGACATAACTTAATTAGTTAAACATGCATTCATGAATGGATAGAAATTCGTTGAATGAACAAACTTCTTTTTATTACTTTGGCAATATGATTGTACATGAATATTTGATAAGACGCATGCTTGAAAGATGTAAGCATAGAGACAAAAGAAAATTGCAAGGAAAAGAAAATTTGCCTCAGTTTTGGTTCCTTGTTCCTCATTCAATTGATTCCCTGCAATCGTTTAATAATCCAACTGCTGTTTCTATTGCTACTTTCTTCAACACATCTTTCCTTTAATCTTTCAGACATTTTTGCCCTAGTATGGCCAATTGAGTGCTGAATAAAAATTGCCTCAGTTTGGAGTTTCAAACCTCATTTCTTTGAGATTTTGCCTATTTATTTGCCCTAACTTTTGCTTAAGCCGCCCTTTCGGGTTTTCGACCTAACAGACTTTTTTTTATTTTTTTCTTTTTTTTAGGCATAGAATCTCTTGACAACATCAATATTTATTGGCCTTGGCAATTCTTCTCCATCCATATTCTGCAAAATTAAGGCCCCTCCAGAAAATGCTTGCTTAACGATGTAAGGACCCTCATAACTCGGAGCCCATTTTCCTCTAGCATCCTCTTGATTAGGGAGAATCTTCTTCAATACTAAATCTCCTGAACAGAATTCTCTAGGATGGACTTTTTAATTAAAGGCTCTGGCCATTCTGCTTTGATACAACTGTCTATGACAAATAGCTGTCAATCTCTTTTCTTCTATCATATTCAACTGCTCATACCGAGTCTTCACCCATTCAGATTTTTTCAACTCTGCTTCCATCAACACTCTTAGAGAAGGAATTTCAATTTCTATAGGAGAGACAGCTTCCATCCCATACACCAAAGAGAAATGTGTTGCTCCAGTGCTTGATCGTATATTGGTACGATATGTATGCAAAGCATAGGGTAACATTTTGTGCCAATCCTTGTAGTTCACAACCATCTTGGCCACAATTTTCTTGACATTCTTATTTGCGGCTTCAACCGCACCATTCATCTGAGGCCTGTAGGGAGCTGAATTATGATGCTTGATTTTGAAATTTTCACAGAACTTCTTAATCTCAGCACCATTAAGATTAGCAGCATTATCGGTGATTATCCTTTTTGGGATTCCATATCTGCAGACAATATCCCTCTTGAGGAATTTCAAAAATACCTTTTGAGTAATATTGGCATACAAGCAAGCCTCTACCCTCTTGGTGAAATAGTCGATTACCACTAAAATGAAACGATGACCGTTGGAAGCTTTGGGGTTAATCGGCCCAATGACATGTATTCCCCACATGGAGAAAGGCCATGGAGATGCCATATTGTTCAAGGGGAATGAAGGTGCATTGACTCGATCTGCATATATCTGGTATTTATGGCTCTTTCGAACATATTCTATGCAATCCGTTTCCATGGTGGACCAATAATAATCTCTCCTTAAAATTTTTCATGCCATCATATGACCATTAACATGAGTCCCACAAATTCCTTCATGGACTTCAATCATGATTAAACGAGCTTCACGAGCATCCACACATCTAAGCAATGTGCCGTCATGGCTTCTCTTGTATAGAACTTTCCCATTCAAGAAAAAGGTCATTGCCAACCGACGGATAGTCTTCTTATTCACTTCACTTGCCCCAGTTGGGTATTCTCTATGTTGTATATACTGCTTGATATCATGATACCAAGGTTTACCATCTGGCTCGCCCTCCACATTGGCACAATACGCGGGCTCACTATGTACTTTTACTTAGATGGGTTGGACATTATTGTGGATATCCAACTTAGTCATTACAGCCAAAGTGGCCAAAGCATCTGTAAACTGATCATGTCTCGAGCCATATGGGAAAAGGTCACCTCTTCAAACTTTTCGGTCAACTTGGTCAAATACTTTTGATAGAGCACTAACTTTGGGTCTTTAGTTTGCCATTCACCATTCACTTGATAAATGATAAGTGCCGAATCTCCGAATACTTTTAATTGCTTGATCCCCAAGTCAATTGCCACTTGTAAACCACTAGCACAGGCCTCGTATTCCGTAACATTATTAGTGCATTCAAAATCCAACTTGATAGTGACTGGGTATTGTTTTCCGACCGGTGAAACAACAACAGCTCCTATGCCACTGCCATACATATTGACTGCTCCATCAAAATACATCTTCCACGCAGACTCCTCTTTTTCTTCCTCTCCTTCTGCCATCAATATTTCTCCATCAGGGAACTTGGAGGTTATTAGTTGTTCGCCCTCAAGAGGATTTTCAGCTAAATGATCTACAATTGCACTTCTTTTGACGGATTTCTGAGTCATGTACTTGATATCAAACTCGGATAATATCATTTGCTATTTTGAAACCCTTAATGAGACATGAGGGCTTTCAAATATGTACTTCAGAGGGTCCATTCGGGAGATCAGCCAAGTGGTGTAATAGAGCATGTACTGCCTTAGCCGTTTTGAGGTCCATACTAGTGCACAACATGTCTTTTCCATTGCCATGTATCGGGTTTCACAGTCATTAAACTTCTTACTCAGGTAATAAATCGTCTGCTCCTTTTTCCCTGATTCATCGTGCTGCCCTAGCATTGCCCCCATTGAGGTTGACAGTACGGTTAAGTATAATATCAGAGGATGACCCAGTGTAGGGGGTACCAACACAATAAGGTTCATCAAATAAGCCTTTATCTTATCAAAAGCTTCTTAACATTCTTCATCCCATTTGCCCGACTGATGCTTCTTCAACAACTTGAATATAGGTTCACAGGTGCTGGTCAGGTTAGCAATGAATCTAGCGATGTAATTAAGTCTCCCAAGAAAACTTCTCACTTCTCGCTCTGTCTTAGGAGAAGACATCTCTTGTATTGCCTTTGCCTTATCCGGATCCACCTTTATCCTTTCTTTGCTAACGATGAATCCGAGTAATTTTCCAGTGGATGCTCCAAAGACGCATTTATTAGGATTGAGCCTTAACTTATACTTCCTGAGTCTTTCAAATAATCTCCATAAGACTGTTACATGACTTTCCTTTTCTTTGGATTTGGCTACCATATCATCTACATAAACCTCAATTTCTTTATGCATCATATCATGAAATAATGCAACCATAGCACGTTGATAGGTAGCCCCAGCATTCTTCAATCCAAAGAACATTACTGTGTAACAAAAAGTTCCCCAAGGTGTAATAAAAGTCGTCTTTTCTTTGTCATTAACATCCATGAAGATCTGATTATACCCAGAATACCCATCAATAAATGAGAACCTATGATTTCCTGTTGTATTGTTAACAAGAACATCAATATGGAGGGGCGGGAAATCATCTTTTGGACTGGCCTTATTTAGATCTCTATAATCCACGCACATCCTGACCTTCCCATCCTTCTTTGGTACTAGCACAACATTTCCTACTATTGTCGGTGTCTTGACACCTTTATAAATCCAGCTTCTAATTGCTTAGTCACTTCTTATTTGATCTTTAGTGACATATCAGGATGCATTCTTCTCAACTTTTGCCTTTTTACTTCTACATCTGGATATAATAGAATTTTATGTGATGCTATTTCAGGGTCTAATCCAGGCATATCTCTGTAGGACCATGCGAACACATCAAGGAACTCCCTCAATAGCGCCACCATCTCTATACGTTCAGGATTATCTACTATTTTCAACTCCTTCTTGTTTTCTTCTGTTCCCATGTTAATTACTTCTATTACCTCATTGCCCACATCAAACTTTCTCTCTGAGTATTCCAGCATTTTTTCAAATTCTTCAACAATCTCTTCCTCTTCACCAAATCCAAGATCCTCTTCATCAAACATTGCAGGGGAATCAATTGACAAGTTTTCAAAGTCCTTTTCATGAGATGAACTTTCTACAAGACTCACATCCCTGGAAAGTAATTTATGGGGAGTTGGAAAGATAAAATAGAGTAGAAATGATAAAGCAAGAGCAAGAAGTCTTTTTTTTTTTTAAAAGAGAAACACAGGAAAAGAAAACTAATAAATGTAAACAGAAGATAAGCAAAGAGAGTGACACATAGGAATGCTGAATAAACATGCGACTTTATCTAGTTAATTGTCTCAAATAACATAAATATAAGATAAAAACATAGCTAGACACAAATATCTGCTTGTTACAACATGACTAGGCAATTACTTGGAAGCAATAACATCAATCATTGATTCAGATTGCCAATTCTTCAACGGCTCCTCTTTAGTAAAAGGTCGGATTACTTTGTACTCTTCAGGGCCTTCTTCATGCAATACATTGATAGTAAGACGGTATTGGGACGAATGACTTCTTCAGGCATGATTACCTTGGTTGGTGCCGGGAATGTTTCCCTCAGATGAGGAATATGCTTCATTTCGCCCTTATCACTCCTTTTTCCCAAAGTCATATTCTCTATTCTCTCTTCCAGAGCTGCTTCGTACCTGTTGATACCCAATTTTGTCCATAAAAATTTTTATACTTAATTACAATATTTTGAACATATACTGTGAAAACTCAATTTGGAACGGGCTAACAAATTCTTTTACTATTCTTTTTTGGCCCAATTGTAAGCCTACTAAAAAGGGGAACACTGATCTCATTTTAAAAATAAAAATTTTTAAAAGGGGGCATTGCATTTAATACCTGATACTTACACACGCAAAGAAGAAGGCATTAAATGCATTGAGGCAGCAAGCAGAGAAAAGGGGGGCTAAAAGGATGGAAAGAAAAGGAAAGGTTCTGATAAAGGAGAAAATGGGGGGCTCAACGTAGGAAGGCTCACGCAAAGAAAAAAAGAAGGAAATGTCAGGGGAGAAATGATGAAAGGGTGGAGGTATTTAAAAGAGAAGAGCATCAGAAAAGGGGGATCTTTTTTTCACACATTTTTTCACCTTCAAGAACCAGAAAAACACCTACCATTTTCACCACCCTCATCACCAAAAATAGCACCTTCACCCATTCTCCACTGTGACCATCGTCTTTATCATCCTTCATCTCATCTTCACCTCCAAAAAAAAAAAAACGTGAACCATCTCCACCTTCACGACCACCCTATTTTATCTTCCCCAAATCATCCCATCTTCAGCCAAGGAAAGAAGATTGATGATGTTGAGTTGATCTCTGGTGGTAGCTAAAAAAAAAAAAAAGCAAGAATGCTGGGGAGGTTGCTGGGAACGAAAAGGATTTTTGATTCTTTTTGAGTTGAGTGTGTTATTGGTAGCACAGAAGAGGTAAGCCCTTTCTCATCACTATCCTTGCACTGTAGTGAGTAAAAATGTAATGTTCAAATGCATGCTTGGATACTGGCTGGTTAGTTATGTTGTCCATCTTCTTTTCTTTTTCTTTTTAACCATGAGTACCATACGCACACTGGAACTCCACCCTTCTCGCATCACATTTTTTAAAAACCACCAAAGAATTCAAAAACCTCCAGAAAACCGTAACCACCACCTTCAATAACACCATCATTCCCCATTCGACCGTCGAACTCCTGCACTGGCCTTCAACCAACTTCACAAACACCATCATATCCTCACCTCCCATTCGACCGTCGAACTCCTGCACTGGCCTTCAACCAACTTCACAAACACTACCATCTCCCTAAACCGACCGTCGAACTTCACCAACACCAGTTACCATCATCTCACCGACCATCTCTCCGACACCCTCACCGACCGTCGAAACCCAAGAAGCCAGATCCTCCCCTCGACCAACCGACCGTCGGACCCCCAAATTCCATCATATCCGACTGTCGAACCATCCAATCTCCCTAAATCGACCGTCGAACCTCACCAACACCAGTTACCATCATCTCACCGACCATCTCACCGACACCCTCGCCGACCGTCGAAACCCAAGAAGCCGGATCCTTCCCTTCAACCAACCGACCGTCGGACCCCCGAATCCCTCTCGCACCGACCATCGAACCAATGACCATCATGCCCCGCCGACCGTCGAATCCCCATATATCAACCTTCACCATCCCTCTCACTATTGTTGTGAACCCACCCACACTAGCCAAAATCCAATAAAAGTGCCTCCATAACCTCTCCCGAAAACCACGTAACCTAACCGAGAACCGACCGTCGGACCAGAACCGAAACCGGACCCGTCGAACCTCAAATTAGAACCCTACCAAAACCGACCGAAATCATATCCCTCTCCGCACTCGACCGTCGAACTTCCAGCTCCTTCTTCCCACTCGACCGTCGAACTTCCAGCTCCTTCTCCGCACTCGACCGTCGAACTTCCAGCTCCCTCTCCGCACTCGACCGTCGAACTTCCAGATCCCTCTCCGCACTCGACCGTAGAATTTTCAGATCCCTCTCCGCACTCGACCGTCGGATCTCACCAGATCTTTCTCCGCATCCGACTGTCAAATTTCAGAAACTAAATTCTTCCACACCGACCGTCAAATCTCAGGGTCCAAACCCCTCCCCAAACGTCCTCTGGTATGTGCTCTGATATTGTTACCCAAGTTTTCAAGCTCTCTTTCCTTTAAATTGAATTGTTGACTGCCTATTGAGGTTTGAGTTTGAATCACGTAGGCTGCTGCCCATTCCATGTGAATGCAATAATGATACACTTTTTTTTTTGGTAAGAAAAAGAAAAGAAGGGTAAAGGAATATAAAAATAGCAAATAAAGGAATAAAAATCTTTTGATCCCTGCAATGACCAATGATGATGATTGAGTAGTGAATACTACCTTCATTATCATTTGGATCATAAGGGTTTATTGAGTAGCCTTGTGCTAACTTGAACCCTGTGCGAGCATAAATTTGGTTTTCAAAATAAATTTTTTTTTTCTTCTTCTCTTAATTAAAATCAATCAACCCACAATCATTTTATAAAGAACTACGTGACTTTGAGTTCCTCATTGCACCCGAGGATACGTAGGAGCAGAATCTCTATTCTGTCAAGCCAAAAAAAAAATAAATTTTCATGATTTGTTTGTTTCTTTTATTTCTTTCCAAAAAATGAGAAAAATAAAAATAATTACAAAGTCTTTTGTTTAAAGGGTAAAAATAAATATATTTGAGATTATAAAATTTTGCACAACTAACATAAGTACCGTTCTTGGAACAGGCAAGATATAAGTGCTAACACCTTCCCTATCATGTAATCGACTCCGGACTCAAACTCATTTTCAAAAGACCGGTTTTCCGATAAAAGGTTTTTTTCTAATGTTTTTCCAATTTAAATAAACATTGGTGGCGACTCCATTGATTTTTAGATATTTTTCGGTCGTCCGTCGCGATTCGGTTATGACAAATTGGCGACTAATCGGGAATTTCAGAGAGTGTGCCTATTGTTGTTAGTTGTGCAAATTTTTAATAATTTTTTTCTATTTATTTTTACCCCTGTTTGTCTTTGTTTTTGTTTTCTTATTTGTTTTGTAAATGCATTTTATTTAGTACCTTTATGTAAATATCTGATAGCATTATTCTATGTATATTGTGACTTGTATATATATTTTGTACTTAATTGTTAAAACCCTAGGGTAGACGATTACTGGCTGGCTGTTGTATATATGTTTTGCTAGTTAGGGGTATTTTTTGTCTTTTAAGTTTTTGTACAGGTTTTTTATGCTCCTCCACACACGTCACTAATCACTTACCTCACACACTTTTTGGGCTCTATACCCGAGTCTGTGCGAACCCGAGGAGTAGGAGGGGTCTCGACTTTTGTTATTGAGGAGTCTTGTGCTCACTTGACATTTGTTGAGACACCACTCAGATTGTTGCCAGTATCATGGACTAGTCATATTGAGAGGGTTCATCCCTACTTGTGATTAATTCATGAATTGGATCCTTATCTCTTGAGATGGGGGCAATCTGGGGATCATGACTTTTTAGAGGTTTAGATCTGTCCTAAAAAAAAAAAACCTTGCACTGATAGATTGAGCATAATTACCTCAAAAGTTAGAGTCATCCTAGCTTCTTAGGTTACATCTGATTAGGACACAAAGGAGCGTTCTTTTTCTTTATCTGTCTATTCCTCATGTCCTCCATCTTTGCATTCTTTTTAGAAAAATAAATTCAACAAAAATGATACATCTTATAGCATTTTCATTTTTCATCTATCTCTCATGTCATTCATTCTTACTTAAAAAAAAAAAAAAAAAGATATATCATTTTGCATTTTCATTACATTCTTAGCATTCATAAAAAAGAAAAAAAACATCATTTTATATTTTCATGATAATCATTTTATATTTTCATGATAATCCCAGCTTCAAAAAGCAAAAAAATATCATCTTGCATTTTCATAACATTTCTAACAAAAAATATCATCCTGTATTTTCATAGCATTCTTAGCATTCAAAAAAAATAAAAATATACATTATCTTGCATTTTCATAGCATTCTTAGCATAAAAAAAAAGAGATACATTATCTTGCATCTGCATTACATCCCCATAAAAAATATCATCTTGCATTTTCATCGCATTCCTGACTCTAAAAAAGGAAAAGAAAGAAAAAGATACATCATTTTGCATTACCATGACATTCATAGCATTCTTTTTAAAAAAAAAAAATTCATTTGCATAATACTTTGCATGCATGCATGTTGCCAATTTTGTTCAGTCAATGTTGATAATTGCATATTCACATCATGTTTTACCAAGCAAAAAATGGGCACTATAACGAAAAATTGCTTCCGCGACACCCTTACAGGACTCGTTCTCAGGCAAGGATCATGGACAAAATAGATCAAACACAAGAGTTGAAGGATGAGGTGAATCAGCTCAGAGAACAAGTGTCCAAGATGATGGAGATGCTTCAGTCTATGAAAAATAGAAGGAGCACAAATGGGAATCCCTCAGTGGCAAACAAGGGGCATCCGACCACACCTCCTCACCTGTCTGGTTTCTCTCCAACCCCTCTGCAATACCAAGGCTTCAATCCTCAAGGAGTTGTGATGCCAATCACTACTCAACCCTCAGTCACCAGTTCTCAAGAAATCCAAGTGCCACCTTTCCCTCCTTATGGCTTCCATCCCACCTATGTACCATCATTAACCACCAATCCCCCGGTAATAGCATGCCAACAAAGTGACACCGAATTCAAACCCGTTGAACTTTACCCAAACTCAAGTCACTCTACCTGAATGCTAATGGAACCCCGCCAATACAAAGACTTCATTCCCTTTCTTCATCCCACCATATGGCTTCCTTCCAGCTTTGTAGCACCATGGGTTGCTAATTCCACACAGTGGCATGCCTGCTTCAAACTCATTGAGCACAACCCAACCATATGCCCATTACCCAGGTACCAGTGGAACTCCACCAGTACAACATTTTGTCCCCACTGTCATGCCTCAATACCCATTGAATTCTTTTGCTGAAAATCCTCAGTTCAAAAAGAGGTTTGAAACTTTGGAAGAGAGAATACGGGTCATTGAAAGAGCAGGTTGTTATGGCCTCAAGGATGCTACTGAGCTTTGTCTTGTCCCTGACGTTGTCATTCCCCCAAAGTTTAAGGTCCCAGATTTTGATAAATATAAGGGGATTAGTTGTCCAAAGAATCACTTGACAATGTACATTCGCAAGATGGCTTCACAAGCTCACGATGATAAACTGTTAATCCATTTCTTCCAAGACAGTTTAACTGGGGCAGCTTCGAATTGGTACACACATCTTGAGCGTGTCCACATAATGAGTTTCAAGGATTTAGCTGATGCCTTTGTAAAGCAGTATAAATACAACATTGATATGGCACCAGATAGAATGCAACTACAAAGCATGTCTAAAAAAGATGGTGAGACCTTCAAGGAATATGCTCAGAGGTGGAGGGAAATAGCTGCACAAGTAAGACCTCCTTTGTCAGATAAAGAGATGGTTGCTATGTTCACTAATACACTGCACACGCCATTCTATGATCATATGATTGGGAATGTGTCGTCGAATTTTTCAGATATCGTGATAATTGGTGAAAGGATTGAAAGCGAAATGAAAAAGGAAAGATTACATCAAATGAATGACGGGCAGGCAAGTATGGAAAATGTTGAACCGACTGAGGGTGGACTTCAAGTCGAATGAGTTAAATGGGGCTTCAGAAAAACTCATGGATGACAACGGTTACCTAAATAGTAAATCACCAAGCATTGTCAGAGGTTTCTACACATGCCTATCTCGCAATAGGAACGAATGCTTATAATGGTTGATCATGGGTAACTTTAGAAAGTTTGACAAAGTGGTGATTTATTTTTCTAACCGTCAAGAATGAACTGTACCCTAGAGTTCTTCAACACTGGGGAATTTCTGAGCGATTGGCATTCTGATTTGTTTATCAAGTTGTTACCATGAATGATGATTTAATTGTACTAACGTCATGCTTGTTCAATCGTTAAGACCATTCGAGTTTTGGAACTTATGTAAACTTTCTTGGAGCATTAATGTGATGGATTTGTGTGGATCTCAGCATACATTGTTTTCTTTTCCCATGTTCTTGGCACTCATGTTCTTATCAGATCCTTTTTGTCATTCTTTTATGCTTTTTATTTGCTTTCATTTAGTTCATATCCTATTGGACTCTCATTGTGAAAACTGTTTGTGGTCATGAGACCCATGAGTGCAGGTGTTCTTTGCACACAAAAAAATAAAAAAAATAAAAAAATCAAAAATCAAAAATCAAAAAAAAAAGAAAAAAAGAAAAAGGAGCAAATAAATAATCACTTGGTGAGTATTATCATTTTGTCTCAAATTTAAATTTTTTTGAAAATGAGCAATCAAGATTTGAAATGAAGATTGGCCATATTTCTCTTTCTCTTACAAGAATTCATCTTGCCATTATCCCTCGTTGTCCTATTTTGAGCTTGAAAGTTTTCTTCAATAAACCCTGGACAAGGATCACCCCTACACTTAGGGATGACACAAAATAAAGGTTGATTGTCATGGTAATTATTTTGAAGTATAAAAGAAAAAGGAAGAAAAGGCGAAAGAGGCGGAAAGTAAAAGGAATTGACAAAGTTCAAGTTTGAACAAGAACAAAAAAAAAATGGAGAACAACAAGAGAAAAGTGTGCTTGAAAATGCAAAAGCAATTGACAAAGTTTAAGTTTGAATAAGGATCCTTGGTCCCACTTAACCTTTAAGCACTTGTTTGAGCCTTATATCTTTCTTTTCATAACCCCTAACCTCAGCCACATTACAAGCCTTAAAAAGTCCAATCTGATCAATGAGTGATTGCTTTTATTTTCACAAGTTTTAATTTCGAGACAAAAGGTTATGAGTTAGTTCTTTGCTCCAAAAAACTCGTTAGGCTGAAAACCCGCAAGGGCGGTCTAAAAAAAAAAAAGATAAGACAAAAAAGAGTAACTTACACTGGGGCATTTTTTTTTTACCCTGTTCAAATTGACCCTACACTGGGGCAATTTTGTTTTCTTCTTTAGCTCGACTTGGCCTCTACTGGGACAAATCTTTTGATTCAATCTGGCTCTACATTGGGGTAAGTCTCTGTCCTGTGCAATTCAACTCCAAACTGGGGCAAATCTTGGTTCAATTCGGCTCTAAACTGGGGCAATTTGCCTAGTTTTATTCGACCTTACACTGAGAAAAATATCTCAAGTTCCCCACTGGGACAATTTTTGTTGTCAAATGGCCTACATTGGGCATCTTTGTTCTTAAACGGCATACCTTGAGTCAGATTCCTTTTTTTGATACCTTACACAGGGGCATATTTTTGTAGATACCTGATAAAACAATGGTCATGATGTCCAGTTGTCAAGTAAAGATCAATCACATCCAAACTGGGTCAAAAAAGCAAAAAAAAAAAAACAAAAAAAAAACAAAAAAAAAACCTCTTGACTTTTGTACTATTCCACTACTTGTGTTTTTATCCTTTGTAAATGTCCTTCGTGTAGTCATACTCCCCAAAATCAGTCAAAAAAGGTCACTCGGGTAGTAAATCTCTTTCATGTTGTACTTTTGAATCCATGCATATCTGGTACATGATGTTTCAGGTTGGGTGAACATGAGCACAATAGTACAATTTAACCATCTAATGGTAGCCTCTTGATGAACAACTCAAGCCAAAGGAGCTCTAGAGTTTCAATCGATGAAGGAAATGACATCCTCAACGGCTAATTCATATTGAAGTATGTCCGGTGGAAATAAGAACTTTTTGGGGAAGAAAGTCACAAGCTTCTACACGAGCCATATTTAATGAAGAGAAATTCAACAATGATCCCTTTTGAATATGAGTTTGGTTGGTCAAAGTTTTCCAAGAAGCGTTTAGTTCCTCAAGTACATTCATTTCTTTGGCTCATGACCCATTGAACAAATTCTTGGGCTCAAGGCCCACTTCATGAGTTTTTAGGCTCAAGGCCCATTGCATAAAGTTTTCTGGCTCGAGGCCCTTTAAGTGTTGATGAGAAAAAAAGGATGACTAGACAAATCACAAGGCCAATCAATGAATTTTGCTGTTCAATCGCGATCCTGCTGTGAGAAAGAGTCCTTAAGGGTTACAGAACCAAAGCTTCGATGTGAAAAAAAAAAACAAAAAAAACAAGATTTACTCATGAGAATCCCTACAGTAGGGCATTCATTGCATCATGCATCATTTCTAGCATCACATGCATTGTCCTCAGGCATCACATGCATCGTACTCAAGCATCACATCCATTGCATCATCATCCATTGCATCATGCACCATCTCTGGCATCGCATGCATTTACAAAATCATTGTCTTTTCATTTTCGGGTCCCCGCACCCATTGTCTTTAAGTTTCCGAGTCCCCGCACCCATTGTCTTTTAGTTTCTCGGGTCCCCGCACCCATTGTCTGTTAGTTTCCGGGTCCCCGCACCCATTGTCTTTAAATTCCTGGGTCCCCGCACCCATTGTCTTTAAGTTTCCGGGTCCCCGCACCCATTGTCTTTTCATTTTCGGGTCCCCGCACCCATTGTCTTTAAGTTTCGGTCCCCGCACCCATTGTCTTTAAATTCCTGGGTCCCCGCACCCATTGTCTTTAAGTTTCCGGGTCCCCGCACCCATTGTTTTTCATTTAGGGTCCCCGCACCCATTGTCTTTAGTTTTTGGGTCCTCGCACCTATTGTCTTTTCAATTTCGGTCCCCGCACCCATTGTCTTTAAGTTTCCGGTCCCCGCACCCATTGTCTTTAAGTTTCCGGTCCCCGCACCCATTGTCTTTTTCATTCCGGGTCCCCGCACCCATTGTCTTTTAGTTTCCGGTCCCCGCACCCATTGTCTTTTAGCTTTCGGGTCCCCGCACCCATTGTCTTTTAATTCTGTCCCCGCACCCATTGTCTTTTCATTCCGGGTCCCCGCGCCCATTGTCTTTTTAGTTTCTCAGTCCCCGCACTTATTGTCTTTTAATTCCCGGGTCCCCGCACCCATTGTCTTTTAATTTTCGGGTCCCCGCACCCGTTGTCTTTCTTTTTTGGGTCCCCGCACCCATTGCTTTTTAGTTTTTTGGGTCCTCATACCCATCGCTTCCAAAGCAAGCAGGGCCTTATGCCCGTCACCTCTTTCGTTTTTGTCAAGTTTCAGCGGGTACCTGACTCCGCAAACTTTCTACCTCATTTAATGTCCATTCTTTTTGCGTCAATATGCTTTCCAATTAAAAAAAAAAAAGAAAAGAAAAAGGGAAGTGAAAATTTTCATGGACAAAATTAAATCAATTCCTTTGCTTCCCATTTATGTTAAATGTAAAGCAAAGGGGGGCAGCTGTTGATACCCAATTTTGTCCATAAAAATTTTTATACTTAATTACAATATTTTGAACATATACTGTGAAAACTCAATTTGGAACGGGCTAACAAATTCTTTTACTCTTCTTTTTTGGCCCAATTGTAAGCCTACTAAAAAGGGAACACGATCTCATTTTAAAAATAAAAATTTTTAAAAGGGGCATTGCATTTAATACGATACTTGCACACGCAAAGAAGAAGGCATTAAATGCATTGAGGCAAAGCAATGAGAGAAAAGGGGGCTAAAAGGATGGAAAGAAAAGAAAAGGTTCGATAAAGGAGAAAATGGGGGGGCTCAACGTAGGAAGGCTCATTTCACGCAAAGAAAAAAAAGAAGGAAATGTCAGGGGAGAAATGATGAAAGGGTGGAGGTATTTAAAAGAGAAGAGCATCAAGAAAAGGGGATCTTTTTTTCACACATTTTTTCACCTTCAAGAACCAGAAAAACACCTTCCATTTTCACCACCCTCATCACCAAAAACAGCACCTTCACCCATTCTCCACTGTGACCATCGTCTTTATCATCCTTCATCTCATCTTCACCTCCAAAAAAAAAACGTGAACCATCTCCATCTTCACGACCACCCTATTTTATCTTCCCCAAATCATCCCATCTTCAGCCAAGGAAAGAAGATTGATGATGTTGAGTTGATCTCTGGTGGTAGCTCAAAAAAGAAAAAAGCAAGAATACTGGGGAGGCTGCTGGGAACGAAAAGGATTTTTGATTCTTTTTGAGTTGAGTGTGTTATTGGTAGCACAGAAGAGGTAAGCCCTTTCTCATCACTATCCTTGCACTGTTGTGAGTAAAAATGTAATGTTCAAATGCATGCTTGGATACTGGCTGGTTAGTTATGTTGTCCATCTTCTTTTCTTTTTCTTTTTAACCATGAGTACCATACGCACACTGGAACTCCACCCCTTCGCATCACATTTTTTAAAAACCACCAAAGAATTCAAAACCTCCGAAAACCGTAACCACCACCTTCAATAACACCATCATTCCCATTCGACCGTCGAACTCCTGCGCACCGGCCTTCAACCAATTTCACAAACACCATCATATCCTCACCTCCCATTCGACCGTCGAACTCCTGCACTGGCCTTCAACCAACTTCACAAACACTACCATCTCCCTAAACCGACCGTCGAACTTCACCAACACCAGTTACCATCATCTCACCGACCATCTCTCCGACACCCTCACCGACCGTCGAAACCCAAGAAGCCAGATCCTTCCCCTCAACCAACCGACCGTCGGACCCCCAAACTCCATCATATCCGACTGTCGAACCATCCAATCTCCCTAAACCGACCGTCGAACCTCACCAACACCAGTTACCATCATCTCACCGACCATCTCACCGACACCCTCACCGACCGTCGAAACCCAAGAAGCCAGATCCTTCCCTTCAACCAACCGACCGTCGGACCCCTGAATCCCTCTGCACCGACCATCGAACCAATGACCATCATGCCCCCGCCGACCGTCGAATCCCCATATATCAACCTTCACCATCCCCTCTCACTATTGTTGTGAACCCACCCACACTAGCCAAAATCCAATAAAAGTGCCTCCATAACCTCTCCCGAAAACCACAGAACCTAACCAGAACCGACCGTCGGACCAGGAACCAGAAACCAGACCCGTCGAACCTCAAATTAGAACCCTACCAAAACCGACCGAAATCATATCCCTCTCCGCACTCGATCGTTGAACTTCCAGCTCCTTCTTCCCACTCGACCGTCGAACTTCCAGCTCCTTCTCCGCACTCGACCGTCGAACTTCCAGCTCCCTCTCCGCACTCGACCGTCGAACTTCCAGATCCCTCTCTGCACTCGACCGTCGAATTTCCAGATCCCTCTCCGCACTCGACCATCGAATCTCACCAGATCTTTCTCCGCATCCGACCGTCGGATCTCACCAGATCTTTCTCCGCATCCGACCGTCAAATTTCAGAAACTAAATTCTTCCACACCGACCGTCAAATCTCAGGGTCCAAACCCCTCCCCAAACGTCCTCTGGTATGTGCTCTGATATTGTTACCCAAGTTTTCAAGCTCTCTTTCCTTTAAATTGAATTGTTGACTACCTATTGAGGTTTGAGTTTGAATCACGTAGGCTGCTGCCCATTCCATGTGAATGCAATAATGATACACTTTTTTTTTTGGTAAGAAAAAGAAAAGAAGGGTAAAGGAATATAAAAATAGCAAATAAAGGAATAAAAATCTTTTGATCCCTGCAATGACCAATGATGATGATTGAGTAGTGAATACTATCTTCATTATCATTTGGATCATAAGGGTTTATTAAGTAGCCTTGTGCTAACTTGAACCCTGTGCGAGCATAAATTTGGTTTTCAAAATAAATTTTTTTCTTCTTCTTCTCTTAATTAAAATCAATCAACCCACAATTATTTTATAAAGAATTACGTGACTTTGAGTTCCTCATTGCACCCGAGGATACGTAGGAGCAGAATCTCTATTCTGTCAAGCCAAAAAAAATAAATTTTCATGATTTGTTTGTTTCTTTTATTTCTTTCCAAAAAAATGAGAAAAAATAAAAATAATTACAAAGTCTTTTGTTTAAAGGGGTAAAAATAAATATATTTGAGATTATAAAATTTTGCACAACTAACATAAGGTACCGTTCTTGGAACGGGCAGTATAGGGTGCTAACACCTTCCCTATCTGTAATCGACTCCCGGACTCAAACTCATTTTCAAAAGACCAGTTTTCCTGATAAAAGGTTTTTTTCTAATGTTTTTCCAATTTAAATAAACATTGGTGGCGACTCCATTGATTTTTTAGATATTTTTCGGTCGTCCCGTCACGATTCCGGTTGCGACAGTACCCCAACTCGAACTTATCTAGTTTTTCTGGAAGTGAAATCATTGTCCGAGTTCCTTGCAATTTTGAGCCCAGGCCTTTTCCTTTCTGGTACCCATTATTAGTCATGATTCAGGCCACCACCTGATTCACAGTTTGCATCGAGGGTTTATCCTCACCGAGTTCAGTCTTAACTACTTCAAAACTGTGCCGCAAATTCTCCTCATCCTTCTCTGCACTTTCCACATACGGCACTGAAACTGGTTTTGATAACATGATTTCTTCTTCTCCGTGTATATTAATGACCGACCCATTCTCGATATATTTAACACTCTGGTGCAGTGTAGAAGGAACAACACCAGCAGCATGGATCCATGGTCTCCCCAGTAGCATAGTGTAACCAAGCTCAATGTTCATAACTTAGAACAATACCTGAAAATTACTTGGACCGATCTCTAATGGCAGTGTCACCTCTCCTAAAATGCATTTCCTGTTTCCATCAAAGGCTCGCACCACCATTTCTCGAGGTGACAGTTCATCCTTACTTATTGACAATAAGGTTAGAGTCGACTTCGGTAAGATATTTAGCGCAGACCCCCCATCAATCAAAACCTTGGCAACTATATACCCTTTGCATTTAAGGGTTATGTGTAAGGCCCATGGGTTTTTCTCAGACCGAGAGGTGATCTCTTCATCCATAAATGTGATCATGTTGACGTGCTTTACCGGGTCCACCATGCTGACAACATTATCAGGGGTAACATTAGGTTTGACATAAGCCTCATTTAGTACTATTAGCAATGCTTTTCGATGTAACTCAGATGTCAAAATGAGTGACAGAAGGGATATCCTTGCTGGAGTCTTCTTCAACTGTTCCATCACATCGTATTCACTTTGTTTCACGATCTTCAAAAATTCTTCTTCCTCTTCTTTCCCTCTCTCCTCTTCTCTTGCACTTTCCTCCTTACCCCATTCTTTAACATTCTTTTTCTTCTCTACTTCTACTGGGCCATAGCATCGCCCACTCCTTGCAACTATATTAGTCACATACTCTTCATCCTAGAGTATTTCAGTAACTCGGGGTTTTAAAGTCTCTTCCCCGACTCCCTTCGTTTCCACCTTAGCTTCATAATTCCATGGTATTGAATGAGTATCATCATAAGCAAATGACATTGGCTTCTTGATCGTAACAACTACTTTTGCTGGTGCCGGGGCTTGGTTGAGAGGTGGCACCTTCAGCACAAAGCGTTCTACTACACTAACCTCTTCAGAGGAAGCTACCCCTTGTCTGGCTTGTATTATTCCCAAAGTGAGTAATCCCTGGACTCGAACCTTAAAGTCCCAATAATTCTCGATATCGTGTCCTGTTTTCCCACAATGGTAAGCACACTTGGACTCTTCATCGTACCTCTCCTCTTCTTTCACCGATGAAGCCGATGTGGTGATAACATAACCTGTTTTTCTCAGTCCCTCAAATATTTGAGTCATCGGCGTACGCAGGCTCATGGCATTCCTTATTGGAGGTCCTTCTATCTCTAAAGCATTTACCGCATTCCTTTCACCATGATTAGGGATTGGATTGTTAACAATACTAGGTCCAGTCTCCTCTTGAATGTCCAGTTTTCCACAAGCAATAAGCTTTCTTATCGCCATCTTGAAAGACTCACGGTCTTCAATTGAGTGCCCTAGGATATCCATGTGGTACTTGCAAGTTAAATTCGGGTTGTACCATGCTGAAAATGATGGTTGTAGGGGACGTACAGGGTTCCCTGAGATGAGGTGAGCATCAAACAGCCTTTGGAATAGATCTGCATTTGAGATGGACAGTTTTGGGAAAGGGGTAGGTTTTGGGTACGGAAACGGCCTTGATTGTGGAAGTTTGGTCGAGATTGTAGGTAGTTTTGGAAATTTTGCGGAGGCCAAGGTGGGTACTGAGTATAGATTGGGCGAGTCGGTGCATATGGTTGAGGTACCGGGATATTGTTGATTTGGAATGGCTAGGTCTGAGCTGTATTTATGGGAGGAGCGGTTAGGCCAGGTAGATGGGGCGGTGCAGGTGTCTGATAATAAGGGTAAATGTTTGGGTTGTATGAGGGTGGTCGGTATGTAGGGTAGGATGGCGAATATCGGGGTTGTAAAGGCTGCAGATTCTGCACGTAACTCACTTTCGGCTCCTTTTTCTTAGGGGGGAACCCCTTCTTGAAACTACTTTCATTATTGCCAGCTGGCAATTTTCCAGCCTTTACCAAAATTTCAATTCTTTCTCCAGCAGTAATTAAATCAGCATAATCTCGGTAAACGGCGCCCGCCATTGTCCCAATATAAGGAGCTCCTAAAGTCCCCAAGAAGTATGAGCACATTTCTGTCAGAGTTAACGGCGGTTGCACTTGAGCTGCGAGAGCTCTCCACCTCTGGGCATATTGCTTGAATGTCTCCTCATTTTTCTTCTGTAGTGTTCCCAACTGCTCTCGGGTTGGGGCTGTATCCAAATTAAATTGATACTGTCCCATAAACAAATTCGCCCAGTCATCCCAAGAGGAGATTTTCGAGAGGTCCTGTTGGATACACCACTCCAAAGCAGGCCCAGTCAAACTTTCATGAAAAAAATTGACGAGGAACTTCCAATCCCTTGACCAAATGGACATTTTGGTAATGTAAGTTTTTAGGTGGAAAAAGGGGTTGGTGCTCCCATCATATTTGACAAATTCTGGGACTTTGAAATTCTTAGAAATGACAATGTTAGTAGTAGGGCATAATTCTTCTATCCCAAGTGGACCGTAGGTGTTAGGACCCTTGAACGCCTTGATTTGCTCTTCTATCTTTTCCATCCACTTTTCTTTCATCTTGTCATTTTGAATAGTTGCGTGTCCAGTATCGGTAGAAAATCTAGTTATCATCATATGTGGCGATTCCCACGTGAACTCAGTATTACCATGGACCTCATTGCGAGTACCTTCCAATGAATGATATCCTTCTCCAATAGGAATCACTACTGATGCAGTGTTTGAGGTTCCTCCCATATAAGGTATCTCAGTAGTGACTCCAGGGTTCGTCCTCATGGAAGTGGTATTCAATGGGTGCGAGTGTGCCCCGGAGTATCAACTGCCCCCATCAAGGTGAGGGTCTCCCTCATGGCTGACAACATTTCCTCAATTCTTCTTTGAGATTCTTTCACCTCATTCACCCTTCCTTTCACTTCATCTACTTCCAAACTTAGGTTCCTACCTTCGTTCTCGGCTGCCATTGCTGCAAGCAACCTTATTTGAGCCCTTGTGTTGTGAACACGGGTTTGATTGGTGTCTTCTTTCCTTGGTCGCGCAATGGTTTTAAACTTCTAGTGAACAATCAAAGTACAATTTATTAAAACAACCATGATTATTATTGATTTGTTAAAGGACCATTATTAATTTGTGCCGAGCGGATTTAAGTGAGTATCTTTGATCTTTACTTGTCATGACTGTTTCGTAGAATGTCTCGTTCAAAAGTTATCATGACCATTACTTAGAACGTCTCGTTCAAAAGTAGTGGATCTTTAGTACAACATAGGATCAGAAGAACAAAAAGGCATACTTTATTCAATTGAAAAAGAATCATCAACATCATTTAAGAGGAGTGCATCATTTCCACTCTACATCATTGTCTAATCTAAGTCCTCCTTCTCAAACAACTGCACCCTGATCATCTGTTTCATTTGTCCAATAAGATTCTTGCAATACTCAATGAAGTCATTAATCTCTGCCGGAGTCTTAAGAGGATCAATCATCTTATCTGCCACCTTTAAATAATATGGAATGTCTGCGATTGTCGTGTTGGCTAGGCATGCTAGTTTCGAGAATTGGTCTCTCCAAAAATGGACTTCTTCTTTCCATCCATTAATGTCCTCGTCTTGTTGTTTTACATGATCTATCATTTTCTGCAAGTCCTCCTATCCCTGTCGCAATGTTGCTTCATACCCTGCAATCTCCTCGATAGTGCGCAACCTCTCAATTCTGATCATGTCTTCATATCTTGCTGACACTGTCTTCACTTTTTGCCTCATACTATCTGCTTGCTGAAGAGCATTATTTTGTGCTACTTTGGCAATTACGAGCAACTCCTTGAGTTGTTGATTTTCTGCCAGAGCCTTATCTCTTTCCTGCCCTTGGAGCCCTGGTTCCTTATTTGCAGCTTCCAAACATCTTCGGATTTTTGACATACTATCTTGCTCTGTCCTTTGCCTTTTGTTTGCTTTTTCGAGAGCATCGCTTTTCTCAACATTTTCACTCCTTAAAACTGCATATGCCTGGCGAACCTTTTCCAACTCGCTCTAATTTATTTTTTTTTCTTTGTTAGCTTGCTAACTAACCTTTCTCTTATTTCTTCATCTTCTATCGAAGTCGGAGGCAGAGATTTACTGACTGTAGAGGTTACTGGGATTTTAAAGGGTAACTTAACTTCCTGTGCCCTGTTCTTGACCCACTGCCTGTAACTTTCTTTAACTCCGCAACTTCTGACTCCCAGCTCTTTACTTTTTCTGATAACTTTCTTCCAAGCGTCTCGTACTCTCCTAAGTGTCTTAGTACACTCCATTTGCATATCACAGACAAAAGGAGCGGTTTCCAATTCTGACGGTGGCCTTATCATGGGATAGCCTAGTTATCGCAATGCCAGGGTGGGGTTGTAGTTAATGCATCCCCGAGTACCCATGAGAGGAACATTAGGAAAGCATTCACACTGATAGACCACTGTTTGCCTTTCTTTACGCTGTGGGTACCATATAATTTTCTTTTCCTTAAGTTTGGCCAATTCTTCGGCCCATTCACGGCCGTTCCTGGTTTTCAACTGGAGCATCTTGAGACTTATAATGGACATGGATCATCGTAGCCCCTCTTGAACATGTGACTTGTGAGCCATACGAATAACATCGGTAGACAACATAAGATTCGCTTACCCTTCTTTTCATGGCAAAAATTCAGAGTATAATAAACATCAGCAAGAAGGGCTGGGACAGGATTAGCGGCATTGTTCCTTCAAGCGAGAAACACATCTATTGCTGCAAAATCTATCAAGTCTTCATTACTCGGGAATAGGATGCTGCCATAAATAGTGAGGGCTAACACGTCCATAAATGTATTCCAGTCTTCAACCTTGGCTAGGTAGCGCATGTGCTCTTCTAAGTATTTCCTTGGGAATCCCTCTGTTCCTTTCCTATTTTGCTTTGCTTTTTGCAGATCCTTCACATGAATCTTCAAGATGTATGCTATGGTTGGCATGGATGCATGGTGGCTTATATAGAGGTATGGCTCTTCCTTTTCTAACGGTTAGCCCAAGATCTGCTCAAACTCTTCTAAGGTGGGGGCCAACTGAAAATCTTGAAACATGAAATAACGCAATGGTGGGTCGTAAAATTGGGCTAGCGCGGTAATAGCTTCTACCTGTACATCCACCTCTAACAGATTCAGGATATTCCCATATCTTGCAGCGAAGGTTAGGCGTTGTGTCTTCTTCAATATTTGGCCCAAACTCAACAGGCTTTCTGTGTCAACTTCATTGGCCTTAAGTCGCAAAGTCTTTTTCAAAATGGCATCATTGCAATCTGATCCCATGACATGTTCCATTATTAATCAAATATACTCACCATTAATCCTTAGGCACTTAGTCTCAACAGTTCCCCAATAAACCTGGATTTAACACATAAGAATCATCAATGCATGGTTTTGTTTTGGAGAAAACATGATGCAAAAAGTGATGACTTGTGATGCAATAATGAGTGAGCGAGTTGTTGGTCCTTTAATAATGACTCATCTCCTCTTTTTTGAAAAAAAATTTTAGAGGGATGCAAGTATGGTTTGTCACATTAAAGGACTGAACAACTCACAAGATATGGATAAATCTAAAGGTAATGAAAGGTGTGCTCCCTTTGTGTCCTAATGGGGTTGCTTTAAACTTGAGAATTCTATCCTAAGGATCTAAGAGTCTTTCTGGTTCGTGAGAACTTCCATGGGGTGGCTCTTCTATTTTAAAGGTTTCTAGAGCCAAGTCCTATTTCAGAATGTTGACCACGAAATAGTGGGTAAACCACTAGGTGTGGGACATTCATGAAAAAGGCACACTCTAGATGAGATTTTCGTGATAACCAAACAGGAAATACATCCAAAATGACTACCACTATGCAACCTCTACTTAACTTAGGCTTCACTTAGACCCGGGTATAGGGCCCTACTCGAATGTGTGTGCTTTATGTGTAGGTGCAGTGGGTGCTGGGAGCGTACAAACCTTTACAATCCTAAAGACTACCCACATTCTGCAAAACGAGGCAAATATAAAATAAATTCCAAAAGTTTTCTACCCTAAGGTTCACATAGTACAACAATTAACACTAAAAATAATATATATATATATATATAAAAATCATCAAATAATAAAAAGAAAAAAAAAGGTAAAACAAACACATAAAGGTCACCAAAAATTTTGCATAACTAACTTTTACAGCTTGACTCTCAAGTGTCCCAAATTGGAGTCGCCATCTGTCGCGACCGAAAAATTGCGGCAGAATAGCAACTTAAATAAAACAATTAATTATTTAGGAATCGCCACCAATTTTATTTTTTATTAGAAAAAATTGAAAAACCTAGGAAAAATAGTCTTTGAAAGTAAATTGAATTCGGAAGTTAGTTATGTGCAGAGAATGGTGGAAACTTAATCCCACAGCACCCCTAACACACCTGTCCTAAGACGGTCCCTTAAGTTAATTATGTAAATTTTTAATAATCTTTGAAAATATTTGTTTTATCCCTTTTGTCAGATAAATTATGAAAAATTAATTATTGACTTGACAGAATAAAAATTCTGCTCCTACGTATCCCTGGCTGCAATGAGGAAATCAAAGTCATGTAGTTCTTTAGAAAATATTGATGGGTTGGTTAATTTTATTAAAAAACTTTAAAAATTTGAATCAACAAGCCGTCGCGGCTCAGTTATTCAAATTAAGGATTAAATAGGTGAAGCTCGCGTCACGCTAGAAACGTCACCCACTGATTATCAAGTTTGTTACAAAACTTTTATTTAAAAATATCAATTAGCGATTTAACTTAAAAAAATTAAAAACAAAATAATAATAATAATAATAATAATAATAATAATAATAATAATAATAATAATAATAATAAGAAGAAGAATAATAATAATAATAATAATAATAATAATAATGTAAACCATCAAGTCAAGTCACAACTCGAGATGTTTACAAAATACAATGATTAGCAAGCTGTCGCAACTCAGATAACCCATTTTTATTTTTATCTTTATTAAAAAAACATTTAATTGGTTTCTTAGTTTTATCATCTTTTTTTTTTGTTTTTTAGCCTTTTTTTCTTCTTTTTTTTTGGCCCAAACAATCGGAAGCCCACCTCCCAAAAGCACAATTTGAAATTCAAAAAAAAAAATGGAAGATATACTCACGGTCCAAACGGTGGGGGGGTTATTTTTGTTTCCTCTTCTATGATATTTCACAGAACCAACCAAGGAGACCCAAAGGAGTCACCGATGACCTGCGGTGAGCAAAAGCAGAGGTGCAGTGGGTTCGGTTGCGGATCGGGAGGGTCGTCAATGGGGGTTCGGCCCTGGTTATTCGGCGATTCGGTCGTGCCACCCGAGTGAAGTGGCACTGATCGCGGAGGATGGATGGAACGCTGGTGAGGCGAGGTGGCTGCCGGTTTTGGGATTCCGTGAGGAGCTCCGATCTAGTCACGGGTGGCAGCGCGGAGATCGAAAGACTGGAGCTCGGATATGGCAATAGGTGGATCGGGTATGGCTGGGTCTTCACGATTTTCGAAAACAGAGTGAGTTGGGGGTAGAGGTTCTTGGGTCGCAATTCGGTTACTGAGACGCAGAGATGGTGGCCAGTGGTCTCGCGAAGATGGTCGTTCGGGTGGTGAGCGGTTGCACGCGAACGACGGTGACGTGACGCGGTGGAGTTCGTGGTCAGGCCGTGGTTCACGATTTGGGCCTGCGACAGAAACGAAGGAGAACGGCAGAGGTGGTTTACCGGATCTGGTGGACGGTGTAGCTAGGCTCGTGTTAGTTGGCTTGCGTGGTGGGGGAGCCGTGAACGGTGGTCCGGTTGGGTGAAGGATGTTGTGAGGGTGGCTTGGTTATGGTGGTGAGGGGGTTGAAGTAGGCTATGGAATGTATGGGTGTTTATGGTTGCTGTGCAGTGGGAGGCTACGTGATATGTGAGAAAAATATGGATATGAATTTAATCGTAGGCAAAAGTGTTAAGCTGAAGGGTAAAAGTATGGTTCTGAGTATAGGTTCTGATCCTTTTTCTGTGTTTGGGTTAGGTGTTTTTATAGGAAGGGATTAGGTTGAAGAGTTTGAGTTAAAATGGGATTGAAATTTGTTTAGGATGATATGTTGTGGTTGGTTTAGGATAAGTAATGCAGCCTACTGAGGATGAGTTATGGTTGGGTTAGGATAGTTAGGATAAGTGTTTAGGAATTAGGATGATCGATGGAGTTTGTTTAGGATAAGTGAAGAGTTTAAGTGTGAGGATAACTAATGGGTTGTGGGTTAATAGGTTATGGGTTAATGGGTTGGTTTATGAGTTATGGGTTAATGAGTTGGTTTAGGGGTTAATGGGCCAATGGGTTGAAAGATTATTTTTTTTTTTTTTTTTTTTTTTTATTTACAAAACTCCACGGACAAAATTAGGTGTTCACAAAAATGTCACGGACTTAATTGGGTGTTCACAAAGCGGACTCCAAGACCGAAGGTCGCTCTAGTGAGTCTTTTATGGGTTTTCAAATATTTTACCTGTTGATTTTCATTATAAATGTTTGGAATACACCGAGTATAACTTGTGACTAACTAATTAAGGTATTAATACCATGAGAAAGAGAAATTCCTAGGTATTTTATGTCGGAAATGGATCTACTTTTGTGAAATTTTTACATGACTTTACAAAGTCATGTAAAGAGAGAAATGTACACCAGAACTTAAAAAGTGGAGTTTTCTTAAAATGTATGGGATCCTGAGTTATAATTTTTGTGTTTATTTTTTCATATGATCTTGTAATGTGAAATTTCACGTGAAAGGATTTATTTTTGTTCTATGTTTACTAAATAGATAACCATTGTTAGCTTGTTGGGATAATCTTTTGACTGCTTTATGGCACAAGAGAACTCCACATATTGATTAGTCATGATAGTCCATTGGCCAGAGATAAGGTGAAAGTACTTGTGATAAGAAAATGATTAATCTTTCTAATTTATCCTTTTAATAATTTTCTTAATTATTAAATGAAGAAAGTATTAAATATTTTTTATGTTCTCAAGATATTGATTGTATTTAATTTTTTATTTAATATTTTTTATTAAATAGTAAGAATTATTAAGAGGATATTTTAAGAGGATATAACAAAACTCTTTATCATATTACACTCAAATCAATCTTAATCTTAAAGTTAAAATGTAAAATGAAGGGTAGGGATGTAGGCAAAAAAGAGAACATACTGCAGTGGGTCATGTGCATATCATTAGGTTTGAGCTTAGGCCTATTGGTCAACATTGTCTTCCACTTTAAGTTCTTAACTATAAAATTTAATGTTTTTTTAACACTAATCAATGTTAGTATATAGGTACTAAAAGATAAAAATTACTCATATAATTGACGTGATGCATGCTCAATGAAATAATCTAAGAATCACCGGATGGACTAAAAGGGTGTTGATGCGTGTAAAATACACTAAGAGCAAGTGTATTCTATCACCAAATAATATAGGACTTGAGTCGCAGTTATCAATCTCACGAGGAATAAGTGGTAATTATTAGATTTATAAAATTCTTTGTTATCCAGATAATTAAAAGTGTATGAAAAAATTCAAGATAAAATCAGAAAACAAATAAAGAAAAATAATGAACAATTAAACAAAGAATAAATAATCAATGAGAGAGAGACTAAGGTACAAGATTTACTTGAATCCAATTATTTAAATTTTTTTCATTTATGATGTAAGGTAATTCTTTTACCAATATTCTCTTACCTGCTATTGAATCACAATGGTTATGGATGAAACAATATTCTATTCCTAAATTAAATCACCTATTTGCTCATTTAGTTGAATTAATTACAAATGCATTAAGCCTCAATTCAAGAGATGAACAAATATATCTGTCAATTCTATTGGTAGGAAAAATTAATGTTTGGTCATTTACTAATCTAATTTTAGGCTTATCATATAGATCCACTTATTGAATGCGGATGGTCACCGGTCAAACATTGAATTAACACATACCAAAAGTTATCAAGTTATGATAAGAATGCAAGCAATATGATAAACCCTAAAAGAAATTATCTTAATCAAATTAGAAATCAAACCCAAATAATTAGGAAAACAAGATTCCCTATAGCCTTAGCTATGTGTGTAGCTACTCATGTTCAATACAAACAAACTCATGTTCAATACAAACAAACTCATATCATAATACAAACCCATGGAAAGAAAACTTAAAGAAAGAGGAAAACTAAAAGGAAAGAGAAATCAAAACCTTTTTTACAGGGATTATAATCTTCTAACCTTCAAGAATTGAATCATTTCTTTGAAGTAGTCCTCCAAAGTCAGCTGCCGCGAAACTACTCTATCAGGATTAGAGATTTTTTGCATGATGTGCAAATTATATTCCCTCGCGTGTTGAGTTTTGCGTAACTTTTCTAATTTATAGAAAATAACGTATTCTGTTACGCAATCAGCGCCTAAGCGCTGACTTATGGGCGCTCAAGTGCTGAACCACTTAAGTCAAAACGTGCACTGTTACTTCCCGCGCACTCAGACGCTTCTCCCCAGCACTCAGGCATTGAGTCACTGAATCACCGCTGTTGCATACGCTTTGGGCGCTCAAGCACTGGACGCTGATGAAAAATTCATCTATTCCTTGCTTCTTTGAACATCCAGTCTTCTCCATGTATAATTACCTAACAAAAATACACAAAACGCATAATAAAAGCACAATTAAACAATACTAAAAATATAACAAAACTTACGAACAAAGATCAATAAAAAATATAAAAAAACATGAAAAGCCAAAGAATTGAATCGTAAAAATATGACATATTGACAATTCAACAACTCCCCCACACTTGAGCTTTGCTCGTCCTCAAGCAAATAATAAGAATCAACAATAAGATCAAACTCAACATCAAGAAACAAGAATAAAGGAAAATTTCACAATTTTAAAAAAATTCAAGTTCAATAATCAAATCTAATCAAACAAGATCATTTAGCACTTAAAATAATTAGAGTGCTTAAGTGTTTAAGGACAAAGTGATCACTCAAATTTCTTTTGAAAAATGTAATATCATAGGCTTGCTTATCAATCTCATCTCCACTTCAAGTTCACATACAACATAAGAATCAAAAGAACTTCCTTTAGTTGTAACGAAGCCAATGGTATAAAGAAAGGTAGGAAAAAGATAAATAAGGGTAAAGAATACTCATGGACAAATCAATACAAAGCAGAATCGGGTTGAAAAGATGACAAATAGAACATAATGCACAAAGATATAACAAATTTTC
Organism: Ormosia semicastrata; assembly: GCA_029884595.1. Lineage (NCBI taxonomy): Eukaryota > Viridiplantae > Streptophyta > Magnoliopsida > Fabales > Fabaceae > Ormosia > Ormosia semicastrata. Next base: position 2,678,667 of record JAQQTO010000055.1, read on the forward strand.
ACTTTCAACCCAGTATTCTCATTATTCTTCACCAATTCTTCTTTCTCTTTTTCTTTTTCTTTTTCTTTTTTCATTTTTCTTTTCTTTTATTTTATTTTTTGTTTATTTTCTTTTCAACCCTTGAAGACAAAAATAACCTTTCAAGACTTTTCAATCAGCACATTAGATGCTCCAAAGAATTCAATCTGATTATTCAATTGGGTATTCAAAGATCAATTTTAGGCTTGAATGGGGAAACTAAGAGATTATTTTATCAACACAACTTTGAAAGTCAAGAAAGAATAAAGCCTAATTGTCTTAATCATTTTCAAGTATGCATGTGAATCATTAAAGTCTCAACAATATATCAAAGCAAGTTTTAGCACACATCAATCAAGAGAAATCTCAATCCAGAAGAAAAATAGGATTTTATTTATGAAAAATTCAATCATTAAAACTCAAAACTCACTTTCTAACAAAGTTAATAAATAGAACAAAAGCAAGCAAACATGACTAATTTCTAACTAAGATGCTAAATTTCACTTTGCTTCATTGAACAAGATTGCTTCACATAAAATCAGTTCATGAGTAATGGAATCCCCTTTAAAACATATCTCGATCAGCTTAGAATAAATCAAGACATTAACATACAATTCCAGCTTGATTACCAATAATACTCAAGTGTTCATCAAATTTTTTTGGCACAAAAATTGTCCATGTGAATAAATCAATAATTTTTTTTTGGCGTAAAAGTACCCCCACACTTAAGATAAACATTATTCTCAATGTGGACGAAAAAGAAATAAAAGGACAAAGAAAAAAATAATACAACTTGATGACAAGTGATACAATGTTAGATATAAAAGAAGCACAAGAGTCAACGCAGCAACAGTATCTGAAAAATCCTAAAACACATGAGTAGTATCGAAAAGAAAAATAAAAATAAAAAAAATAATTAAAATAAGATAAATAAAGAAAAAACACAAGTTTCCTCCCGTGTAGCGCTTGTTTAATGTCATTAGCTTGACGTTACCTTTTTCAGATAAATCAAGGTGGCTTAAAGTAAGAGAAATAAGATGACGCATTCTTTTTTTCAAAGCAGTGCCTCATTCCTTCATCAATGACCTTGGAGGTGCCTCCAAAAGCATTTTGAGCTTGATAAGGACTTGGTTGCTCTGGAAGCGCCTTAGCGCAAGAGATCTCACTAAATTATGGTGGTTTCAGTCGATCAATAGATGGAGGACCAATTTGTGAAGGAGCATGGATCATAAGAAAACCTTTATCTGTTTCAGCAACTTGAGTTTCTAGAAGGTCAACATCAACATTGTATAATGGTGGGAGTCTTTGATAGCTAAGGTTTCTTACTTCTTAGCTTGAACAATATTGGTAGGGGCATGAAGATTTGACATTGGGGAAGATTTAGCCTCCCTAAAGACATTAATGATCACATAATCTTCATCCATTCTCAAAATGAGCTCACCCCTAAGTATATCAATTACAACTCCTGAAGTGGCCAAAAACAGTCTTCCAAGAATGAGAGGAATATCAATATCCTCTTCCATATCCAGCACCACAAGATCAACAGGGAAAATGAATTTATCCACCTTCATCAAAACATCCTCCACTACACCGCGATATTGAGTGATGGATCTATCAGCTAACTGTAATCAAATATTGGTGGGCTTTGGTTCCTGCATTCCCAATTTCTTAAAAACAGAGAAAGACATCAAATTAATACTAGTACGAAAATCACATAATGTCTTCTCAAAATAAGAATTACCAATAGCATAAGGAGTAGTAAAACTATTTGGATCTTTTAATTTCGGTGGTAACTTCTTCAAAATGATAGTAGAACACTCCTCATTAAGACATACCGTCTCAAATTCCTCAAGCTTGCATTTCTTTGTAAGTATTTTTTTCAAGAATTTTGTATACTTGGTCATTTGAGAGATGACTTCAACGAACGAAATATAAATTTGTAATTTCTTGAACATCTCCAAGAATTTATCAAATTCCTTATCTGGCTGAGTGTTCTCGAGCCTCTGAGGGAATGAGATCTTGGGATATGGTGATGGTTCATATACTGTGCGTTGCTCACAATCCTTCTTCGCTCTATGCCACTTTGGTTCTTTCTTCTCAGCCTCTCCTGCTTTATTGACGTCTTGAATTGAGACATATTTAGTAAGAATATCATTTTTCTTGGTCTCAATTCCTGATGAACTAGGTGCTTCATTTGCTTTCTCATCTTTCACATTAGCTGACTCATCAAAAGTATCTTTGTACTTTGGCATTTATTTCTTCTGGGAGGGCTCTCCAAGTTCCTTACCACTTATCAGGGTAATTGCATTAATCTGTTCCTTTGGATTAGTCACAGTAGTACTAGGCAATGTTCTCGGTGTCCTTGTTGTCATCAATGTAGCCAACTGGCTGATCTGAGTCTCCATGTTCTTCATTCTGACATCTGAATTCTGCATGTATTTCATTACCAAATCTTTAAAACTTGGCTTCTTTGCAGGTGCTTGGAAACCTGGAAGTGGTTGTGGAGTTCTCTGCTAATAGCCCTGTTGATTTCCCTATTTAAAATTAGGGTGGTCCCTCCAACCGAGATTGTACATATTAACATATGGATTGTACTGTTGCCGATTAGAATTACCAATAAAATTTACTACTTCAGGCTCAGGGGCAAATGGACTACCAACTTGACAGTTTGAACTCGTATGACCCTGTCTTCCACATGCTTCACAAAGGATTCATGGGGCCACACTATTTGTTACAATCAAAGTCTTAACTTTCTTTGTCAAAGCTTCCAATTGAGTCAGAATGGTTGTAGAAGAATCAACAACATGCACATCTACTTGTTTTTTAGGAACCTGACACTCATTTTGTCATTGATAACTTTTTAGCGTCATTTATTCAATCAGTGCTTGGCTCTCAGTAGGTGTTTTCCTCCATATTGTACTTCCTGCAGCAGCATCAATAAGTGAACGGTTTGCAGGTGACAAAGCATTGTAAAAAGTCTAAACTTGTTGCGATACAAAAAATTCATGATGTGGACATCTCCTCAACAATTCTTGAAAACGTTCCTAAGTTTCATAGAGAGTATCCATGTCAAATTGCACAAAAGAAGATATGTCATTCCTTAATTTAGCATATTTAGAAGGAGAAAAATACTTAGCCAGAAACTGTTGTGTCAACTGATCCCATGTTGTGATGGAACCCCTTCGTAGTGATGTTAACCATTGACTCACTCTGTCCCTAAGAAAGAAAGGAAAGAGTCGCAATCAAATTGTATCATCTGTCACCCTATTATACTTGATAGTATCACACAACTGCAAGAACCTGGTCAAATGCTGATTTAGATCATCCGAAGGCAATCCACCAAACTGAACAAAATTTTGAATCATGGAGATTAACGCTGGTTTGGTCTCAAAGTTGTTAGTCGTCATAACTGGTCTTATAATACTCCCTCCATACCCTTCAATAGTGAGTATAGAGTACTCAAGCATAGTCCGCTCTGCTGAGGTAGCTCTTTTCTCACGATTTGCCTTAACTACTGGTTGTCTCTCCATCCTATTTATATCTTCTGTCACAACTTTAATATAAAATTACTTTCTCAACCTACGAGCTATTTTATCAATTTTATGATTAAATGTCAAATCAGAAAACTGAGATCGAGTAAGTATAAATAAAAAAATATTAAGTGACAAACTAATTAAAAATAAAATAAAATAAAATAAGAAATAAAATAAAAAGGTGTCAAAATTAATTAGAGTTTTTCGATTCCAATATTACCAAACTTATTCCTCGGTAACGGTGCCAAAAACTTGATACGCGTAAGATACATTAAGCGCAAGTGCACTCTATCGCTAAGCAATATAGGACTTGAGTCCTAATTATCGATCCCACGAGAAATATGGTAATGACTAAATTCGCTAAACTTTTGGTTATCCAGACAAATAGAAGAGTGGAAAGAAATTCAAATTAAGAAGAAAGATGAACAATCAAGGAAAGAATAGATAATCAATGAGAGAGATATTAAGGCACAAGGTTCACTTAAATCCAATTATTTAGATTTTTTTTCATTTATGATATAAGGTAATTCTTTTGTCAATATTCTCTTACCTGCTATTGAATCTCAGTGGTCATGGATGAAATAATATTCTATTCTTAAATTAAATCACCTATTTCGTCATTTAGTTGAATTAATTAGGAATGCATTAAACCTTAAATCAAGAGATGAACTAACATACCTGTCAATTCCATTGGTAGGAAAATTTGATGTTTGGTCATTCACCAATCTAGTACTAAACTTACCATATAGATCCACTCATTGAATACAGATGGTCACCGGTCAAACAATGAATTAACACATGCCAAAAGTTATCAAGTTATGACAAGAATGCAAGTAATATGATAAACCCTAAAAGAAATTACCTTAATCAAATTAGAAATCAAACCCAAATAATTAAGAAAACAAGATCCCTCATAGCCCTAGCTATGAGTTTAGCTACTCATGTTCAATACAAACAAACTCATATCACCATACAAACTCATGGAAAGAAAACCCAAATAAAAGGGAAAACTAGAGATCAAAACTCATTTTACAGTGATTATGATCTTTTAGCCTTCAAGAATCGAATCCTCCCTTTGAAGTCATCCTCCAAAGTTAGCTGCTGCGAAACTACTCTCTCAAGATTAGGAATTTTCTGTGTGATGTGCAAAGTGTATTCCCTCGTGTGTTGAGTTTTGCGTAACTTTTTTAATTTATAGAAAATAACGTGTTTTGTTACGCAACTAGCACCTAGGCACTGACTTATGGGCACTGAAGCGCTGAGCCACTTAAGTCAAAACGTGTGCTGTTACTTCCTGCGCGCTCAGGCGCTGGGTCACTAAATCACTGCTGTTGCATACACACAAGCGCTCCACTTCGATCAGCGCTCAAGCGCTGGACGTTGATGAAAATTTTCTCTTTTTCTTACTTCTTTGAACGTCCAGTCTTATTCATATATAATTACCTGATAAAAACACACAAAACACATAATAAAAACACAATTAAAAAAATTCTAAAAATATAACAAAACTTACGAATAAAGTTCAATAAAAAATATAAAAAGAATATGAAAAGCCAAAAAATTGAATCGTAAAAATATGACATATTGATAGTTTATCAAGTGTCTAAAAAAATAGTATGAGATCGTGAAGAAATTCTTATCCTAGCAAATGAAGTCTTAAACTCTCAATGCTATGGCCCAAAACAATATAAATGACCTCAACCTAAAATTTGAAATATATATATATATATATATATATATATATATATATATATATATATATATATATATATGACAATCTGTGTAAAAACTTTAAGGCCCTTGAGAGTCTCCACAAAAAAATGTTGTCAAAACAAGTTGAACTATTTTGATTCAAGTCATTTTGAAGTCGGGTTAAATTGAGCTATGTATGTTTTAGGTTAATATTTTGTTAAATCAATGAGCAGGTCAGTCTACCAAGCCATTAACTATTTAAAATAAATTTAATAAATATTTAAAAAAATTGAATCAATGAAAAATAAGAAATTTGAGCACCCATGAACTTTAACTCAATTGGCAAGGCATTGTTGCTTTGTGTTTAGTGGGAGGGTTCGATCCCTTCCCAATGCATTTCCCTTCTCCATTCTCATTCCTCTTTTCCTCCCTTGGGGTCCCTTATGGGGCATAGGTGGGGCTTCCCCTAGGCTTGAGGAGTCTAGTAACACAAAAAAATTGAGCTAATGACAAATAAATTAAGACACTAATCTAATTGCCAATTGGACTTTAATCATTTAAACAAATAATAATAATAAACTTTTCAGTGATAGCTTGTTAAGTTAAGAAAAAAAAAGGTTTTGAACTTGGTCATTTCAGGCCAAGCTAAGTTGAACTAAGATAAATTAAGGTTTGAATTTTGTTAACCAACCTATACATTTCATTAGGTTATTTGAATCAATCCATCAAACTCAACCTAACTTTATTCACAAATGGTTAATATATACTATAAAATAAAAAATCTGTTCTGTTTTAGCATCAGCATTCAGCAAAAGAAACGTATTTTAAATTATGTTGTTCGGAAAAAGGTATTGGAATTTTCAAACATATTTAGATCTTATTGGACCGGCAACATTATGGTAAGTAAAAACATACAGTTGCTTTGTACAAAAAAAGAAAAAGAAAAAACATGTAGTTGCCAACGAGCTTGAATCAACCAGGTCATCTTTCTCTATCTCTTGCGACTTACGACCCTTCTCTAGAGCTATTTACACCTCAAAAAAAATAAATAAATAAATCTTCTGCAGCTCGTGATTCAGTTTGTTCAACCAATCAACGATCATTGAGTTTTTAAATGAATAAAATTTAAGTTTATTTTTTTATATTTATAATATTTATTTTATTAATTAAGTTATGATATATATATATATATATATATATTTTAAAAAACTAATAAAAAAATATTAATAAATATATATTATAACTTAATTGATAAAATTGATATAATAAATATAAAGAAATATATTTAAATTTTGTTATTTTTAAATTGATCTATCTAATTTTTTGAATAATCCTCTTACTTATTGTGTAAATAAAGTATTAAATAATTTTTTATTATTAAGATATTAAATAAATCTATTTTTTATTTGATATTAGTTTTATTAAATATTAAAAAATATAACAAAACTTGTAAATATGAGGATTCCACCGGCATGATAACGAACTTCTGGTGGTGATTGACAGCGTTCAACTACTTTCTTTAATTTGCATCAATTAATTTTAATTTGTCGGTTGCCTTAAACTGGTACCCAACTACAAGTCCAAGGAAAAAAGGAGTCGAAAATATAGCTCAACAATTTCATCAAATGCATTATATATCTTTTTTCCTTTCCTTCTAAGTGCGTCTATGTACTTACGAGAAAATATTAACAAAATATCGTACTCGTACCACTTTCGGTATGAATTTCATTATTGATGGAAGACACATGATAAGTTCAATACTACACCAATACATATACGTATCATGAGTATTAATATATAATGTTTTGCAAATCTTATTTTTCTATCACTTCTTTTTATATTATTTTTAATACTTCTTCTCTTATCATTAATTATATATATTTTTTCTATTAATTTTTTATTTAATCACAACTTTTAAAAAAATGTGAATAATTATATATCTTAAAAAAGTATAAGATTAACATTTTCTAATGTTTTGTAATGCGGAAGTGACTTAAACGACTAGGCATCTTCACTTTAATTTTTTTTTAACCTTTCTTTCTTTTGTTTTTTCTTTCGGTTTTTTGTTGTCTAGCAGTTTAGCATGCAAAATTTCAACTTGGTGTCTTCGTAATTTGTCTTGTTTGATTTAAATTGATTACAAGTGATTTCAAATCACAAGAACGCCATCTCAATGGTTGAACACCATCATTTTGTATTTATCGAAGGGAGACAGATTTTTATAGACTCAATTAATCCATAGGTGGACAAGATTGGGGGGCTTCAAATTCCAGCATGCGTGCCACTCCCCAGGGACGACTGTGCTAATTAACAGCACGATAGAAAACCTTCACATGCAAGCAGCATCGAGATTGCTTCCCTTTTTAGTTTTTGAGCTGTTTATAAAGGGGCTAGCAGGGAAGATTAGGTTTCTTTAGTAGGAGACATTTGCATTGATGGTATCTTTTTGAGTTTAAAGGGTGGAGCTAGCAGGGAAGATTAGGTTTCTTTAGTAGGAGACATCTGCATTGATGGTATCTTTTTAAGTTTGAAGGGTGGTGTCCCAGCAAAAAGAAGAGTCCAATCAGTGCAATAATAATAATATTATTATTATTATTAATAATTTTGGTGTCTAACAAATTAAAAACTCCTTCCAAACTTACAGAATTGATTGATGTGATGGGTCATAGAGTTTATGGCAGGGAAACTTACACCATATATTTACGCATAGTTGTGAGTGTATAAAGCGTGGCCACTAGCCAGGTTATTCACACACGCAATTTTCCACTTTGATTTGGTTGATCAATTGAACGGAAATGAATCTATAAAGGGAAAGCAAAGAGGCAAAGAAGTAATGACCGGCTTGCTTTTCTTGATTGCTTTCATACATGGAAAAAAGAAGTAATTATGCAGCCCTGCTTGCGTCTTGGTAAATATGTAGGGAAGAAAACCAAAATTTCTTCTCTTTTCTACTTGATTTCCTCTTTTTAATATATCACTTTCACATACAATTTCAAATTTTCTAGCGTACAAATTGGACCTTTTAGTCTCAGCGGCAGACTTTTAAAGTCTAAACCATATGCGTAGCATAACGTCAAAACTCATGCTTCCCAAAAATTCAAATGCTTTTTAGTCTCAGCCGCAGACTTTTAAAGTCTAAACCATATGCGTAGCATGACCTCAAACTCATATGCTACTGTTCCAAAAATTCAAACGCAAAACTTACGGTTCCAAAGCAATCGTGTTTATGATTTTTTTCTTCACTTCGAAGAAAACTTGATTAAGGACAGATATGCGCAGAGGACTACAATTCTTCTAATCCTTGATGATCACAAACACTTGGTTTTTCTATGTGAATTATTTGTTATATGCATTGACTACACACGTATTTCTCATGAGCATCACAAAAAAATCATCAGGAGAAAGAAATCCGATTCGAAGTTTTATTCAATAAAAATGGCAGTAATGACAGGCCTTTTAAAAAAAAATTTATTAAATGATAGAGTGGATGATAGGAGAGTTTAATAAGCTAAATACATTGAGAGCTCATGGAAATTTATTAACTTTCCAATTTCCATCATGGAAAAGGGTATGGAAAAAAAAATTAAAGTGTGTGTTGCCTTGTACGTTTGGAGTAGACAGATCTATTGGTCCCATGCGGAGAGATTTTTATATAAATCTAGTGTATTAATCAAGTTCATTAAATCAATAAAAAATTGACATATTATTAGTTTTATTTTTATTATAAATAAATATTATATTCACTAATATATTAATAATATGTTAATACTTTGATGATTTATGACACCCTAACTAGTTGGATTTACTAGCTTTTACAAGAATCTATCCTGTCCCACTGATCTATAACCCTTTCAGACGTACTAATTCAATTATATAGGATGTGCACCAAGAAAACCCATGGAAAACGCCATATTTACATAATGCTCAATAGTTACTACCTAGCTACCATTCTTCCACCGCCATAGTAGATATATAATACCTTCAGTTGGGCTTAATTTCTCTCCATCTTACCTTGTCTTAATTTGTTTTCTAATCATAACAGATAGATCAACAACACACAAAAAAGAAAGAATGCAGGAACAGGAGCAGGCAGTGATAGTGGTTGGAGCAGGCCCTTCTGGCCTCTCTGCTGCTGCATGCTTCACAAAGCAATCTGTTCCCTACATCATCCTCGAAAGGGAAGACTGTTTTGCTTCTCTGTGGAAGAAATACTCATACGATCGACTTCACCTTCACCTCAAAAAGCAGTTTTGCGAGCTTCCTCACAAGCCATTCCCACCCTCTTATCCTCCATACGTACCAAAGAAGCAGTTCTTGCAGTACCTGGATGACTACGTGTCTCACTTCAGGATCAGTCCTTTGTACCGCAGAACTGTGGAGCTGGCTGAGTATGATGAAGGTGCTCAGAAATGGAGGGTGAAGGCTAGGAATGGGGACTCTGGTGAGGTTGAGGAATATGCTGGGAGGTTTCTGGTGGTGGCCACAGGAGAAACCACCGACCCTTTTGTGCCGGAGGTGGAAGGGTTTAGTAGCTTCCCTGGGAAGGTGCTTCATTCAACTGGGTTTAGGTCTGGGATGGAGATGAAAGATGAGCATGTTCTGGTTGTGGGGTCCGGGAATTCTGGCATGGAAATCGCATTGGACCTGGTCAACCATGGTGCCAAAACTTCCATTGTGGTTCGAAGCCCGGTAATTGATACAATTTGCTATTCACACGCTAAATTTTTCACACCACTTCTACACAAGTAATTAATGTTGATTAGTTATTTGCATGATGATTATCGGTGTAAAAGATGTGCAAAAATTGGTGTGGAAATATTTTTTGTCATTGTTTATATGATTAATTTGGTTTTTTTTTTCCCTTTCTGTTGTTGGTTATATATTGGTGAAAAGAAAATTAAACACATTGATAATTGTTATTGATTATGGATTTGGTTAATCTTTTGTTTACTTAAATGAGTTGTGGTTTGCTCGTCACACATACTACTAATACGGTGCATGCAATGCAAAGCGCAGGTTCATTTCCTATCAAGGGAGATGGTGAATTTGGGGTTGTTTTTGTTGAAGTATTTGTCGTTGAGCACCGTGGACTCACTGATGGTGATACTTTGCTGGATGGTTTATGGGGATCTAACCACTTATGGGGTTGCCAGGCCCAATGAGGGTCCCTTCTATATGAAGGTCAAGTACGGAAAGTATCCAGTAATTGACGTTGGAACCTACAAGAAAATCAAGTCCGGAGAACTAAAGGTACGTTTTAAGAGATAGGCTTTTAATTGGTATCATTCAACTTGAGTGTTGGGGAAGAAAGAAGAAATACGCCCACGCCACCTGTAGATAGGCTTTTAATTGGTGTCATTCAACTAGAGAGTTGGAAAAGAAATACGCCAAGCTACGTGTCAAGAGATTAGAATTTGATTTGAACTACGTCTAGTTTCTTTATTAAATAAGTTATGCTAAATTTTTTAAAAATTTATTCAACTTAAAAAGTTAAATCTTGGTTATTTAATAAGTTTTTTAAGTTTAAAATAATATAATATAATATATATTATTATAATAATTATAATTATTAATATATTATAATATATCAATATAATATATCAATATATTATTATATTTTTGATAAAAAAAATAACTTGATCAAAAAAAATATATCAATATATTTTTTAATTAAAATTTAATAAAATTAATAATTAAAACTTAAATTAGTAAGTTAAAATAAAAATAATATATTAAAATTATGTTATAATTTAACACTTATATCTTATTTTTATAGTTGTTTATTATTTTTTATTATAATCTTTAGTTGATGTGAAATTTGATGATATAATAAAAATATATATTGACTTGTTAGACTTATTAACTTATTTAAAAATTTAGGTCTAATGGTTTATTTTTAAACTTAAGACTGATAAATTATGTAAAAGTCAATTGACTTGTTTAAAGATAAATTTATTAACCTATTTAAAAATAAATTTATTGATTTATTTAAAAATAAATTTGTTGACTTATTTATTATTAGTCTATTTAAATATTTTATTATAAAATAAATCTTTAAATAAATTTTTAAATCAAGTTAAACTTTTAAAAATGTCAAATCAAATTTTAAAAATTGATCTATTTCAATTTTACGGACTAAATTCAAGTTTTAGAATTAAGATACAAGTCAAAATTTATTTAATATAAAGTCTAATCTGATCTATTTCCGTCCATCCTCGAGAGTTAGAAGTTCAAACTTCAATTACTTAAAGCTAAAAATTGCCAAATCTGCTTTGGTGAGTACGTGACAATGAAACAGGAATTTGATTATTATTATTATTATTATTATTTTGAAACAACTAGCTTTAATTTTTTTTCCTTGTAAAGCGGAAAAATCTTGTATACTCCCAGACGAAAAACTTTTTCTTTCTCCGTATGAATCTTGAGCATTCATTTTTAAAAGTTAAAAGAGAGAAAAAGAGAAAATAAAATAAATGGGTGGCTGAGATGCTTTATGTAAGAAGAATTTTCTTCCTCTAGCGGATGGAAGAAAGCCTCATGTAAAGCTTAAGTTTCAACTTCTCTCTCTCACTCTCTCTCTCTCTCTCTCTATATATATATATATATATACCAACAAAAACGTCATCCGTTAAGGAAGAAGGCTAAAGTTTAAATGTAGATAAGATAATTGTTAAGAAGTCTCTTAATCACTACACTTTGTGAGGAGTTAGTTTGATAGTAATACATGTGGGATACCTTGTCAAAGAAAAAAAATATTTATAATTTAGTTAAGTCAATTGTTTCATTTTCTAATTAGACTAAAGTTACTCTGACTTAAGAGCTTTGAAATTTGAATACTTAAAATATAGTACTCACACAACACATAACTTATTTGTGTATATGGTATATTAATTCCAATTTGAATTTGACATGTATACGCGACACGATATTTCATACTGAGTGTCATATTTTAGATATTAAAAAGAAAACATTTTTGCTCGCTTAGAGATACAGATTAGGAAGAAGGATAGCTTCATGCGCCTGATGCTTTTGTGACGTGACGAAGCGGCATTTTATTTTGTTAAGTAGGTATTGCCAGCAGAAATAGAAAGCGTAAGAGGCAAGGATGTCCTATTCAAAAATGGCGAATTGCACCCATTTGACTCCATTGTTTTCTGCACCGGCTTCAAGAGATCAACGCACAAGTGGCTTAAGGTTTGTAATTCCATTGATTACCCATTACTTAAGATTAAGCTCTGTGACTTATATCCAATTATTAATATATAAAATAGGAAGAAGAAATGCATTAAGCTAAGAATATGACAGGCTTCAATGTGAAGGTGTATATATATAATAATATAACTAACAAATATGTTGTTTATGCATGGTAGGGGGATGATTACCTTCTGAATGATGATGGTCTTCCCAAGCCGAGTTACCCCATCCATTGGAAGGGAAAGAATGGTTTGTATTGCGTTGGACTATCAAGGAGAGGTTTCTATGGAGCTGCCGCAGATGCTGAAAATATAGCAAATGATATAAGCTCCATCATGCAACATCCCTAAGAAGAAAACCAACGGTTTTCCCATATGAAGTTTTGACATATAATTATTACGACATCCTGAATTGGCAGATTGTGTTGATTGTCGATTAGCTGCCAATTGGTGTTAGAGAGACTAGAGTATATTCTCGAAATAAGAAGGGCACGGTACAGTTATGGATTTAATTTTTAGTTTTATTATGTCTTCCTAAAACATATTTTTAATAATTCTCTTACTATTTAATAAAAAAAATATTAAATTAAAAATTAAATGTAATCAAATATTTTAAAAATATAAAAAGTATTTAATATTTTTTATTTAATAATTAAAAAAATTATTAAGAAGATGATTAATTATTTTTCTTTAACTTTTTATTCACTGCCACTATTTTTTTTTGGGTACAACAAAAGTATAAGGTATAAGGTGAGGGGACACAAATCACCAAACAATATTTACAGACTGCATCTTACATTATCAATAAATTATTTGTTTAATATTTAAGAAATAGTTAGAAATTTTCACTACATATAAAAAATTATCTGTCTTTACAGTAATTATGTAATATTTTTTATTGATAATGTAAAGTATTTTAAATAACTTTCAGTTGTTCAAATTTAAACTGTACAATAATTGCTACAGAACTCACTTTTCACAGAAGCAAATCATTTTATAAGTTACAATATGAGCAGGTTGTTTCTGATACTTTACTGTGGAAGGACAGATTTCAAAATAACAAAAAATTTCTATCAGCCTGGATAAATGAAAATCAATTTTGAATGCTCCAAATCTCTTAATTTACTAGTCTCACATATTTTGGAATTACCTAATTGATACACCAATTGTTGTTTGATCTTTAACAAAAAAAAAATATTAGTAATTGCAGTAATTTAATCATGATGGAAGACGAAGAAGCATTTTTCATTCTAATGCAATAATCCAAGTAAAATCAAATTTTCGAGTAAGACATGAGACCCATTCAAATTGGACATTAATAACTTAAATGAAACCTAATGTAAAATGTTGCATCAATGCCATCAAGCTTATAACAACTAGTGCACTATTTCTTAAAAAAAATAATAATAGAACAATAAGAAAAAGCATTTTCCCTGAAATTTCTCATGGCTGCTATATTTGAAGTACATGGTCACAATCTTGGGCAGCAAATAAGCCCAGCAACAAAATCAGCTATCCATGATGGGAACACGTCATGAATTGGTTAGTTTATAATTTTTTTTCGCTGTGGTTTTATGCTTCTCCACCGGTGTGCTAGAATGGATATTCTTTTCTTCCTCTCTCTCCTCTTCTGTTATTAATTTCTATTTTTAAAAAGAAAAAAAAGCAAATTTCATATATTATTGTTTGTTGTTTTCCCTTCTTTATTTATTAAATCTAAAAATTCTTCTTTAGGTTTGATCTCCTAATTTTTCACGTGCATTCTAAAACTTTTACTAAATCAGAATGCACAAAGAAAAATTGAAAAAATCAAGTTCAAAGAAGAACTTCTAGCCGTATCAAATAAAGGAAGGAAAACCACAAAGAATAATAAAGAAAAAACAACATAATCGTGAACTTACTTTTGTTGGGTAATAAGGAAAGTTCAAAAGTAAGGGAAGTATTTGTTAATAGGCTAATTAAGAAGTTATAATAGTGAGTTTTACGTTATATTTTGATTCAAAACTTTAAAACAATAAATCTATGATACTTATATATTCTTCAATTAACTCATTTTTTATAATGTGATACTTCAACATACACATTTAAATTTTTAACATTATATTTCTTAAGTATGAGTCCTAACATTAAAATACTTTATCTCAAGAGAAAGCGATTCCAAATATTGATAGGATTACTAATCAAGACTCAAATTTTATCAATGTGTTACACAACATGTGTGTTTGGGATGAATTCGAGTATCAATCACTATCTTTAAATACTTGAATCAGGTGAACCATTAATTCTAATACCACTTGTTGGTGGGTAACTTGCCTTTGCCAATAATTTCTGCTCACCAAGGAAATAAAATAAAACTCAATGGAAAATGAGTCCGGATCCTCTCCAATACTGGAGGGTCCAGTATTGGATTTAGATGTATTTTATAAATAAAATATAATATAATAAAATATATATTATAAATAAAATAATATATAATAAAATGTGTGTATGATTTTTACATGTAAAAAAAACACTGGACCTCCAGTACTGGAGAGGATCCTGGCTCATGGAAAATAATACAAGCGTCTCACTATTTTTTTTCAACCCTGTGCTTTTTAAGGTAATCCATATAAATTCAGAACTTACCCAATATAGTCTTCGCATTTTATAGAGAACGCTTACAAGCCTTGCATTTAATGCTTTGCCTTCCAACTGCCACCCACCAAGAAGCACCGAAAGTGCTCCTGTCCATGAGGCAACAAGTCCTCTCACAGATGTTGAAAAATGCAAGCCACACTCAATAGTAAAGACTAGACCCGCAATTATTAGATAGGAAGGCTGATCTCCATCAACGTGATAGGGAACCTTCAAGAGAGAAATAAGCATTGTAAAACAAAGAGCATCAGATCAAGAAAGTCATGAAGTTGATTGGTGCTGAATTTCAATGATATATCACATGCCAAATGAACTTGTGGATTTAAAACTACTTTAGCCTTCATTAGTGTCCCTGCTCTGATGATACCAAGCTCTGCAGTATCACCTGCAAATCTGTACAACACCATTACTCTAGGCTTACATTGTAAGCATATTGACGGCCAAGGAAAAGCAAACCTTCTGAAACTTGCTTCATAATATTGTCATAATAAGACCTTATGAGAAGCCACAAAATAAACACCGTATATCCAATATAAAATGTATTAAAGTATCTTCATACAATCAATTGTGAAATGTTCATATCCTCAGTACCCGACAAAGTATAACCTTTAAATTATATTACAAACATATGCCAAAAGATAGGACACATTAAGCAAAGCAAGTATACAAGATGATAATATTACAAAGCTGTAAGTCCACAAATTAACAATTATGAAAAGTTTATTAGCAATATTAAACTTGATAATACTAGAATGAAGTGATAAACTATAAACCAAATGCAGATTTTAATTTGTTTGGTTTGGAAGAGAATGAAACCCTTACTTTTGACTAATAAGAAAGCGGAATGCAATATGCTCATTTGATCGGAATGGAACTGTTCCTTCACAACCAACGCGAACATCATCAAAGCTGACAATCACATCACCCTGAAATGGCAAGCATTATATATAAAATGTTAAAGCCGGGTTAAATGGGTTCTAGAAAAGCCAGAATTTTGGAGTTGAGTTGCACAGGTATGTCTTCTTCCACCCTTTCCCTTTAAAGGTTAATGACAAATATATCCAAAGCAGTTAACTAAAAGTTGACATGAATGATTTTTAAACAAGGATGGAACAGAATACATGCCCACAGGTATTGACAGTTCACACTCCTCATGGACCAGAACTTTTGAACGATAATCAAAGCTCATGATAACTTTTAGACTCCAAAGCTAGCTCAGCCTTTTGCTTACTCATTCCCCCCCCCCCCCCTCAACAAATAGCATTTCATGTTACATTTTGCTTGTCCCATATAGGATCCTCACTGCAAAATATCCGAATACTCCAGGTATTTAAACATCTACTAGGCATATTAACTTAAGAAGCAAAGAAATGATTCAATGTTTTGATTGACTGTCAACTCAAGGGACATTCAAGGACAATATCTTGGAAGCCAACATTATTCACAATACCTGCTTTAATACATTAATTGCATCAGAAGTTGGTTCAACTCTGCGCACCAGTATACCCTGCACGAGACAGAAAATGTGAAATATGAAAACTCAGTGCTATCAAATTATACTTAAATACATAACATGATATTACAAAATCGGACATATCATAAGAACATAATTCTATTTGTGAACCACACGCAGCCACATTATTGAAAACCTTGATACATAAATTATTGCATGTTGTGCAATTTCTATGGATAAAATACAAACAATAGCTGTATTACATTGCTGGAACCTATCAAGTAACACTGAACTATATTTAAAATCTTTGTTCAAGACCAGAATACTACATGTATGTTACATCAAACAACTAACCGATGCTTATCAAAATAGAAATCCGAATACTATCAAATAGGAAATACTCACATTTTTTCCCTCATCCTCTTTTTATGACATCGTTTTTAATGCTCCTAAATGGTTTTGGAGCATCAATGCTCTACTTTACCAGCTGTTGATTTTGTTTGAAAAATGATTGAAAAATGATCAATGGCTGAGAATTACTGCATATAACATGTTCAACAGGTTAAAGTGTCAAAATTATACTTTCTTTTCTTTTCTTTTCTTTTATCTCCTGTTCAACAGGTTAAAGTGTCAAAATTATACTTTCTTTTCTTTTCTCTCCAGATCCGTCACCATCACCACCACCACCACCACTGACACCGCCAATAGAACCACCAAAACCGTTCCTATACAATTTGTTCAAGCTCCTCATGTTAGATCCATGGATGTTCTTGATTTCCTCATACAAATCTTGATCTTCATCGTCAACGTCGCGGTCAACGCCATCTTTGTCGTGGCTATCCGAATGGTTCTCAGGCTTGACCAGGGAGGGACCCTTTTCCATGGAATCCATGAGCTTGAAGTGGATTGAAGAGGAGTTGAAGCGGGAGACGGGGAGGGAGCGAGAGCGCTGGACCTCGGTACAATAGCGCTTGCGGAGCTTCTCCATCTTGTGGCGGCACTAGACAGGGGTTTTGGGTGGGGAGTTGTTAGGGCAGCGCTGGGAGACGGCATCCGCGACCTCTTGCCATTGGGTGGCCTTGAGGTTTCCTCTCTAACAGGCCTCTCGACAACTCAGTCTGCTATGTTCGACCACCAGACCAATTTTTTGATGATGATGTCAATGTTGGTCAGATTGTGGCATTGTGGCCCCCCCAATTCAATCAATCACCGAAAAATAGATTGAAAGCACCGAATGCACCGAAAGTTACAAATTGTAATTTGCAATTTGCAATTGCAGTGGAAGCCAGCATGTTGGCAAACCGCGTGAAGGAAAATCACGCGGTTCCAGCTTCTATAAATAGAAGCCTCAGGAGAAGAGAAAATGCATTCCAACAAGTAGTGAGTTTCATCCGAGAGAGGAAGAGAAGAAAAATTCCAGTGAGGGAGTTTTGTGAGAAATATTTAGAGAGAAATATTTCTTTGGGTGTAACTAAGTTGTGGGTTTTGTGAGAGAGTGTGAGTGTTTGTAAACACAATATATATTTCCTTTTTTCAGTAAAAGGTCTGCAGCAGCCCGGAGACGTAGGCACAATTGGTCGAACTCCGTTATCAATTTTTGTGTGTTATTATTCCGCATTTATTTTGCTTTCTACAAATCTGATGATAAGGAAATTTTACGTAATTTTCCAACAACTGGCATCAGAGCTAGTTGGTTATTTCTGCTAATTTTGAAGTGCTACTATTCATATGAATAGTAAAATTTATGAATAGTGAATTTCATGAATAGTAATTCATGAATAGTAAAATTCATGAATAATGAATTTTATGAATAGTAATTTTATGAATAGTAAAATTGGTCAGCGTTACCAATTTATCCACGGAAGTGTTCTAAAGCATGGTGGTTCGCAGAAATTGTCAGAAACGATCCTGAGGAAGTCAGATTCGAGTGGGAGCGATGGCTGCAGACGAAGGAAAGGTGAAAATTAAAAAGTTCGATGGTGCGGACTTTGGCTTTTGGAAGATGCGCAGATCGAAGATTATATGTACTGAAAAAGCTTTATCAATCTCTCTCAGAAAGGAAGCCAGAGGGTATGAAGGATGAAGACTGGGCTCTTCTAGACAGACAAGCCCTTGGAGTTATTCGATTGACGCTATCCTGCAATGTTGCTTTCAATATAGCAAAGGAAAAGATCACGGCGGGTCTTATGGCGGCTCTCTCCAAGTATGTATGAGAAGCCGTCGGCCTCAACAAAGTGCAATTGAAGGCGCATCGGTAGTTCAAAGCATCTCAATGAACTCAATGACCACAACCCAGTTGAGTTTAGTTGGAATTGAATTTGATGAAGAAGTCAGAGCATTGATACTTTTGTCTTCTCTACCAGAAAGTTGGAATGCTACTGTCACGGCTGTGAGTAGCTCATCGGGAAGCAATAAGTTGAAATTCGATGATGTTCGTGACCTGGTTCTCAGTGAAGAGATCCGACGGAGAGAGTCGGGTGAATCGTCAACCTCTTCAGTTTTGCATACGAGTCAAGAGGAAGAAATTCAACCGAGAGGAAATGGACGCGGCAGATCGAACTACCGAGGTAGATCAAAGGACGGGAGAGGTCTAAATCTAGGAATCCCAATAATTCCAGTAGCTCAAAGACCATCGAGTGTTGGAATTGTGGGAAGACCGGACACTACAAAAATCAGTGCAAGAGTGCACTGAAGAATCAGGAGGCGAAGGACGAGGCAAATGTTACTTCCACGTCAGGAGGAAATGATGCGTTGATATGCTCTTTGGAGAGCAAGGAAGAGTCTTGGGTGTTAGACTCTGGAGCATCGTTCCATGCTACTTCGCAGAAAGAATTCTTCGAGAGGTATGTCCCCGGAAACCTTGGAAAAGTATACCTTGGTGATGATCAACCTTGTGCTATTATTGGTAAAGGTGTAGTGAAGATTTAAGTTAAACGGGTCTGTTTGGGGAGTCAAGGACGTCGGGCATATTCCCAGACACGAGAAAGAACTTAATCTCGGTAAGGCGTACTAAGCTGAAGGCTACACTACGATCTTTCACGGTGATGATTGGAAGATTTCAAAGGGTGCAATGATGGTTGCTCGAGGTAAAAAGAGTGGTACTCTTTATATAACAGCAGGGGCACGCTGCTCAATTGTAGTTGCAGCTGGAAACGAAAATCCCAATCTGTGGCACCAGAGACTTGGCCATATGAGTGTGAAAGGGATGAAGATTATGCACTCGAAGGGCAAACTTTCAGGTCTACAGTCAGTTGAGATTGATATGTGCGAAGATTGCATACTTGGAAAGCAGAAGAGGGTCAGCTTTCAGACAAGTGGAAGACCCCCAAAGAAGGAAAGACTCGAGCTTGTTCACTCTGATGTTTGGGGTCCAACGACTGTCTCATCAATTGGTGGGAAACACTACTTTGTGACCTTCATCGATGATCACTCTCGGAAGGTATGAGTTTACTTTCTAAAACATAAATCTGAAGTGTTTGAGGTTTTCAGGATATGGAAAGCCATGGTTGAAAATGAGACAGGGTTGAAGATCAAAAAGCTCAGAACCGACAATGGTGGTGAATATGAAGACACCAGATTCAAGAAGTTTTGCTATGAGCACGGGATCAAAATGGAGTAGACTGTGCCAGGTACGCCTCAACACAATGGTGTAGCTGAGCGTATGAACCGAACGTTGACTGAAAGAGCCAGAAGCTTGGATGTGCAATCAGGCCTACCGAAGCAATTCTGGGCAGAAGCAGTCAACACAGCGGCTTATTTGATCAACCGAGGTCCATCGGTACCATTGGAGCACAGAATACCAGAAGAGGTATGGAGCGGAAAAGAGACAAAACTCTCACATCTTAGAGTTTTCAGCTGTGTAGCATATGTGCACATCAATGATTAAGGTAGAAATATACTTGATCCCAAATCGAAGAAGTGCACATTCATCGGTTATGGTGAAGATGAGTTTGGCTACCGCTTTTGGGATGATGAAAACAAAAAGATGATCCGCAGTAGAGATGTGATCTTTAATGAAACAGTGATGTATAAGGACAGGCATAACACAGACACCAGTGACTCTGAACAGAGTGGGCCAATGTATGCAGAGGTGGATGATGTCCCAGAAGGTCCTATAGTTGAGAGTCCTCAGTTAGAGGAATCAAGCGAACGAAGCAAATTGTCAAACACCACAGTCTTCTACTCCAGCTCCTATATTGAGAAGGTCTTCTCGGCCTTATGTGCCTAATAGGAGATACATGAACTATCTGTTGTTGACTGATGGAGGGGAGCCTGAATGCTATGACGAAACTTGTCAGACTGGAGATGCTAGCAAGTGGGAGCTTGCCATGAAAGACGAGATGAAGTCTCTGATCTCCAACCAAACATGGGAACTAGCTGAGTTACCCGCGGGGAAGAAGGCATTTCACAACAAATGGGTGTATCGGGTGAAGGAGGAGCATGATGGCTTCAAGAGATACAAAGCCCGACTAGTTGTCAAAGGATTCCAGCAAAAGGAAGGAGTCGACTACACCGAAATCTTTGCTCCAGTTGTGAAGCTCAATACTATCAGATCTGTGTTAAGTATTGTTGCTAGTGAAGAGCTCTACCTTGAGCAGTTGGACGTGAAGACCGCATTTCTTCACGGAGACTTAGATGAGGAGATATACATGCACCAGCCAGAAGGTTTCTCAGAAAAAGGGAAAGAGAATATGGTGTGCATATTAAAGAAGAGCTTGTATGGCTTGAAACAAGCTCCAAGACAGTGGTACAGGAAGTTCGATGGCTTCATGCACAAGGAAGGTTTCCAGAAGTGCAATGCCGACCACTGTTGCTTCTTCAAGAGATATAAGTCCAGTTATATCATTTTGCTACTTTACGTCGATGATATGTTAGTAGCGGGTTCAGATATGGACAAGATCAGAAACTTGAAGATGCAGTTGTCAAATGAATTTGACATGAAAGATTTAGGTCCAGCAAGGAAGATCCTTGGAATGCAAATCACGAGAGATAAGCAAAGAGGGATTTTGCAGTTATCTCAGGCAGAGTACATCGACCGTGTTTTGAAAAGATTCAACATGGGCAACGCCAAACCGGTTAGCACACATTTGACCAGTCATTTTCACTTATCCAAGGATCAGTCCCCTCAGACGGAGGAAGAAGGAGAATTCATGGCTAAAGTTTCGTATGCTTCAGCCATTGGAAGTTTGATGTACGCAATGGTCTGTACGAGACCAGACATTGGCCATTCAGTGGGAGTTGTAAGCAGGTTTATGTCAAATCCAGGTAAAGCTCATTGGGAAGCAGTAAAGTGGATTTTGAGGTGTCTACGAGGCACTACAGAGAATTGTTTGCACTTTGGTAAAGGAGAATTAAAAGTGCAAGGCTATGTAGATGCAGACTTTGGAGGTGAAGTCGATCACCGGAGAAGTACCACCGGTTACATATTCACCGTTGGAACAACAGCTGTTAGTTGGATGTCGCAGATACAAAAGATTGTTGCTTTATCCACTACAGAAGCTGAGTATGTGGCAGTAACAGAAGTCAGTAAAGAATTGATATGGCTTCAGGGATTGTTAACGGAGTTGGGTTTCACACAGGAGAAGAGTGTTTTGCACAGTGATAGTCAGAGTGCGATACATCTGGCGAAAAACTCGGCATTTCATTCCAGAACGAAGCACATTGGTCTTCGTTATCACTTTATCAGATCTCTGCTTGAGGATGATGTGTTAATATTGAGAAAGATCCTAGGAAGTAAGAACCCGGCAGACATGTTGACAAAGGTGGTGACTATCGACAAACTGAAGTTGTGCTCAACTTCAGTTGGCCTGCTAGAGTAACAGACCAGAGAAGGCTGCTGCATTGATCGAGGTGTGAAGACAGATTGAAATCAGTCTTCAAGTGGGAGATTGTTGGTCAGATTGTGGCATTGTGGCCCCCCCAATTCAATCAATCACCGAAAAATAGATTGAAAGCACCGAATGCACCGAAAGTTGCAAATTGCAATTTGCAATTTGCAATTGCAGTGGAAGCCAGCGTGTTGGCAAACCGCGTGAAGGAAAATCACGCGGTTCCAGCTTCTATAAATAGAAGCCTCTGCAGGAAGAAGAATGTATTCCAACAAGAAGTGAGTTTCATCCGAGAGAGGAAGAGAAGAAAAATTCCAGTGAGAGAATTTTGTAAGAAATATTTAGAGAGAAATATTTCTTTGGGTGTAACTGGGTTGTGGGTTTTGTGAGAGAGTGTGAGTGTTTGTAAACACAGTATATATTTTCTTTTTTCAGTAAAAGGTCTGCAGCAGCCTGGAGACGTAGGTACAATTGACCGAACTCCGTTATCAATTTTTGTGTGTTATTATTCTGCATTTATTATGCTTTCTATAAATCTGATGATAAGGAAATTTTACGTAATTTCCCAACAGTTACCACTTTCCGATCAACGTGGTGGAGAAGGAGGAGAATAGTGAGAATGAGGAAGTTGGAGAAAAAAAAAAAGAGTCAAAATTTTTACTTGTTATAACTGGTAATTTTACTGGGAGCATCTATGCTCAATACTTCCTTAGGAGCATTATAAAAGCCTCCTCTTTTTCTAGCATCCTCTCTTCAATTCTTCCTCCTTCTTGCTTCTCTCCTCCACCTCATCTTTTTCCAACCTCCAATCTTCCTTCCTTAATTAACTCCTTCCATTTCAGACCCTCAATGAACCATTCTTCTCTTGCAAGCAAACCACCACATGTACAATCCTAATAATTACAAGTTCTGTGGATATAACATTATTTCAATATTCGATACAAGCTCCAGGATATGCAATTATGCATACCAACATGACAAACAAAATATTCTGAGCTAACAAGACAATGTAAGAGTAGATGACATTTGTCAAGACACTGGTGTTCATGAGTTGATGTAATATCAGAAATAATATGAAGATAAGAAGGCCCCACAAAAGTGGCTAATGGCCGCAATGCAATCACCAGTGTTCAAACTAATAGCCAACTAAATTTATAGTATAAGAACCTGTTTCAACCACTGAAGATTTTATTAGAAGACATACCTCATTAGACTGTACTTTCAAACATGCACGCAATGCAGGACATACCTCATTAGACATACCTCGTTTTAAAACCGGCCATTGCTGAAGATCTCTTCAATTGTAAATGAAGAATAAAGAATGGTTGTGAACATTGTATTGATATGTTTCCATGATAGTAATAATTATATAAGAAGTCAAATATTTTTATTTAATAGTATAAATATTATATAATTTAATGATATTATTTACACAGTCACAATAGATTAAAAAATTAAAATGAATTAATATTATGTGTTAGATAATATCAACATATAATGGATATATTGTCACTAGATGTACGTGACTGTTACATACTGAAAGCAATAGCAAAGACAAGAAGGAAGCATGACAGAGAGGGGAGGGAACCGCAATGATGGAGATATTAGCCAAAGACGCGTGAATGAAAAGGCCAATGGTAATATATATTGAGAAATTTTTGCCTAATTGAATACATTAATGAAAAGGCCAATGCTAATATATATTGAGAAATTTTTGCCTAATTGAATTAATTAACTCAATTATGATTTAATATTTTTATAAATAATTATATTATATAATTAATTTTATAAAAATAAATAAAAATATTAAATTTAATTGATCTAATACATTTAATTATGATGTTCATGACTTAAGTAAAAAATTTTCGTATATATAATAATAATAACATAAAACCTAACAGTAATAAGGGTTTCATCATATCACGGGTCAGTGTTGGAAGGTGATGAGAAGCAAATAGTGGCGCCTGCAACATCAGAAACGGTCGGGCGGCTGAGGCTCACGGTGACCGGAAAGGAATCAATTCGTGGCTTTCCATTCGCTGCCGTTTTTCGTCATCGCGCATGCTTTAACGCCACACTCTTAACTCTTTCCTTCTATATAAAGAAACTCTCCTCTACCATCCACATCGTGTCTTTTTTCCCCATGCTTGCTCTGTTAAATTTTTTTACCTCATTTTAAATTAATAAATTAATTTTTAAATTTATATAATAAAAAATAATTTTAAAATCAAACAAATATAACACCAAAGGAAAATAAAATACTTATAAAAAATTTAAAAAAAACAAATATTTGTTTCACCGTTGTGTAATTACTAATTATCAACGACACCTGGAAAATTTGAAACTTTTATGTATAAATTTACTACAATTTAAAATACTTTCTATTTTGCAATTGAGCTGCTTTTAATCATTTTTAACTTCACATTCTGCAATTTACTTTTTATACAATTTGTAATTATAATGAACTATCTATTATTACATATTTTTTAATCTTACTCAAAAATAAAAAATGCATATTAAGGAGCATGTACTGCTCATCAAAATACTAGTACATTATAAAAAGAATTAACTATAACAGTTACTTAAAACATCAAATTATTCTAATAATATATCAACACATAACATAATGATAATATAAACAAATTTTGACTTTTTATATATTTTGGAGCATTAATAGATGTCTCAATACTTATACGTACTGTTTTTCTTTTGGGTTACAAATGAACTCTAGAACATGATTTGGTAGGAGATGGTAACAGCAGTGAAACCAAAATGAAATACTTGAGGAGTTGAACTAGTTGAGGAGATGGTACAGCATTGAAAAAAAAAAACATAAAGGCATGCCATCAAGCTTTTTGTTTTTCTATAACATCATGAATATTTTTTTTAGGCTCCACATAGATGATATATCTGTCATCGAATAGAAGAAGTGGACTAATTGAAATGCATATAAGTTAATTTAGACATTACCTAATCACAATATTATAAAGAATTATAAAAAAATTACATGAATGTAATATTATAATGCAAATCAAATTGTGTTCAAATAAATAAATTTAAGCTTGAGTTTCTACTTTCATGATCCATACAATTTGAGTTGAGCTCGACTTATTGGTAAACAAAAATTTGATTCTGCTCTCATTGTCAAAAAAATACGACAGTACATGTAAATAATCTCATGTTATTACTTAATTTTATTAAAAAATTATAGGCAATTAATGAACTTAAAATAATTTAATTAAAAAAGGAGTTTTATGGTCATCTTCTATGCTCAGGGCTCAACATTTTAAAAAATTTTATATAAATTTAAAAAACTTTCAAATTAAGTATATTAAATTAATTATGTTATTAATTAATTAAAAATTAATTATTATGTTATATCATAATTAATATTATCATTAATTTAATATAACCAACTTAAATGATTTAAATTTACAGAAGAATTTATATATCATTTCTATCTGTATCAGTAGGTAACATTTATTGTTCACCGCTTAATTGCTTTCCAGGCAAATACGGTCATGACAACTCACCTAAATTTTCTGACGACTGTTCTCTCCTCTACCTCCAAAACCTTTTACGTTGCTAACCTAAATGCTCTTATCCTGTTTGGTCGCTCAGTTTCCAGTTTGGATATTATATTGTACAAGAAACCTTAATACATACTCTTTTTCTTCTTGTTGAGGAACTATTTTATATTGAATGGAACATTATGACAGTCCACTCAAGATAGCTTTTACTATGGATCCTTGATTCTTTATGATAACAGGTATTTATTTTCCTTCTAGTTAGGTACTAGTCTTTACTTTTATAATCTATAAGTTAAAAAAATAATATTACAAATATTATAATGTTTTTATATATGTATATATTTATAAGTCATTAATTTATAGTTTCGTTTCTTTTTATTTTAAATCCTTTGAGTAAGATTAACTATGTTTGGAGTATTTAAATTGGGCTTTTTATCAATCTGTCATTAGTGACAAATTTATTTATCAAATTATCATCATTTTTAAATTATTTATCAAATTATCACTATTTTTGTCACGTTAAATTTTTTTTTTTCATTTTACGTGAGATGCAGATCGCTTAGCATCAGCGGGATGTGCCAGCTAACGCGTGTCACATCTAACTGAGAAATGCCAACACATGTGTCATTTTTCACGTGAAAATGCCACACCTATTGGCACATCCCAGTTGGATGTGCCACTCGAGTTGGCGCATCTCACGTGGAATGAAAAATAATAAAAAATTATTGTCACATTACATGTGTAGGACACTTAACCTATTTTACGTAGATCTCTTGAAAAATAGTGCCCACAGACATATACAATTTACATGTCTATTAAAGAGTGCATCACAATATTGAGAGATATCAGTTTCAATTAGTTTATTTATAAGTTAAGTATTTGTTTCTGATCTGTAAAGTAGTCAATGTGAAACTTTAGTAGTGGTAAGGTAAAACAAAATTCATACGAATGTTGTGTTTTCGATGTGAGACTTTATTTGCTCAAACAACATTATCTATTTTCCTGATAAAGGAGATTATGTATAACATATGACATTACTTGTATTGTAGTGAAAATGATAAAGTATTCAAACATCTGAACTTTTTTTTATTTAAAAAAAATAGACAAAGTGACAAATTTAAATATAACCTTATTAAGTTATTTTCTCAATGGACCGAGTAACAACAAAACAACAATGCAGGAATCTTCTTTGGACACATAATATTTTAAGCGTCACTGCAAAGTCAAAATTTCTGGTCCTAATAAACAAATGAAACTTCTATTTTATCTTATCTTTGAAATTTCATACAAGTCAAAAGGATGATTTTTAATGCCAGAAAATACCAATATAGCAAGAGAAATATGTGTAATATATTGTTTCAGACCAAGTGAGAACTTCCATACCAGTATGAAGAGAGATACTTGTAAACAATCAAATCCATCTTTAACTTCAGCAATAAAGGAGGCGCCATCATCTTTTGACATTTCTTTTTCAATATTAATACATCTGTTAGCACACATGATCTTATCTACCTGATGTTCTAGACAAATTGAAGGTAGTGATTTTGTGTCCCACATCGAACAAATGTACTTTGTTGTCTTACTTAGATGTTTTACCTTGTCAATATTAAAGTCTCACATCGACTACTTTACAGATCAGAAGCAAATACTTAGTCTATAAATAAGCTAATTAAAATTGACGTCTCTCAATATTATGGTGTACTCTTTAGTAGACATATAAATTACATGTGTCCCTGAGCGCTATTTTTTCAAGAGATTCACGTGGAATAAGTTAAGTGCCCTGCACATGCCACGTTGAAATTTTTTATTATTTTTCGTTTCACGTGAGATGCGTCAACACGCATGGGGATGCGCCAACACGCGTGGCGCATCCAATTAAGGTAATGTATAAGAACATTGTTGTTATCCAATTAAGCTTTTAGTACTATTATGCTATTCTATACTTAATTTCTCTATCAGCTTTTGTTTAATCAAACCATACGTTTATTTATCTTTATATGTTGTCAATAGTGAGACACTACAAGAATATTGTTGCAAGATGGCAAATTTGTCAAAAAAAATCCTAAAGCTTGTGTTGATGAGTTTAGGGAATGTCTTGGAGAAGTTTAATGATTCTGAATTCAGAAAGTGTCACAATTACTTAAGGATATACAACTACTTTGCTCCAAAAAGTTTGGAAGATCAAGTTGAGGGGCTTGGGATGCATATTGATGAGTTGTATTACTATCTTATATCAAAATGAAATAGGAGGGCTTCAGGTTAGATCACACGAAGGCAAATGGATAGACATAAGTTAGAATTGTGTAGACCTAATTAAGTGAAAGAATTGTGTAAAGCTTTTGTTAATTATTTGCTTGGTTCTAAGTTAGAAATTATAGTTCTGCATGTTTGCTAATTGATATAATGATGAATTCATGTCACTAGAAGTTTTAGGATCTATGTTATGGAAGCTATAGTAAACACTTTCCCATATGATATAGGCTTCATATTGGTTGCTTAATGCAATATTGAAATCAATGGGCGATTAGTTGATCTTTTCATATTTTAAAAAAAAAATTATTGCATAGTGATTTTCTTCAAATTGTGAGGACTGTTCTGTTGTTGGTGTCTCGGGTATTCTAGTTGGATCATATGCTTTGACTAATTCCTTTAATTGCTGAGTTTTCTTTCTCAAAAATTTTGTTTAGGCATATCCGATTCTTGTTGTAGAGAAGGGAATACAAAACTATTTTATTAAAAATTCTCAGGTTCATTTATTAAACTGTTTTATTAAATTGGAGATTAAAGAAAGGAAAGAAAGCCTAGATCCACATATCATTTTTGGGTCTTATTAAATTGGTTAGTATTACTATATTGTTTTAAAATGACTGAACTCGTGTTTAATTTTGTTTTTTTTTATGCAACTTGTTTGGGTATTAGTTTGTTAATTAAAGATTATGCTTGCTAATTTTGTTTGGTCTGTATTGGTGAGACTGCAATCACATATTAGACTGCTTATCGGAATGAACAACATGTTGATTATAAACTATTGTGGCCTATCAGGAGAGATATAGAATGGCAAATTGGACTAGGCTGGTACAAGTTTTGGCGAGAAAAACCTTCGCTAATAATGGAGATGTCCTTGATTTTTGGGTATCATATGTTGTTAATGGTGTGTTTGTTTCAATCAAGTGCAAGCAAAGCAAGTAATATATGTGGGTGGCAGTAGCAGTTGGGATCTTTTGTGTTTTTAAGAGATAGGAGTAGTGGATTCGCCGATGTAGCGTTATCGTCTATTTTGTTTGCAGTTATATTGCATGTTAGATATACATGCTATGTTTTGTCTAGGACTTGAAGTTTTATGTCTGTTAAGTCTTAAAAAAAATTTCTTCATATTTATTTTATATTTGTGTTAACTGGCTTGAGGTGCAAATAAGGATCTACATTCCTACTTGAGTGAAAATATGACATTTTTATCGTGCTTATAAATGGTTCATCGTTATAAATGCTTTTTCTTCTTGCATACATGCTGGGGATGCCAAATGTGTTGTTGATTTACTGTTATCTCTTATTTATGCAAATGCTTGACACTCTGTTCAACGGACACAATAAACAAGTGTGGTGCTCATTCTACCATTCGTCTCTGATTCTACCATCCATATCTGATTTATTGCTTTTATCTCTAAAATAAGATAGTTGTATTTGTTAATATTTATCTGAGGTTTCATCAAAACAACACCTCAATTATTATTGATACATCCAATTATATGGTCCAAATATTTTACATTCAAATACATATATAGATGTTGATGGTGAGGAGATTTGTAGTCAATTATATCAAAAGAATGGTCTGTCCAACCTAAGTATATAACGCAATTGAAATTGTTACCCGTGCATTGCACGGGTAAACACACTAGTATATTACAAATATTATAATGTTTTTATATATGTATATATTTATAAGTCATTAATTTATAGTTTTGTTTCTTTTTATTTTAAATCCTTTGAGTGAGATTAACCATGTTTAGAGTATTTAAATTGGGCTTTTTGACCAATCTGCTATTAGTGACAAATTTATTTATCAAATTATCATTATTTTTAAATTATTTATCAAACTGCCACTATTTTTAACACGTTAGAAGTTTTTATTATTTTTTGTTCCACGTGGGATGCGCCAACTCGCGTGGTGCATCCAACTGGGATGCGTCAACTCGCGTGGTGCATCCAACTGGGATGCGCCAACACATGTGGCATTTTCCACGTGGATGCACCACGCGAGTTGACGCATTCCACGTGGAATAAAAAATAATTAAAAATTATTGCCACGTTACATATACAGGGCACTTAACCTATTCCACGTGGATCTCTTGAAAAATAGCGCCCAAAGACACATACAATTTACATGTCCATTAAAGAGTACACCATAATACTGAGAGACATCAGTTTCAATTAACTTATTTATAAACTAAGTATTTGTTTCTGATCTGTAAAGTAATCAATATGGGACTTTAGTAGTGGCAAGGTAAAACAAAATTCATACAAATGCTTTGTTTTTGATGTGGGACTTTATTTGCTCAGACAACATTATCTATTTTCCTGATAAAGGAGATTATGTATAACATATGGCATTACTTGTGTTGTAGTGAAAATGATAAAGTATTCAAACATCTGAACTTTTTTTTTATTTTAAAAAAATAGACAAAGTGACAAATTTAAATATAACCTTGTTAAGTTATTTTCTCAATGGACCGAGTAACAACAAAACAACAATGCAAGAATCTTCTTTGGACACATGATATTTTAAGCTTCACTGCAGAGTCAAAATTTCTGCTCCCAATAAACAAATGAAACTTGTATTTTATCTTATCGTCGCAATTTCATACAAGTCAGAAGGATGATTTTCAATGCCAGAAAATACCAATATAGCAAGATAAATATG
This sequence comes from Ormosia semicastrata, assembly GCA_029884595.1. NCBI lineage: Eukaryota > Viridiplantae > Streptophyta > Magnoliopsida > Fabales > Fabaceae > Ormosia > Ormosia semicastrata. Next base: position 2,709,466 of record JAQQTO010000055.1, read on the forward strand.
TGTAATATATTATTTCAGACCAAGTGAAGGCTTCCATACCAGTCTGAAGAGTGATACTTGTAAACAGTCAGATCCATCTTTAACTTCAGCAAAAAAGGAGGCACCATCATCTTTTGACATTTCTTTTTCAATATTAATACCCCTGCTAGCACACATGATCTTATCTACTTGATGTTCTTGACAAATTGAAGGTAGTGATTCTGTGTCTCACATCGAACAAATGTACTTTGTTGTCTTACTTAAATGTTTTGTCTTGTCAATATCAAAGTCTCACATCGACTACTTTACAGATCAGAAGTAAATACTTAGTCTATAAATAAGCTAATTGAAACTGATGTCTCTCAATATTGTGGTACACTCTTTGGCAGACATATAAATTATATATGTCCCTGAACGTTATTTTTTCACTAGATCTACGTGGAATGAGTTAAGTGTCCTGTACATGTCACATTAAAATTTTTTATTATTTTTCGTTCCACGTGAGATGTGCCAACACGCGTGGCGCATCCAACTGAGATGCGTCATCACGTGTGGCGTTTTTGCATTTTCACGTGAAAAACATCACATGTGTTGACGCATCTCACGTAGAACGAAAAATAATAATAAAATTTAATGTGACAAAAATAATGACAATTTGATAAATAATATCAAAAAGATGATAATTTAATAAATAAATTTACCAATAATAACAGATTAATAGATTTGCCATTTAAATTGTCCCTTCTTATAAGTGTTTTTTTTTCTAATTTATTAGTGTGTGTTTGGGATAGCTGTAAAAATTTGATTATGCTTAGTAATCGATTATTATATAAAAGCTTTTTGTTATAATCGATTATAATTGATTCATTTTAATAATTAAGTTGTAAAGCGATTTTAATCTAATGTTTGGATGATATAAAAAATAATGACTTTTTGATAAATAATATAAAAAAAGAATGATATTATTTGAATAAAAAATTTACATATCAATAATAACAAATTAGTAGATTTGCCATTTAAATTGTCCCTTCTTATAAGTGTTTTTTTTTCTAATTTAAACTTTTTCTTAACATTGTATCCGTTGCTTAGTTATTGAGTTTAAATTTGGAAACTTATATATTATTTATTTTTATTTTTAAATGAAATAAAATGCAAGATTATCATTATTTAATTTAATTTTGATACACTTAGTTTTATATTTATATTTAATAATATGTTACTATATCATATTATAAAAAATATTTTACATGAATTATATATCAAAATTAAACTATTTAAAATATAAAATAACAAATAATTATTTAAAAAGTTATTAGTTAAAAGTAATTTAATTTTTGAAAGAATGAGGGTCTGAATTTTATTACTGCTATTATGGTAGGAGAATAAGTGCATGTTTGAGGGTTTTTTGGGAAAAAAAAGTTTGAATAGTGTTTGAATTAAAATTATTACTTTTATGCGAAATTCAATAAAATAAAAGCTTTTTAAAGGATTTTTATAATAGAAGATTGAGTTTTATGATTTTAATTTTATAGATTATTACTACATTTTGATATGTAAATACCATTTTATTCTTAATCAAATAATTTTTTTTAATCTATATCTATTTTAGTAATTTTACATAAAGATTCTTTTTTATATCATCCAAACGAATTAGATTAACTTAAAATCGCTTTACGTACTAATGCATCCAAACATAAAAATGAATCAATTATAATCGATTATAACAAAAAACTTTTATACAATAATCGATTACTAAGCATAATCAAATTTTTGTAGCTATCTCAAACACACACTAACTTGAAGATTAATCTTAGATTTAAAGAGTGAGAAAATATTAAATATACCGAACAAGAAATAAATAAAAAAATAAATTAGTGGTGCAGGTATAATAACCTGAGGCGTGTGAATGGGTGAGGGAGCAGCGTCGTACCAGCCTTTCTGCTATCACTGACGCTTTGCTCTGCATGCAAAGTACCCGCATGCCCACCTTCTCTCAACTCCAACTTTAACCCACACGGGCCCTTCTGATCTCTAATAGAATAATTGATTGAAATCAACGGTTATGATTGATCTGTGAGGACAAGCTAATGAACACAGGGCCGTGACCGTATAATTCCCCTCTTAACACAAACGAAATGAGAGAGTAGACAGAGAGAAGAGACGAATGGGCGATGGAATGCATGAGCATGCAGGCGATAAAAATGCTTCGATGGTATCGGCGTAAATTAGCAAACATCGCCACCAGCATAACCATTCAAGAGAGAGAGAGAGAAAGAATGAAAACGTGGTGGTGGTGGTGATACGGATGAGAGAGAAAGTGAGAAGCTGCGAAGCGACTCATCGAACACAAGAAAATAAAAGGAAAGCGGGGTCTTTGCTTTGCTTTGCTTTGCAGGTGTACACTGTACTCCCCTAAACTAAACCCCCACGAGACACAGACCTCATTCATTCATATACTCTCTCTCTTTCTCTTTATGTGTGTCTCTGCTCTCTCTTACCCTGCACCTGCGCGTACTCGAATACACGTACGTTCAGGCGTTACGTTAATGGACGGGGTGAGACTTGTTGAGGGAGAGAGATAGAGAGAAAAGGAACGTAATAAGGGTCCGCATAGTGTGAAAAAAACCTTGAATGACATGGTGTGAAACGTTTTTGTTTCTGCTTTGGACTGGACACGCCCCCCCTTATTAAATCTAATTTGGCCTTTCCTTTTTTTCTTTTTCTTTTTCTCTCTTCTCCTTTTAAGCTGCCTCAGTTCTCTCTATTTCTTCGTTTTGCCTTCATTTCCATTCAATGAAGAAGAAGAGGCAGGAGATGGATCGTGCAGCAAGCGGTGCCAACTCTTCGCGAAATGGTAGTGGCTTATCCTCCGGTAACCAAGGTAGGAGTTCCGACTGATCAACTGCCCTTTCTCTGTCACTTCACATTGTCTTTGTCTCCGCACCTTTGAATTTATATTTGGACACTACTGTAAATAATTATCTGTTTCTGATTCTGTGGGTGCAATGGAATAGTGCCAGTTTTTTTACATCTATCATGATAGATTTACCAGGAAAAATTAATTTCCACTTACAATCGGTGCGTGCTTATCTTATAGAAGCTAGAAAAGTCAACTATATGGATTGATGGGTTATATCTTTGTATTTTTGAATGCTTCAAGTTCTGTTGAACTGGTTTCAATGGTTAATCAGTCATTGATGTTTATCTGAGAAGATCTCGTTACTTGGTTCCCATCGCTTTTGTTCTGATTGTTTGTCCCTTGTCTCCCTTTGTTTGCCACAACACGGATGGTTTTTTTTTTTAAAATTTTTTTCATGGATCTGGTTCATCTGTTAATTCTTGATTTTTTTTAATTTTGTTTTCTTGGTTATACTTTTCGTAGGTGTGAAAGATGACTTGTATGGTAAACTGTGGCGTGCATGCGCCGGGGCATCTGTTTATGTTCCTCGCGCTGGGGAGAAGGTTTTCTACTTCCCTCAAGGTCACTTGGAGCAGGTTTCATCTCCCTTGCCATTTTTCTATGACCTCTTCCTCCTTTACTACCTCCTCCTTTTGTCCATTGTATGCTTATTTAATCTGAACTCTTATGTCTTTCTGTTGGGGGAGTTTTTTTCTATGGACGCTGTACAGCGAAGATGGAACCTCCGAAAGTTGTCAAGTACCGGAGAGGTGGAGAAATTAAAGTTGCTATATATCACATCCAATATAGATATTAGACACATTAGTCTTGTGATCTCTAAGTAATTAATCTTGAGGTCTCTAAGTAATTACGAATGTAAGACTAATGTGTAAAGTGTTAAAGAAGAATTAATATGTCCGGTATTTATATTCTTATTAACGAATTTGAAGATTTATTCTTTAATTTTATTAAAAAATATCAAGGGATTTAACTTATTATAAAAACTTTTAAATTCTTTTAACTAATTTTTTTAATAAAATACTTTTTTTTATATTTTAAAAATATTAAATGTTTTGGTTTTTATTTAATATTTTTTATTAAATATTAAGAAGATATTTTTAAAAATATAATACTCGCCTTATTTATTTTGCGAAATAAATTTATTTGTCCGATTTGTAATTCAAAAACTCTTCTTTAATATTTTTATAGAAAAAGCTACTGTTTACTCGGGCGTTTAACAAGTTTATTTGTCTGATTCGTAATTCAAAAACTCTTCTTTAATATTTTTATATAAAAAGCTACTGTCCGTTTGAGCGTTAAAACGCTCGAGCATTAAAATGGTTGAACATCTTTACCGTTAAAATGAAGAAAATAATGCCTTGTGATGCGTGATGGTCATAAATTAATAAATAAATAAATTTTGTGTTGTATTTGCTGCCTTTTCGTAGCAACACCCTATTTTCATTTTGTTTTTATTTCAAATTACAAGGACTTTTAAGCGTACAGCAAGAGAATGTTTGGGCGGATGTCTGTCTAGCCAAGATCACGATTTAGAGGGTGAAAACTGAGTTCTATTCTCAAACTAAGCAAGTTTGGATTATAGTTTGCAAAATTGAATTTAGATGAACTTGATTTTATAAACTTGCTAAAGTAGATTTACAATGAAGACATTTTTTTTTTTGAATACTTTTATTAGAGACTTAATTTAATATTTGATTTTTCCCTTAAATGATTTCAATACAATGGAAATGTAAAAAAATTTCACTTATTCTTTTGATATCAAAACTTATTTAAACATAACCCTGTGAGATGTTGTCTAACATGTTTGTATTAGGTTGAAACTCAATTTGCACCTCTAAACATGGTTTGGAGGGTGCGAACTTTTAACCAAACATGCAGTAACGTGTTTGGCAAAATTTTAGTTGGAGCATGTTGTTGGGAAATGTCTGCATAATTTTTCTTCTCTGTGAACTAAAAAATAAGCACTATGCGAAAGCGTAAAATAAGTGTAATAATAATATCAGAAAATTTTTAGCATAAAAAATCTTCTCAATGTGAGTAAGGAAAAAATCACGGGACCCGTAGGCCACTTACATTTTCACTATAAAATAATGAGAATACAAAAATACAATGATATTGTATCTTCAATTTGTGGATATAATTCTCACAAATTGGCACATTATTTCTCTCTCTTAGAAAATACTCTATAAGGTTCTCTCTATTTTTCTCTCACTATTTTTCTCTCTGTGAGGAGGACTTGCTGCTTCTACTTCTTGTATTCGGATGGAAGAATTGCTCTCTATTTATAGAGAGTCAATGCTTCAATGCATTGTCTTTTAACTCACAATCACCGTTCTGCCTTTCTTCATTTGTTGACAAAACCAACAATTATGTTGCAATTTTCAACATCCATTGAAAGAAGATTTGTTTTGATGCAAATTGTCTTTGAGCTGGACCCCACAATTCTCCCCATCCAGTCAAAAGAAAAATATCTTTGGATCAATTTGGGGTTGATGCTAAGCCTGTAACTTCTTTACAAACTTCTAACTTCTCTTTTGGTAGGGCTTTTGTCATCATATCTGCCCCGTTGTCTTTGGTATGTATTTTCTCAATTTGCAGTAGTTTACTTTCCATCACATCACGGATCCAATGATACCTTACGTTGATGTGTTTCGACCTTGAATGAAATGTTGAGTTCTTACTGAGATGTATTGCGCTTTGACTGTCGCAATAGAGAACATAGCTTTCTTGATTCTGGCCTAACTCTTGTAGAAACTTCTTCATCCACAGGATCTCCTTGCAACCTTTAGTGATTGCAATGAATTCAGCTTCTGTGGTGCTTAAAGCAATGCACTTTTGTAGTCGTGACTGCCATGAGATAGCTCCCCCTGCAAAAGTAATCAGATATCCCGATGTAGACTTTCTTGAATCCACATCTCCCGCCATATCTGCATCTGAATACCTAGTGAGCATTAGATTTTCATTGCCAAAACACAAGCATCTTTTGGTAGTTCCTTTCAGATACCTTAGTATCCATTTCACAGTATTCCAATGCCCCTTTCCTGGATTCGATAAGAATCTACTCACAACTCCTACAACATAAGTAATGTCTGGTCTTGTACAGATCATTGCATACATAAGACTACTAACAGCAGAAGAATATGGGACCTTGCTCATTTCTTCCTTTTCTTCTTCATTCCCTGTACATTGCGTCTTACTAAGTTTGAGATGACCAGGTAATGGAACATGCACAGGTTTGGCATTATGCATGTTGAACCTTTCAAGAACTTTCTTGATATAGTCTTCTTATGACATCCACAACATTCTTCTAGAACGATTTCTAATGATCTTCATTCCAAGAATCTTCTTTACAACACCCAGATCTTTCATGACAAAAGATTTGCTCAATGCCTTCTTGAGAGCAGCTATCTTTGTCTTATCTTTTCCAACAATCAGCATATCATCAACATACAACAGTAGTATGATGGATTCACCATTCTCATAGTTCTTCACAAACACACAGTGGTCTGCGGACGTCTTTTTGAAATTATGTTGGGCCATGAAAAGATCAAACTTCTTGTACCATTGTCTTGGAGCTTGCTTCAGACCATAGAGGCTTTTCTTCAAACGACACACAAGGTGTTCTTTGCCTGGTTCTTCGAAACCTTCTGGTTGCTCCATATAAATTTCTTCCTCTAAGTCTCCATGTAAGAATGCTGTTTTAACATCAAGTTGTTCTATTTCCAAGTCTAGTTTTGCAGCTAGACCAAGGATCGCTCTAATGGATGTCATCTTCATCACTGGTGAGAAGATTTCTTCAAAATCTATGCATTTCTTCTGGTTGCACCCCTTCATAACAATCCTTGTTTTGTACTTGGGGTTTGGGTTGTTCTCTTCAGCCTTGAGTTTGAATACCTATTTATTTTTCAATACCTTTTGTCCATCTGGTAATTTCACCAGGTCATACGTCTGATTCTCTTTCAGGGACTGTATTACTTCTTGCATGGCTTGCATCCATTTCTCTTTATCATTCGTCTCAATGGCTTCTATGAAACTTTGAGGTTCCCCTTCATCAGTGAGAGTGACATAATCATCTGAGAAATACCTAGAAATACCTTCTTGATGGTTGTCTGACTCTCGTTGATCTTCTCACTTGAGGTTCTTGTTCTATCTGATCAGTCTCCATCTGTTCTCCCTGCATTGCTTGACTTTGTCCTGTCTGGTCAGGTTGTTCCGTCTGATCAGGTTGCTCCATCTGATGGAGTTGTATTGTCTGATGAGGTTGCTCATTCCTTTGAGGAATCTCTCCCCCTGAATTTTGTACCATAATGGTCTTTAGCTTCTTAGATTGTTGAATATCCTGGATTGTCTGATCTTCATAGAATATCACGTCTCTGCTTCGAACAATCTTCTTATTTACAGGATCCCATAATCTGAAGCCAAGTTTATCACTTGGTGAACAAAAGTATATGCATTCCTTCGTTTTTGCATCAAGCTTTGCTCTTTCATCTTTAGGAATGTGGACAAATGTCATGCACTAAAAGACTCTCAAATAACCATAAGAGGCTTTCTTTACAGACCATACTTCTTCTGGAATCTCTCCATTTAAAGGTCTTGAAGGAGACAAATTGATCAAATCAACTACAATTTTTACTGCTTCACCCTAAAATGACTTGGGAAGTTTTGCTAGAAAAAGCATGCTTATGACTTTCTCTGCAATCGTTCTGTTCATCCTTTCAGCTACTCCATTCATCTGAGGAGTCTTGGGAGGTACCTTCTCATGTCTTATCCCATGAGCTTTACAGTATGCTTCAAATGGACCTCTATATTCTCCTCCGTTATCAGTTCTCAAGCATTTCAACTTTCTTCCAGATGCTCGTTCTACAGAAGCATGGAATTCCTTGAAAACTTGAAGAACTTGATCTTTTGTCTTCAATGGATACACCCACACCTTCCTAAAGTGATCATCAATAAAGGTAACAAAGTATTGAGCACCACCAAGGGACCTTTCAGACGTTGAGCAAACATCTGAATGAACAAGATCTAGAATCTGCTTTCTTCTTCTTGCATTATCTGATTTTTGGAAAGATACTCTGTGTTGTTCGCCTGCTAGACAGTCTTCATAGGATTCAAGTGGCTGTCCCTTTATGTTTGGAAAATGATCTTTTGTGAGAATCTCCAAACCTTTCTCGCTTATGTGACCCAATCGTTTGTGCCACAATTCCTTGCTTGCGTCTTGAGCAACATTCATCTCCCCCTTGCATATTTTTCCCTGCATAATGTACAGAGAGCCTTTCTTTCTGCCGTGAGCAATAATCATGCTTCCTCGGCTGAGTTTCCATCTGCCAGCACCAAATTGATTTATCATCCCAGTTTCATCTAACTTTCCTACTGAGATAAGGTTCAGACGCATGTCTGGAACATGTCTTACTTCCTTCAGTATAAGTTTGTTTCCATTCTCAGTAATCATCGTTACTTCACTAATGCCAACAATCTTGCTTGTGACATGATTTCCCATCTTCACCGTACCAAAGTCTCCTTTTTGGTATAATGAGAAAAATTCTTCATGAGGAGTTACGTGGAAGGATGCTCCAGAATCAATTATCCATATGCAATTATCAGATGCAATATTTATATAATTTTCTTCTCCGACAAGAAATATATTCTCATCAGTCGAGGCTACTACAGTAGTTGTTCCATCTTCCTTCTTCTTTTTTGGGTTAATCTGGTCAGTGTGGACTGTTCCAGCTTGTTGGTCTCTCTTCAAGAATCTGCACTCAGACTTTATGTGGCCTAGTTTACTACAGTAATAACAACTTAGTCTAATACGAGATTTGGATCTACCTTGTGATTTTTCATGACCTCCTTTTTCACGATTCTTACTCCTTCCTCTGTTGTCAACAACATTGGCTTCAAACTGGTTGTTCAAGCCCCTTTCTCTCCGTCTTGACTCTTCATTCAGCAAACTGTCTATAACAGAATCCATGCTAAGCTTTCCGTTTGGAGCAGAATTGTTGAGAGTGACAACTAGAGTGTCCCAACTCTCAGGCAGAGAACTGAGGAGTAGAAGAGTTTGCAATTCATCGTCTATCTTCATTTTTGTCTTCGTCAATTGATTCACAATACCTTTGAAGGTATTCAAATATTCGATCATGTTCTGACCATCCGAGTACTCTAACTTCACCAGTCGTCTAACAAGTTGGGCTTTATTCCTGGGCGTCTTCTTTTGAACCAATGATTCAAGTTTCATCCACAAATCATACGCGTTGGTATAAGTTAATATATGTTCGAACAAACTTCTGTCAATATTTTTCGGATCATAGCTACTGCTTTCCGATTCTGGAGCTCCCATTCTTTGTTGGTCTTCCCCTCCGATTTATCTTCCTGGGTGATTGGCTCATGCAAATCTTTGCAGTATAAATGGTCTTCCATCATCAGCTTCCAATAGGAGTAATTATCTGCAGTTAGCTTGAACATATCTCCATCATGAGTGACAGCTCCCTCCATCTTGAGTTACACAGGCCAATACAATATACGTGAATAGTGATGTACAGGTAAATAGTACCATATACAATAACTGTAGTATGCAAATAGTGCACCAAGTAGGTTCCCAGGAAAGAGAGGTGGGTCACTAATGAACACACTTAAATAGCAAGTCTTTCCTAGACAGCACTTTCACACCACCACACGTTATTCCTAGCAACGAGAATAATTCTTTTCTGATGTGGAAGATCAGACAACGCTGCAACCACAGAGCATACTAAGAATTTTCTTATGAATCCGGCACTTAGTATCCGAGAGCTCTGATACCACTGTTGGGAAATGCCTGCATAATTTTTCTCCTCTGAGAACTCAAAATAGGTACTATGCGGAAGCGTAAAATAAGTGTAATAATAACATCAGAAAAATTTTAGCGTGGAAAACTTTCTCAATGTGAGTAAGGAAAAAACTGCGGGACCCGTAGGCTACTTAAATCTCCACTATAAAATAATGGGAATACAAAAATACAATGATATTGTATCTTCAATTCGTGGATATAACTCTCACAAATTGACACACTATTTTTCTCTCTTAGAAAACACTCTCTAAGATTCTCTCTATTTTTCTTCACTATTTTTCTCTCTGTGAGGAGGACTTGCTGCTTCTACTTTTTGCATTCGGATGGAAGAATTGCTCTCTATTTATTGAGAGCCAATGCTTCAATGCATTGTCTTCTAACTCACAATCACCGTTCTACCTTTCTTCATTTGTTGACAAAACCACCAATTATGTTACAATTTTCAACATCCACGAAAAGAAGATTTGTTTTGATGCAAATTGTCTTTGAGTTGGACCCTACACATGTCAACAGAATTTTGGTCTCATAGTATGATTTGAGGAGAAGTGAAAAATGTTGACATTGAGTTAAAAACATTTATAACTAAAATTATCACTTTTTAGATAAAGGTTTTCAAACACCACTTCACTTGTAGATCCACTTTCTATCAAAACCAAGTTTACAAAATCACACTCTAGGATGTTTTAGAAGGCATTCGGCATAACATGGAATCAGAACCTTAATTGATGATGTTTCTAATTTATCAAATTATCAAATAATCAAATAATAATAAGATGTTTCCTTGGACTTAATTTCGGCAGTCACTCTACACTATTTATTGTATTTTTATTTTAATAAAAAGTTTAAGGAGAAGGAAGGTTGCTCTAATCCAAGGTTTAGGTTATTACGACGACTAATCCAACTCTAGACTTTTTGGTATGTTTGATCCTGGCAATTGCGCTGACCTTCATTGGTAACCTCTTCTAAATTGTTATGTTTACTACTTTGTTCTAAAAAAAAATCTTATGTTTACTTGACATGGTTCTATGTGAATCTCTATATACAAGTTAAACTTTACGTCAAAAGTGATCTTCCATTGTTTCCCTAAATTTGTTATGGAGTTCAAAATTGTGCTATACTGAACAGTTATTTGTGTTAATTATTAAAATAATTGAGTCTAACTCTACTTGAAAAGTTAACTCAAGGGAAGAGAGTTGTCCAAGTCATTATTTATAATTTTTTTGTTTATATATTCAACCAATGTTGGGACTTAATATTAACCAATAAAAGAAATAGAACTGTTACTTGTTTGCTTGATATGGTTTTGTACATGAAACCAATATTTTGTCAAATCATACCATTTCATGGTCTATTGATTAAAATCTGGATTAGGTTGCTGCATTTACTAAGCATCAGCAAGACGGTTACATGGATATTCCTGCATATGATTTGCCTTCTAAGATCCTTTGCAGGGTTATGTGTGTTCAGTTAAAGGTAGTGTCGTATTTCTACACAGTTAATGTCGTTATTTACTTAAAAAGTAAAATTATTTAATACATATTGGAAATAATGTACTTCTTTGGTTTTGCAGGCTGAAGCTTACACAGATGAGGTTTTTGCTCAAGTTACCTTACTTCCGGAACCCAAGGTTGTTTACTTTCGCTTCTAATATTTACCTTATTCTTCTTCTTCCCTTTTTCCTTCTTTATAGTGTGTCACAGGGCCCAAAATTGCTCGTAACTTCTACAAATTTGTTGCAACTTGCAAGTGCAATTATTGTCACATTTTTTCTTTTTAAATATCTTCTGTTGGCAGGTAGGCCATTCGATGATATTGAATGAGTATGCTATATAGATTGTTTTGTAGAATGAAATGTCAATTAACCTTGTCCGAATACAGACATGAATAATGTATTAATAGAACCGGTTATTGCTTTCAATCTTTGCAGCAAGATGAACTTAGTTCAGAGGACGAAGACACTTGTCAGATACCCTGCAGAACTACTGCCTACTCCTTTAGTAAGATACTAACTCCATCAGACACAAGTATACATGGTGGATTCTCTATTCCGAAGCGACATGCTGATGAATGCTTCCGTTCTCTGGTTGGAATCCTTACCTTGAATTATACCAGTTTAAACAACCTGTCTAATTTACAAAATGCAGTGTGTCTGACAAAGGATTACACCTTGTCTGCTTATTTGCAAAGTGGTTGATTTTGGGAGATGTCTGTTATTGTTTGTGGCTTTTGACTATGTTATTGTATTTTTCAATTTCACCAAGAAACAAAATTCTGCTGTTAACAAGTGGTGTTAACAAGTGGCTTGAATTAAAGAAGGCATTAGCATCACTTCTATTGGTTTGGTTTTGTTATTCTACTCTGCATCATGCCAATATTCTTGCTCTGCACTTCTCTGTTTAAATTTTCATCAAACTTTTATCATTTGTTTTTGGCAAGAATTCAGCTTATTTCATGTCTTCGATATTGCAGGATATGACTCATCAACCACCAACACAAGAGCTGGTTGCAAAGGACTTGCATGGGCTTGAGTGGCATTTTAGGCATATTTATCGTGGTAAGTTTAAGTTATTTTATGTCAAACTTTCCTGATCCAGTTGCAACAATGCAGCCATCACTATTAATGCTAAATTGAATAAATCTAGGATCCTTTTGATTTAAATCAGTCGATGACATTGCGTTTAGAAACTATTTTGGAATAAACCCATATAGTGGGTCAAGATGGTAAGCAACCTTGACTTCTTAGAGATCACATAAGGCTTTTGCTCTCACGTTCGAAAATGCACAATGTACAATGATGAGTAATTTGTTTCCACCATATCTGCCATCGCTTCTGTAAGTAGCCCTTCAACTTTGACCCCTTCTGCACATAAACCCCGTGTTTTTTAACCACTCATACTTCAATTATTTACAAATTAAGTGATAGAATAAACCCCTTCCTTTTTTTTCCTCCTTTTAAATTTGTAGCAGAGATTAAACACGACGTGAAAGCTTTCATTTTTATATAGCCGATTAACACATCAGAGCAATTAGATTGTTGAAACGTAAAATCTCTAAATCCCTATTCTATAAAGGGGTGTTGACAATTCTGATGGATTCTAACTAGCAGAAGTTCTTTCACTGTGCATTTGTGAGGTTGATAGTAGTTGAGTTTCTTATATGTTTTTCTGTACAACAACAACAACAACCAAGCATTTTCTCACTAGGTGGGGTCGGCTACATGGATCAAACGACGCCATTTCTAAAGTTTTCGGATATGCAGATCTAAATCTTTTTTAATCGTTTCACGTCACCTATAGTCTTTCTTGGTCTTTCATCTACTTCTAGTATTATTACCATCTACTCTTCTTACAGGGGCTTCTAAGGGTCTTCTCCTTACATGTCCAAACCACCTAATGCGAGATTCTCCCATCTTTTCCACAATAAGTGTTACCCCTACTTTCTCTCTAATGCATTCATTTCTAATCCTATCTTGTCTTGTATGGCCACATATCCAACGCAACATCCTCATCTCCGCAACACTGATCTTATGCTCTTGTTGGCTTTTTACCGCCCAACATTCAATACCATACAACATCGCATGCGGTAAAATTTACCCTTAAGCTTGAGAGACACTTTTCTATCACAAATAACTCCTGAAGCACTCCTCCATTTCATCCATCCAACTTGAATCCTATAGTTTACATCTCCCTCTATCTCTCCATCATTTTGTATAATAGATCCAAGGTACCTAAATTGTGTGACTTGTGGTATTGTATGATCTCCAATTTTCACCGCTAATTTATTCTTTACATTCCATATACTCCGTCTTACTCCTACTTAGACGAAGGCCATGTTCTTCCAAAGTTCGTCTCCATAGCTCTAACTTCTCATTTGTTTCCTCTCTCGACTCTCCAACTAAGACTATATCATCTGCAAAAAGCATGCATTGTGGCACTGGCTCTTGGATATGCGCAGTAAGCACTTCCAAGATAGGAAAATCTTCTGTGGCCCCACCTTGTATTCTCACACTAGTTTTAGCCTCATCATACATATCTTGGATTGCTCGAATATAGGCGATACGAATTACTTTCTTCTCCAAAGCCTTCCACAAGACCTCTCTTAGTACCCTATCGTAGGCTTTTTCCAGATCAATGAAAACCATGTATAGGTCTTTTTGCTTCCTTCGATACCTCTCCATTAATCTTCGTAGAAGATAGATTGCTTCCATTATTGCATAAAATAAATAAGTCTCTTTCTTTACTCTTTTTTAATGACTCATGAGCTTAATTCCTCCGTAATCGATTATATATCTCTCTTATTCTTATAAATAGGGATTAAAGTGCTTCTCCTTCATTCGTTTGAAAATTTATCGTTAAATTTGTGATCCAACTTATATATTAGTGCACTTATAAAAGTATATTATTCCGACCGCTTTTCCATTATCCATCCTCTTCAATGCTTTCTACGATAAAAGGTTTTATTTTGGTCTTTCCTCTCTAGTGTTTAGAAGAGTTAATGTCACATGTCTCTCATTAAATAACTTGTGAAAATAACCCTTCCATCGATCCTTAATGTCTATAACCAAGACTTTACCTCTTCATCCTTTATGCATTTCACTTGATCCAAGCCTCTTGTCTTCCTTTCCCTACTTTTAGCAAGCCTATAGATATTCCTTTCTCCGTCTTTGGTGCCCAACGATTGATATAAAAACGCTTTACTGTGTCGCCACCACCTTCTTCCTTGAGTCAAGCCTCTTCACTTTTTATTTTTCTTATTTGCCTTATATTTTTTTCAAAATTTTTAATAATAAGCTTTATAAATTAATTAACATTAACCTTATTATTAGATTGATTAAAAAAATTATTTTATTAAGAATAAAATAGTATTATAAATTTATTATTTGAAGAATAATCTCAACAATTTTCCTTTTTTGTGATAATACTCAAATTTAGCTTTTGACTTTACAATAACTTTTTATGTCCAAATTAAAAACTATTGATGTATTGGACAAAATGTCCGAAAAACTAAAACGTTGCACCAACAAACAACAACTTAGTCGCTCCCCACATGACCATTTAGGTCCCCTTGGAAAGAGATTTTGATTAATTTTTTTCCCAAAATTTAAAAAAGTTATCATACGCACTAATAACATTAAAAGTCTATTTGATAAAATACATCCACAACCATATTCTTCCAATTCTTATCTTATTATACTTAAATTCAATGCTTAAACCCGAAAAAGTTCCTTTGCCTTTTTCCAACCCACTTGATTTTTATAATCCTCCTAATCATGGTGTCAAATTTTGAAGCTATATTATGATTTTCTTATAAGGTTCAAGAAACTTATAGATTATTCCTTATTTTTCATATGTAAATACCATTTTGCTCATTTGACACTATCTCAATCAAATAACGTTTTTTTAATTCAATTCTATGATCCTATTAAAGATTAATTTAATGCATAAAAGTGATTCTTTTATTCTATATATTTGCAATAAATCTAAACAAGTTATATGTTTTTCTCAGTAACTCGCAAAAATTCTTAATTGCAAAATTTTGCCCTTTTTCTTTTTTTAATTTAAAATATGAGTGATGAAAATTTATGACTATAAGTGTGTGTTTGAGATAGTTTTAAAAATTTGATTATTTTAATAATCGATTAATAAATTAATTATGATTTGTTTAGTTTAGATGGTATAAAAAATTATTTTTATGTATTAAATTATTAAAATAAGTATAAAATAATTAAAAAATTATTAAATTGATTAAAAAAATTATTTTATTGAGAACAAAATAGTATTATAATCTATGAAGAATAATTTCAACAATTTTTTTTGTGATAATACTCAAATTTAAGCTTTTGTTACAATAACTTTTTATGTCCAATTAAAAACTATTGATGTATTGGACAAAATGCCCGAACACGTTGCACCAACAAACAACAACTTAAATTGTTTAAAAAAGCTGTTGGATGGTTCAGTTAATCTGAACCAAACACACGCTAAGTTAGGGAACATTTTGACATATTTTTCTTACAAGAAATGCTCTTTTAGATTCATTAGTCAATTTCTGAGTTGGATATTTTCTAAAATGAAATGCAGGTCAGCCAAAACGACACTTGCTTACTAGCGGTTGGAGCACATTTGTGAATTCAAAAAAGCTTGTTGCTGGAGACGCATGCATTTTCCTTAGGTTCTATCTATCTCTGTGTCTCCTCCTTCCCTCCCTCTCTAAGTATTCATGGGGTGTTAATTCCATAAGAATGATGCCGCTCATCTCGTACACAATAATCTTAGCATCTTAGAAATTAACTATTATTATTATTTGTTATATCCAATTCAAATAGGTATTAGAAAGATACTATAGTTATGTATTCGTAAAAGCAATATTTTAGGCTTTAGGGGTAGAATGGATGATTAGAATTTAAAAATTATTTGATATCAAATTATTATTTGAAAATTTATGTGTTCTATTATATATGTTTCTGAAGTTCAAGTGTGTCAATATTAGGGAGTATATTTAAATTGCTATCCAAAATCCTCCCCCCCCCCCCCCCGTCTCCGCCCCATTTCAATTATGAACTTTTTCCCCAAATCCAATGAAAATAAATTGATACTTGTCAGTACTGGTTTCAACTTCCACAAGGAAGATTGTAGATTTTAAACGAAAAGTAGAGAATCTCCCTGGCTTGGGGTTTTGGTGGTTACTGGTTAGTTAAATACAAATGTTATGTGAGGAGCATTGTAAGATTCTAAATGATTGGGATTGTTAAGTGAATCATGAAAATGATAATAGAAGTGTCAGTAACCAGGACAGTACTTATGTCATTGCAGTGGGCAAAATGGAGAACTTCATATTGGGATTCGTCGAGCAATGAAACAACATAACAAAGCATCAACATCTGCATCCCTGATATCGGGTCATAGCATGCAACTTGGAATATTGGCTAGTGCTTCCCATGCTGTTGCCACAGGATCCATGTTCACTGTCTACTACCACCCTTGGTGAGTTGTTCAGGATTTATCAGATAGAAAATTCAAATGGACATATCTACTTACTTTCCTTGCATTACAGATGTATATATATGCCCTTTGGGCATACGTTTTTCATGATTTTGTAGAAAGAGCTGTTACACACATTACATCTTTTGCAGGACGAATCCCTTTGAATTTATTATTCCTGTGCAACGCTACATGAAGTCAAATGTAATGGACTACTCAATTGGAATGAGAGTACAAATGCTGTTTGAAGTTGAAGAATCTACAAGAAGGTGATGATGCCTAAGTTTGGCTGAGTCATGAATGGTTTATTCTGAAATGCCCCTATCCCTCAAAAAAACAAAAGTGCAAATGCTGTTTATGATAATTATATTACAAGGAAACTATTTGTAACGAGGTCTGTAGCCTTTTTGTTTGAGTAACCAGATATGCAGGTACGATAATTGGTATTGAAGATATCGATAGCATTAGGTGGCCTGGTTCAGAATGGAGATGTCTCGAGGTAATAAAATCCTTTCCAATTCTTTAAAATTAAGCTCCTTGAAGTTATAATACCTTTCTGTTTTATTTTACTCTGATTCAATTTAATTTTTTTCTCCTCTTAGGTGCAATGGGATGCTATACTAAATACGTATATGCATCCTGAAAGGGTTTGTCCTTGGTGGATTGAGCCCTTGGAATGTGACATGAAGAAACCCATTCCTATTCTCCCCCTACCAAAGAAGGCACGCGTACCTAACCCGCCATTGCCTGGAATAAGTGGCTTTGCCAACAATGGTCAGTTCTTATCTATTCATTTCTCAAATTTGAGTTACCTGTGAAATTCTTGATTCAAGGAAGATACAAGATGTTATGTTATAACTTTTCACGTTTATGATAATATGCGATTTTTCCTATTAGCATGTGACTAGTTGAATTTTATTCTTGTTATCAGACATGGTTCAGAATTTAGCCAAGCTTGCATGTCAGAGAGTGGAAAGGGACTTGCAAGGTCAAGATTACAATGACGTAAGTTCTCCACAGCCTGCGCCAAAACCACCATCATTAGCAGATGCACTCCTCCCATTAAAGGTCACCATCTGTGACTCACAGTTCGGGATGGAGAATCAGCATCCCTTTCTTATGCAAGACCCTCTTCACCAATCTCTAGGTAGCTCAATTTCATTTCCACATGAAGACTTATCAACTTCAAGTTCAAATGTGAACTCCACCGGTTTTGAATCCCAGGGATGGCCTTCTTCTGAATCTAAAGATGAAAATGATGTTCGTTTTGGCCAACCTGGCAGTTGTAGTAGATACAAGCTTTTTGGGGTTACCTTAATTGATAGCCTACCGGAGCTCCCTTCACCACAATTTGCTGTTTATAGCAAGATATCAAGTCTCGTTTCTATTCCTCCAATGTCTCGGTCAAGCATTTCTGCAATTATCCCGGCTACAAAACCGTATGAGGGTATTTCAGGTGTTACCTCAAAGAAAACATGCAAGAAGTGTCGATCTGTTAATAGTAGGAGTTGCACAAAGGTACAAAGCATTTCTGATTCAACAATGGATTGATTTGGTTTTATTGAATTTTGTAGAGTGTTTCTCGTAGTTGTGTAATATTTATTGTTTCTGTGCCTCTAAGTTCTAACTAAAATGTTGGTAGGAACCTTTTTTTATTTATTTTTTTTTGGTTTTTGGGTGCTTGGGAAAGGATTTGGATAAATCTCACACGAGTTTTTCACTTGACCGGGCCATGTGAAGAGGATAGACACATAGACCTTGGCACCATGCACAGGACAAATATGTATGCAGCCATGTATATGATCTCTGCGTCTATCTATCTCTTTACATGACTCGGTCAACTGGATAGAAAGTGTACTGTGTAGGGCTGTAGGCTTGACTGTCAAAGTATCTTGGTATATAGGTGAGGAATTGAACCCTCGTGATACAGTGTGACAAAAATAATGACATATAGCTGAAGCTGAAACAATTTTTAGTCATTCAGAAATCTGAGCTAAAAGCAAACTATCTATTTCAGGTGCTTATGCAGGGAACTGCTCTTGGAAGAGCAATTGACCTCACACGATTTTCTGGATATGATGAACTTGTCTCTGAATTCGACTGGATGTTTGATTTT
Organism: Ormosia semicastrata; assembly: GCA_029884595.1. Classification (NCBI taxonomy): domain Eukaryota; kingdom Viridiplantae; phylum Streptophyta; class Magnoliopsida; order Fabales; family Fabaceae; genus Ormosia; species Ormosia semicastrata. The sequence continues at coordinate 2,728,278 of JAQQTO010000055.1, forward strand.
GGAGGAAGCTTAATTAATGGAAGCAGTGGATGGCATGTGACCTGCACAGATAATGATGGGGATATGACCCTATTAGGGGATTACCCATGGCAGTTAAGTAGTGAAATCAACAGTGGTATCATATGAAAACAATATTGTATAGGGGTTAACTTTGGTATTACTTCTCTGCAGGTGTTTCAACATATTATAATTAACAAATTTGATATTTGTAAACTCTGCATTTGCTTCTTAAAATTGCTTTCTCTATGTACACAAGAAGAAAGCCAAAAAGCCACTACTGTTTTTCTCTTCTTTTCTGTTCATACATAAATGTCTTTGAAAATTTACCATCAACATTTTAGTAATATGCATATGGTATTTTCCGAAATCAAGTAATTTCAATTTTTTAACCAAAAACCAACTCTAGTTGGATTTTTTCATTTACTTATTAAAACACTACTTTTTAGTTATTTAAGCAATTCTTGAAAAAAATTAAGTGCCTTTGTTTTGGTAAATTTGGGTTTTTTTTTTTTTTTTGCTAACTTTTTTTATTGTATCATTGTACTGTGCAGGGATTTCCAGTCTTTGGTGCAAAAGATGATCATATGTCCAAAGGATGGTATGACCAATCTTAATCCAAGCTCATCAGCAGATCCTACAAGCCTTTAGTCATTGTCTTGTTTCTCGTTCCCCACCCTTGCGTGCACCAGTGCAAACATACACTGCTTGCAGGACTAGTGCATCTATATGTGTTCTCTCTATGCAACCAATGGCTATGGCATTAATGCAGTCTTGTGTCGTTTCTAGTTCCGATATGTTTTACTTTTCTTTAGTTTTCAGAAAACCTCGGAGATCTGCAGTATCATATTCAATAAGTTTGTTTGGATGCTGACTTTATTGATATATATAGCAATCATAGTAAAATTTATAGGGTGAAAAAAGGAAAAACTTTGTGTAGTTTTTTAAGAAATAATTCTTCCGGATCCTTGTGGAAAGTACTCATGATTGTGATATAATATTGATAGTACTTCATACATGGCCATTCCATCATACAATGAATGTTGTATGGTTATATAATATAATATCATTCCCATTGCTCTCTGAACAGGTTACATGTCTTTATTAGCCAGAATTTTCAGAATTGCTAGTGACTTGAAAATTGAAGCAAATTTTGTTTGGTCATACAATGATTTTTAATGCCAAAATACCAAATGCATGTTTTTCACTTTTCACATTATCATAGAGAAAATTTTGATGGTGTGAATTATCTTGAGACCCATAAACTGAATACTTAAAAAAATATAAATCTTGATAAGAGTCATTCAAAATAATTGCACTGCCCCTGGCTCCTTGTCCTGGTGGTGTAGGCCTCATCCAAAAATTGTAGTTTCTGAGTGGTCCATATTGGTAGTTGTTGCTCCTTGTGCAGTGAGTTTATTTATATAGAGAGAAAACGAGACGAGACGACAATGTCCACGATGATGAAGATGACAACCTTGAAATTGAATTTGGGTCAGCCCATGATTCTGTATCCCCGAGTTACTTGTATCATCGCAATCGCAATCGCACCCTCCTCCGTTACCTTAACTCACCAACGTGCTTCTTCTTCTTCACCAATTCTTGGTCATAACCATTCGGCCACACGTGTGAGATCCCATTCTCATCCATTCCCAGAATCCAATGACCAAGTTGAAGACCTTCGGGTTCCTGACCATTGGTTAGTCCCAACCATAGCCTTGCAGGTACTCTTTTTGTTCCTTTCACTACCAAATTGACTGGTATCAATTAATTTTTGGTAATTTTAGAATTATATAAGTGGTTGAGGAAGTTATTGACATGTTTCCAGAATTTGTTATTCAGGAATCAGAGTGGCTTAGGGTTACTTTACATAAATGGTTGGACGATGAATACTGTCCAGAGGATACCAATGTGGAGATAAGCAGAGTTGCTGCCAAGTCATACTACAATTCTTTGCTACAGAAGCAAACAGACCTGGGTGACATTTTGTTGAACATGGCCCGTGAATTGGAGTCTATTTCTTATAAAGAAAGCTTTCACGGTGCATTCTCATCAGCTAATGCTGCTGTTAACTTGATTGCCCAACGTATAGAACAGCTGTGTCAGTCAACTTGATTTGGTTATTTTGCTACTACTTCTCCCTATTGTATAGTCAAGTCTTGTTTCTTCCTTACTTTCCTAACTATATTTCCCATGAAATCATGTAGCTTCTGTTGTTAGTCTCTGTATCCCATCTTTTGATCTTTGAGTACTATGGTGCCTATTATTGTTTCTTTTTTTCGCTTACTCAAAAATGAAATGGATCCATATTATACACTGAATTTAATTAAGTTGGTGTACATGAAATGGGCTCTGATCGTTGAGACGGTTCCTTTCGAGTAAGATCCTGAAATCCATAAAGACTAATTATCATGTCACTGTATTAACATAACAATTAAAAAAAATTAAAATTATAATATTTAGATTAGGAGTATCCCCTGAGAAATTCTTCTAGAGAGCAGTACACTACACGAGTAAAAATGTAACACATAAGCATGCATAACCATTAAAAAAATATTATTAAATTAAATTTAAATGACTAGCAAATCATTGAGTAGTATATAAGAATTTTCCCTGTATCCGACACCGGTATGAAACCATTTTGAAGTGTCCTTGTAAATCGGATTTGTACAATGGTTGTTATTTAGTTTCAATCATTAGGCAGATTCCAGGCTGATCAAAGTTATGTTTGTTAAAGCATCTTCTAAAGTGTGGTTCCCTTTGCCAAGTAGTCCATTGCAGCCGTAAAATTTATCGTAATGGAGGCCTACTGATGGAAAGCTAATAGGTCATAATACTGATTCTGAGGCTTCTATCACACCAATAGAGGATGCAATAAGTTATACCCTGAGAATCAAAGCTTTTTTGTCATCTTTTCAATTTTGACTGCAAGCATCTTTCTGTATACTAAAGTGAAAAGTCTAAAGGTAAACATGAAGGATCTTATTCTTGTATCATTGAGAAGGTAATGAAGGATCTGAAAGGACTGCGGTCTAGAACAGATTGTCAAATGTTTATTCTGTTAGTGGAGAATCTTTTCTGGTTCAATCCAATTCACATATGGTCCATGACCACTAGTTGGAAGAAATTGTTCAAACCAGAACCACAAGAAACGTAAACAAGAAAGTAGTTTGAAGTCAGTGTTATTAACAATGAAAAATTAACATTTGTTTGGGCTGAACAAGGAGACAAGTTGTAAATGGGGAAGCATCATATACTTCTCCAATTGCAGGGAAGGTATTTGTGTTGGTTGTAGCAGGAGGTGCAGGAAGGGCACTTGCCTTTGGTGCAAAAAGCAGGGGTGCTCGGGTTGTCGTTTTCAATCGCAACTATGGTAATGATATGAAATATATAATATTCAGAAGCCAAAATGGCTTTTATCTTATTTAGATCATCTTCAATTTTCTTTTTGTTCAATAAAAAGAGCAAAAGCTCTTGCACATGCGGTCTCTGGGAAAACTCTTCCATATGAGTGCATATGAGCTGGTTTTCGATGCTGTTTACAAACCCAGAAGGCTCTTGCAGGAGGCTTCCCGAGCTGGAGCCATAGTGGTGAGTGGAGTTGAAGTGTTTATCAGGCAGGCTCTTGGTCAATTTCGGCTTTATACTGGAGGATTAGGTACTAATCATCTATACCTTCCAAATTTTAACATCAATTAAATTCTCCTTAGATTTCATAACAATCTATCTAGTCTTTTTATTGTGCTTTGCAGCTCCAGAAGATTTCATGCGCAAGCTTGTTCTGGAACAATTTTGGTTTCTTCAGAGTTCACACCCTATTTCGTCAGTAACAAGATGCCATGTTATCATATATTCTGAGTTACCAAAACAATAAACCTAGGCCTCTTATGTCACTAAAATGGCGATCCAGCAGAGAGAAGCGTGCAGGTTTTGCTAGGACCTTATATTGTTAAAGAAAGCTAAGCCACCATGAAATTGTCATCCAATTACACAGAATGAGCTGTTTTCTTTTTTCTTTTTATATGTAGCACGTTTAATGTTGAATGAAATAAAGAATCAGTGTATAAATAAGCTGCTAGCTTACTTGGGCCTTGGCATTCTTTATATTCATCTTTTTGAAGAACTGCTGTATAGGGTTGGATCACTGTCAGTAATTTTTACGATTCTCCAACTTTATGACGCGAATGATCTTTAATCTGGTTCTGTAATCAAAATCTATGATATGATAGTTCCATCTCCATCTCTTTTACATATTTACTTTTAAGAAGTTATTTTTTCTACAATCAAACTGAAGGACTCATTGCTGAGAGCTTGAGGGTTAAGACTCTCGTTTTGCCTACAGATTGAACTGAAAGGCCATGCTTGAATATATATTTGAAAGAGTACTGACTCACTCATACTAAACAAGAATTTAAAATTTGAAATTCGAAGGTGTTTTTCATCATTGACTTTACCTTCTTCTAAATATCATTGCACAAACTTCTACTGCACTTGATCTGGTGCAGGAAACTCCAAATTCTTAAAAGATGTAAAACCTCCATCCACAACCAAATTATGCCCACTAACATACTTGGCATTATCAGATGCAAGATAAAGTGCAGCATTAGCAACATCATTGGGTTCACAATTTGCTCCCTTTTGGACACCAGCATTATGAACAATGTCTACAATTCGCTGAGCATCAAGATGTGGATATATCTGACTCATTTCTTTCATGACAAAAGGAGTGGGGATGGCAAAAGGTGATATGCAATTGATTCGGATTCCATATCTGCATAGCTCTGAAGCAAGAGATTTAACAATGCCTATAACAGCAAACTTGGATATTGAGTATGTGTGCTGGGCCATCCCTCCCATCACTCCAGTGACACTAGCTGTGCAGAGAATGGACCCAGCTCCACGTGGGATCATTACACGTGCTGCATGCTTGATACCTGCCACAACCCCACGAACATTTATGTCCATGACTTTGTCAAACAATGCCAGATCCAGGTCAACAATGCTTGGAGGAGTTCTGCAGGCTATCCCTGCATTATTGTACATAATATCAAGTTGTTTGTATTCAGAAATGGCAAAATCAACAGCAGTGGATATGTCTGATTCTTTAGTGACATCGCACGTTATGAAAGTAGCATTAGGTCCTAGTTCTTTTGCAGTCTCTTGGCCAAGTTGTTGTTGGATATCAGCAATAATAACCTTGGCCCCATTATTGATGAATTTTGTTGCTGCAGCCTTTCCAATTCCACTAGCTGCCCCAGTGATCAGTGCTACCTTGTCTTGTAGCTTCCTGAACCACCACATCAAATGTGAATTAAAGGCATAAACAGCAAAGACGCTCTTGATAGCATTTGCTGTAAGCTGAGCATCATTTGATAATTGGTACTGTATCTAATAATTGGTAGCATCAGAACTAAAAGGATGTGAAGTCTTCAACGTGCCATGAAATTCTTGTATGCTAGTATGTGACTAATCATTGTCCATCTCTATAGTCCTCTCGTTACAAATACACAGCGATGCATCTAAGGAAGAAGATCAAATGCAAGGAGAAAGAACTGAAGAAATAGTAAAACAGCTAATCTACTTCATACTACGAAAGGAAGTATACCAACTCAAATGCAAGAAAAAAGAGCTCAAGTAGTAGTCAAAACAGCTAGCGGACTCTGCTATTAAAGTGTCTATCTTCGGTTAAGACTGCCATCAGTGCTATGTATTTATTAAATTAATCCATCATATACACATCAAAAGCCTTCAAATGAAATTCCTATGGTCCTACCTAATATACAAGAGATGTTAAACTACAAATCATAAGTATGTGATTATTAATAATTATAAATAGTGAAAATGGAAGAACTGGAGGGAAAGGACTATAAATTAGTAACTTATCAAGCATGCATCATGGATTCGTGCCTAGATAAATTGTGAATATTCATTCATTCCCCACTCTGCTTCTTTTGCAAAAATTTTCCATAACCAACCATTTGATGATTTTTCATTGTCTGATCAGAATAATAACGTTTTGCCATCCTAAGGATAAATAGAAAAAGAAAATGTAAACCAAAGACGAGAGAAACTAAAGGATAACTTGGCCACACCTTCTAGTCTGAGTAGACAACAACCTGTGGAAGCTCTCAGCAATTAAAGCCCTTGAATAGGAAACGTTTTCACTGTTTTTAACAAGTACCAGAGACACAGTCAGCTGAAGTAATATTCATAACCCGGGAATAATCAAAGAACTGAAAGGAAAACCCACATGCAGTATCAAGGGTTATAAAAAGGAAAAAGAAATAGTCAGTCATTTCATTGTCCTAATTGTTAACACTACATAGTCCTTCCACCCAACAAAGTGAACAAGTAAACAAAATCTATAGCCATATTCTTAATCCAAAATATTTCCAATAACAGAAAGCTGACTAAAGATACTCAATAGTAGATGAAGTTGAAAGTAAAAGCAGAACATCCTATACTTAATTCTTTAAACATCAAACAGAATAGATAGATAAAAAGATCAAATTAAAACAGAACGATATGTGAAGGCAGAAAAATGAAGTACGAAACCAACCTCAAACCCATTCTTAACATGATTTTCTGCTAAAAACTGACTCAGATGCAGACACACTCACACACAGAGGAGGCTATTGTAGTTTGAGCTTTTGCTTTGCATCCCTGTTAGACTAAACAAGAGATAGAGAGAGAGTGTGTGTGTGTGATTCGCGGAGCTTGTTATAGTATCACTATCATATAAAATTAAATGCTGCAAGGGTAAAATGCTGCACCTGCAAGGGTAATTTGGTCAATGTGGCTAAAGAATATATATGCCATGATAAGCATATCCCATGATTGACGTTCATAGAATAATTTTGTTAGTGAACAATTCTCAGTTGCGGTGAGAATGGATTGCATTTGAGATTGAGAGAACTTAACAATGGATGATGGAATCAGTTCCCAAGACTCTAGATAAGAATCCGAATATCTTATTAATACTTGTATGATCTAATTCTGAGCACATGCACTGATATAAACACAAAACACTATACATATACAACAATAAAATTTGAAATACTATATTAAAAATTGAAGTGTCATATGCACAACTATGTTATGTTTATCATGAACACAAGTTGGTAGAATTATTATCAAATGCTGCACCAACGAAAATTCTCTTTTAATTTCCTTCTTCCTTTACTCTGTAGGTATATGTGAATTTTTTTTATTTTTTATTTGTCAATAATGTGGGAAATTCTGACACGAATGGGAAAGGAGATTGAAGTTAAAGTTTCGTTTTTCACAAGAAAAAGGTCATGAATAATTAAGCGATTGCTTCAATTCAAGTTTAGTCACTCTTGGAAGTTACTATTCGTGATTGAAGATCCATGAAATGGATAAATACACGTAAAATAATGTAAAAAATTTCCGCCAAAGCAAAGCATACTTAACCAGCTGGTTCATTTGACTTTTGGGCTTTAAACATATAAAACGAATCCTATTACATAAACAGACACAAAGACTTTAACACTGGTTTCACAAATTTTAAAAAAGTTTTAATTTTTGTATCTATATATAAATTCCTAATTTTTTTTTGCATGAAATGATACATTCAAAAGAAAACACAATGGTGGTCTTCTTTGTCAAACATTGGGCAAGTCCAATAAGAATATGTCCAATTTCTAATAACATTATATCAAAAAATCAATCACATTATTTTTATACCTACTTTGGACACTTATAAAATGTGATGATAAATGAGATAATAAGTGGTGATTCTAATTACTTCCAATTACTTATATGGTGATATTATTCTATTACATATAATAAGTTGAAATTACAATTCACCAAATTATACACAAAAGATCACTATTTATCTTAAAGGTATTCACTACTTATTACAGTAATTGTGAAAATGAAAACTGAATTCTCATTGAATGAAGTGTTTGTACAAGTATTTATAGGAGCTGAGCTGTTATAATATAACTAATTAACTAATTCTAACTAACTTTCCTTCTATGATCTTTTCAGTTACAATAATTAACTAACTATTTTACTTAATTGACATTAAGTTACATGATTATGATCTAATACCCCCCCGCAAGCTGGAGAGTGTATATTGATCACTCCCAGCTTGGATAGAATATGAGAGAATGGTTGAGGATCCAAGGCTTTAGTAAGAATGTCAGCTAACTGATCAACAGTAGAAATAGGCAAGAGATAAAATAGTCGTGCTTGTAGCTTCTCTCGAACAATGTGACAGTTAATGTCAATATGTTTAGTTCGTTCGTTGAAGGATGGATTGGCAGCAATGTGTCTAGCAGATTGGCTGTCACAATATAAGAGTGCTGGAGAGATGAAAGAGAGCTGTAAATCCTGAAGAAGATATGTCAACCACTGCAACTCACAGATTGTGGTGGCAAGGGCACGATACTCTGCCTCAGAAGATGAGCGCGAGATAGTAGAATGCTTCTTGGAGTGCCAAGATATGAGGGAATCACCCTAGAAGATGTAATAACCAGTTATGAATTTTTTGGTGTCAACACAGGCTGCCCAATCAGAGTCCCTAAAGGCTTTCAACTATAAGGGACTGGTTGCTAAGAAGAACAGTCCTTGTGCGGGGGAGCCTTTGATATACTTGAGAACACAGGTTGCTGCTTGGTAGTGTAGAGTAGTAGGATGAGCCATGAATTGGCTTAATTGTTGGACAGCATAGCTAATATCTGGTCTAGTGGTAGTCAGATAAAGAAGGCGGCCAACGAGCCTGCGATAAGCACTAATATCTGGGTAAGGATCACCTCCCTGCACCTGTAGTTTGGTGGTTCTGACCATTGGGGTAGGAGCAGGTTTAGAGGCCACTGTCAGTGAGAATGTCAATAGCATATTTTCTCTAGTATAGAGTAATGCCAAGGTGGGATCGAGCAACCTCTAGACCCGAGAAATACTTGAGAGTGCCAAGATCTTTTATTCGAAAAGAGGTGTCCGAGAATTGCTTGATGGAAGAGATTTCTTAGATGTCATTCCCTGCTAAAATCACATCATCAACATAGACTAGTAATGTCGTGAATGAGTTGCTCCGGGACTTAGTGAACAGAGAATGATCGGATTGGGATTATGCATAACCCTGAGAAATAAGGGAAGTGGACAGCTTGGCAAACCATTGCCTACTTGCCTGTTTTAGGCCATAAAGGGATTTAGTGAGTTTGCACACTTGATGGGGCTTGGAAGCAGTAACACCGTCGGGTAAACTCATGTATACCTCTTCTTCAAGATCGTCATAGAGGAATGCATTGTTGACATCCAATTGATGGAGATGCCAACTTTGTGTAGCAGCAATGGCAAGAATGAGTTTGATAGTGGTGAGCTTGGCAACGGGTGAGAATGTGTCAAAGTAGTCAATCCCTTCAGTTTGGGTATAGCCATTTGCAACTAATCTTGCTTTGTACCTCTCAATGGTGCCATCTGCCTTGTACTTGATCTTGTAGACCCACTTACAGCCGATTGGAACCTTACCAGGTAGTAAATCAGTCAAGATCCATGTCTTGTTTTCTTCCAAAGAAGTGAGCTCAGATTGCATAGCCTTCACCCAACACTCAGGTTGAATTGCTTGTTTATATGAGGTAGGTTCAGTGTGTGAGGAAATGGAGAGAGTGTAGTGCAAGTGAGAAGGTGAAAGAAAGTGGTAGGATAAAACAGAAGAAAGAGGATAAAGTATACCTGAAGATTGATTGGGAAATGTTGAAATGAGAGAGTGGCAGTGAAAATCTTGAAGATATGTAGGTGCTTGCTTGACTCTGTTGGACCTTCGTGGAGGAATTGGTGGGCAAGGTGATGTGCGTGTAGGTATGAGTTAATTTGGTGAAGTTTGAACAGGTACCTCTAATGATGTGTCATTGGTTATAGTAGAATGTGTTGACTGAGATGGAGGAGCTTCTGAGAAAAGAAACGGGTCTGTATTATTAGAATGAGGGTTGTCCAAAGAGGAATTGAATGAAGTATCAGCCTTGCAAGTTGGGAATATGTGTTCATAAAAGATAACATTGCGAGAGATGAATATTTCTCTGGAATGTACATCATAAAGGATATATCCTTTTGTGCCTAGTTTGAAACCTAAGAATATGTATTTTCTGGCTTGGGGTCCAGTTTAGTCCTGTGCTGAGTGAGTGTAGAAGCATAACATAAACACCCAAAAACCCTGAGATCAAGCAGAGAAGGTGGGGTGTTGTGGAGGATCTCAAAGGGACTCTTATTGTGAAGTACAAGTGAAGGCAATCGATTAATGAGATGCACAGCATGTGAGACAGCATAAGACCAAAAGATCTTGGGTAAAGAATAATGAAACAGAAGAGGCCTAGCAACATTGAGTATATGTTTGTGTTTTCTCTTAACAACTGAGTTTTGTTGAGGGGTTTCCACACAAGATGTTTGGTGTATAATGCCTAGACTAGCATAATATATATCCATATTGAATTCAGCCCCATTATCAGTTCTAAGAACTTTGATCATAGTGTTAAATTGAGTTTCAGCAAGTGAAATGAAATTTTGAATGAGAGATCTGGCTTCACCTTTAGTTTTAGTAAAAACAGCCAAGTGTGTCTAGTGAAGTCATCTACAACAGTTAGAAAGTAATGATGACCATGAATAGATGGAGTGGCCAGAGGTCCCCATATATCCATGTGCACCATATCAAAAGGATGCAAAGTACTGCTAGTACTAGAAGAAAAAGGCAATTTCTGTTGCTTGGCCATATGACAGTAATCACAAGCATCTAATTGTTTTATTTTCACATAAGGAAAAGCTGTAGCTATTCTTTTGAGTACAGGTTGTGAGAGGTGTCCTAAACGAAAGTGTCACATATCAAAGAATGGGGAAGTATACAAACTAACTGAGTTTACATGTGAAATAGAAACTAAAGTAGTGATAGGTGTAGAAGGTTGAGTTAGGAAGTACAATCCACTTCTCACTTCGGTATGCCCAATCATCCTCAATGTATGGACATCCTGAATGACACAAGAATCAGAAGCAAAAATTAGTTTACAATGCAAAGAAGCTGTAAGTTTGTGAACAGAAATCAATTTGAATTTGAATTCAGGTATATGTAGTACATTGGTCAAGAAGAAGTTATTAAAATTGTATGGTTCAATGAATTATAACACCATTAGGCAATCTAACATTAACAGGTTTAATACTAGTAAAAGAAGTGAAGGAAGAAAGAGAATGACAAACATGATCTGTGGCCCCTGTATCCAATATCCAAGATTGAGAAGGAGGATAAGAAATACCTTGGGATGGTGTGTGATGAGTAGAAGACTCACCAACCAGTGAAGTACTCACTTGATTAAGAGTGGGGCTTTGCAATTCAACCTTTGTTTGTTGAAGCAAATGCATCAATTGCTGGTACTGCTCAGGATTCAAATTGAGACTTGGACCTTGCTAAATAGCCACTGGCAAAGAATCACTCGAATGTGGTGGTGTGATGGCTGGTTCATTGGTGTTAATGTGATTCACTGCAGTACCATTATTTCTGGACTGATATCCAGGAGGGAAACCATGTTTGAAATAACATGTTTCCACAGTGTGTCTAGATCTACCACAGTGAGTGCATACCCTAGTAGCATTGTTATTGGGACACCTTCCTTGACCCCTACCTCTGCCTCTGCCTTGGGGAGTGAAACCTCTGCCTTTAGAAGGTTTCCAGTTATTGAAGGTAGTAATATTAGCAGCGTTTACTAATGCCTTTGGCTCTCCCAATATGTTCCCACAGATTTGTCTTTCTTGTTGAAGCACCATTGAGAAAACCTTGTTGATTTGTGGGAGGGGTTCCATCATCAAGACTTGTGTCTTCATTGTATAGAATTGATCATTTAATCTTTTCAAGAAGCAGATCACATGATCAGAATTTTTGTGCTGCTTGACACTGTTTGTGAAGACACAGGTGCAGGGTGTGGCATAGATACATGATGGCAGTGGTCGTAAAGACTCAAGTTCCTCCCATAGGGTTTTCATATCAGTAAAGAAGGAAGAAACACTCCTATCACCTTGCCTCATGGAGTGAATTTCTTACAATACATCAGACATGCGAAAATGATCTCCTTTTGAGAATCTATCTTTCAAATCATCCCACAACTCCTTAGTATTTTCAATGCAATTCGTGCTCTGTGCAATTTCAGGAGCTAGGGTTCTTGTTATCCATGAGATGACCATCACATTACATGTTTCCCATGCATCACGAATTGGATCAGAAGTGAGAGGAGGAAGTATAGAACTATTGATGAATTTCAATTTATTCTTGGACAAAAATGCTCTTTTCATATATCTGCTCCATGAATAATAGTTTGTTCCATTCATGGCAGGTGAAACCAAGACAGCACCGGGATTCTCACATGGATGTAGATAATATGGGCTTGATGGATTTTGTGATTGATCCAGTTGCAATGTTATTGTGACATCTGGTCCTTGATTGGAGTTATTGCTTGAAGAAGAATCAGTCATGGTGTTACAAGAATCAAGAACCGAGAGATAGAAGAAGAAACAAGACTAGCAGAGAGAACTTCTTGAAGAGGGAAATAGTTGCGGAAGCAAATCTGATACCATATTACAGTGATTGTGAAAATGAAAACTGAATTATCATTGAATGAAGTGTTTGTACAAGTATTTATAGGAGCTGAGCTGTTATAATATAACTAACTAACTAATTCTAACTAACTTTACTTCTATGATCTTTTTAGTTACAATAATTAACTAACTGTTTTACTTAATTGTCGTTAAGTTACATGATTATGATCTAATACTATTTACTTAGATATATTTTTTAACACAAATCAATGATGTAGTGATCAATAAGGTTATAAGTGATGATCTTTATTATTTATATGATGATTTTTTTTATATTATTCATAACTTAGCTTAATTAGAATTCACCATATACAATATAAGAATCACTACTTATCATTTATCTTAGAAACATGTACTACATCACATCTTATGAATGTTAAAAGTGAGTATAAAAAAATATTTTTGAAAAGAAAATATTATTACGCAGTTGTGTCATTCAGTAAACAGTTAGGTCTGTTGATAATGAAAGAATAAATGCAACATTCATGGTCATCTCATTATCTTTTCTTCTTGGTGGTGGCTAAACAGAAGCCTGCCCTGGTTTCCTAGTTATTTTCCAAACTCGTTTTAACTGTAAAATGCCATTATTTTGAGATGATTGATTAAAATTCAAAAGAAAGGGGCATTCCGAGAATTGAACTCGGGACCTCTCGCACCCTAAGCGAGAATCATACCACTAGACCAAATGCCCGCTTGTTTTATAATTTTGGCAAGTCATTTAACATTTTTTAAGGACAAGGTTTGTTTTCCCTCCAAAATATTGAAGCGAAAATTTTCCTTCATCATTTCACTTTCACTTCCCCTCCAAATTCAGGGGCCTTCCTTTCATAAATTCATCGCCGTGTTTTCCGAACTTACCTTAGCTATCTGATCATCGTGTTACTGTTAGGGTTTTACTTCAATTTTTCACTTTACCAAATTTATCATCTATCTATGCTGAACCTTATACAAAAATATCATAAATCATATTAAAAAATTGGAGTTCACATTCACATTCCAATGGCTGAGGCCTTCTGTTCTCCCTCTTACTCTCAACCTTCATCGCCACCTGGTATTTCTCGATTCTTCGATGCTTCGTTTTTTTTTTTCTTTAAGTTTGTTGTTAACTTAATTATCTTTTATTTCGATCATTCCTTTTTCCCGTTGATGCATGCTTAAAAAAAGAGAGATGAAAATGCAGAAAATGGAGGACGACAAATAGATTGTTCTTTGATCGTATTGAATTTTCTGTGCGCTGATTTTGTTTGAAATTATGCGTGCTATATACGGATTATAGTGAAAATAAAGCACACCAACCTCACTCATAAGTTAATCAAAATCTAAAATAGAGTTTAATGTTTTTTGGTACTTAATCTGATGAACAGATTCTATTCCAGATCACTCATAATGGGACTGTTTATGAGTATGCAAGAGGTTCAGTTGAGAGATGTGTTTTTCTAGGAAATATATGTATGTAAGAACTAAGACGTAATTGTGAAAGTTATGGCTTCTAGTTCTGGGTATGGAATATTATGGGTAGAACTAGCTTAGCCTGATATCAATGTTGTTTGGCTACAATTAGGACATAAAGTCAAAGATGCAAATGAAGATGAGCAGTTTCAAGAAACTGACATTTTCGAGGACACATTAGTGCTCAATAGTCCCTTCACTGAAAATCTCAATCTGAACACTGAGCTTGTGGATGATTCAGACCCTGTAGAGAACATGACAACTGGTCCAATATGTGAGTATGAACAAGTAGTGCTTGACAGTGAGGACGAAGAAATGGATAATAGTGAGGCAGTAACTGTTGCCAAAGGATTACTTGAGGAAGAAACTAGTCCAACAGTAAAAGGTCCTTCGATGCTCGTCCAGGAAAAACAGCCCAAGCCACCTTGTGAGCAAGACTCAAATGCCTCCACTTTTGGGAAATCTGCTACTGGTATGTGTTTGTTATTTACATCTTAAGATTGAGTGCCATGTTTCTGTCTTTTTAATCATTCTTGTATAATTTTTTTATTGTATCTCTGTAAGTTATTCTTGTTTGAAATTTGAATTACCGTATGAATAAGTAATATACTAGAGTAATTGCTTCTAGAGCATTTCATGAATGATTAACTTTTCAAGAACATCATATGCTTGAAGGGGACAAAGGTGCTTCAATTGATGCTGAGAACTTTAATGACAACAATCATCTATATCTACCTGCAAGGTTAAATAACATTCACTCACCAGATCCTGGGGTTTCAACCCAAGCTGCACTCGGCTTTGTGGATCGGTACTTGTCATCTAATAATTTGGACTTGTTTCAAGGAATTCAGTGTAGAAAGGCTACTAGGGAGAAATCACCTCATGTCCCGAGTGCAAGAGGATCACTAAGTCTGGCTAAGAAAATTAAAACTCGAACTCAAAATGAAGAAAAAGAACCCTTCAAATGGGTTGACAGTGATCAAAATGACAAAGGAACTGGTATCTTCTGTAAAAAGATTGAAGCATCTTCAAATTTTGGAAGCTACAGACAGACATATATGAGAAGAAGACAGAAAAAACATGGCCGTCTTCAGAACCAGGGAAACTGTAGTACAGGTAATAGATGTGATGAGAAGTTAGTCCAAGGACCAGGAATGGTAACTGAAAATAATAACTCTATCAAGGAGTTGGATGTTCAGTTAAGTGCAACAAAAGAGAATGTTAATGCTTATTCCAGTGTGGCACATACAGAAGGCATGTTTGATATTGGTTTAGACACTCAAATTGCTGCCGAAGCTATGGAGGCCTTAGCCTATGTGCCCGCTACTGGCTGCCATTTCAATGATGCTCACCAACCAGAGAATGCACTTGATGGCTCTTTTAGCGATTTAACAGAGAATGAAGCTCATCTGAAAAATTCTTCTTATAGACAGAATTCTGGTTTACAATCTCTCACAATAAAATCAAAGAAGAGAAATGTCTCTTCCTGTAGCTTTAGTAAAGTAACTTTTAGTTCCTCTTGCAAGCACACTGAGAATCAGGAGCCAAATCCTGTCTCAGGGAGAATGAAAAAAATGATGAAAAGCATGTCAACTGTTGAGGGACAGGTTGAAAATAATACTAGTTCGCCAATATGCAGTGAACATGTCTCACTTGAAGAGGTTTGCCCACTGGGAGAGTGTATAAATTTTCAACCTGCTACCAAGGAACCCAAAAATTGGAATAATGAGAGCAAATGGACAAGGATCAAAGATCAACCAAGCCATCATACAGAGAGGAACAATAATGTCAAAGATGAAGGTATTATTAGACACAAGAGGAAGGGGAATGGTTTAGTGGTTGATTCATTGAAGTTGGGTGTTAGGACAAAACGTCTCAAATTTCCTTCCAGTTCATGTGGGGTGGCTAGGAAGAGCAGGTTGAATCATCAGGTTCAAGTTAGTCCACAGCTATCTGCAACCAGCAGTTTTTTAAGGATTGATTCTTGGCTTTATCCAAAAAGACCTAGAGGGAAAAGAAAGCGGGCTAATGTGCAAATGAATCTTCATGCACCTACAAGTTTGTGTATTGATGGAAAAGAAAGCAATGTCCACTCCAGTAGAAGTCTAGAAGGCCAAGATGATGTGGATAAATCATGTTTTCCTCACACCCGTCCACTTTGCAAAGCTTCATGTATTGACAATAGCAGATGCTTGTTACAGGGTAACTCTGTTCAACCAGATTCAGCTGGTGATGCCATGAAATTTGAAAACCTGCACGATATGCATCCCTTATTGCTGGCACATGTTGAAATATCATCAAACAAGAGCGTTGCACAATTGAGTTCAGAAATTCCAGCTACAGTCGCCTCAAATGAAGGCATAAAGATTTCAAATGCTAATCATACATACCATGAGCATCACAAAAAGCCATGTGACAGAAACCTGCAAAAGTCTTCCCTATTGAAGGAGCTTATCAGATTAGGAGTTTCCAAGTCCACGTCAGACCTGATATTGAAAGATCTGAGACAACGAAGAGATATGACATATGTTCGAGTTCTGTTTAGCCAGCATTTGGATGACAGTGTCATCAAGCAGCAAAAAAAGGTAAACTGTTGATTTTATGCTTATCATAGGAGATGCTAAATGTTACCATTACCAACTCGTGATTTTGTCATTTCCTCCCTGCAGATCTTGGCACGGCTCAATATATCTATTGCATCAAGCTCAATGGAGGCCACACATTTCGTAGCAGACAAATTTACACGTACAAAGAATATGTTGGAAACAATGGCTCTTGGTAAATTAGTGGTGACACACTTATGGCTTGAGAGCTGTGGGCTAGCCAACTGTTTTATTGATGAGAAAAATTACATTCTGAGGGATGTGAAAAAGGAAAAGGAAATAGGCTTTAGCATGCCTATTTCTCTCGCTCGAGCAAGACAGAAGCCACTCCTGAAGGTATTCGTATAAATGTCCTTTAGCTGTGCTCAAATTCTTTGCACTCATCATTTTTACCTCATAATCTGGTTGCTTGCTTCTACAGGGTAAAAGAGTCTACATCACGCCACACATTAAACCTGATAAGGATGTGGTCGCGAGCTTGGTCACAGCTGTTCATGGCCAAGTATGCTTATTCACCTTTGTATAACATTCCACAACTGCAGCTGACCTGTAGTTGCAATGTTGGGCGTTTTTGGACTATTTAATATGTTGTGTTCCCCCCGCCCTCCCCCTCTGAACATATTTTGATAAATTAGTTCATATATAAATTGTCTTCATTCTTCAGGTAGTGGATGAAAGTCAGATTTGTGCAGACAAGAATGATAAGATCTTAGATGATCTGTTGATTCTTTCTTGTGAAGACGACTATGCAATTTGCCACCATTTCCTTGAGAGAGGTGTTGACACCTTCCATCTTCTCAATAAATAATGCAGTTATGATTTATCATATATTCATATGTCATATGGAAATACTTAAATTCGCAGGAACTGCTGTTTACAGTTCAGAGCTTCTTCTGAATGGAATCATAATCCAGAAATTGGAACTTGAGAGGTATGACAAAATTTTGAAGTCATTTTTCCTTTATGTTGTTTTTTCTTTTGTCCACTTACACAAGGAATTTTTTTATTTTATTCTTTTCTGTTTTTTTACCTACTTTCACATATTAGCCCAGCTATATAAATGCCTTCTTTGATCTCTCAACCATGTATGGCTGTCTCCCACCAAAGTGAATTTGTTGGCTTGAAGTTAAAAAACTAAGGATACATTAAAAATTGAGTGAAGCACATTGAGCTGTTGAAATTGCTGTACAAACCTATAGTTTTCTGTTCTGTCCCTTCTGAAGTCATATCTAAACTAGGTAGGCACATATAAGCACAACTAATGCTATGCCATCAAGGTAGGTAATTTTCAGACAACTTCATTCAGATTCAGGAGCCAAGTGGGAACCTTTTCACATTCTTGCATGTAGTGAGTCCATTCTTCAGCACTGAGGAAAAAGAAAAGTATTGTCTTCCCAATAAAGTGATGTAATGCATCAACTCAACAATCTATAATTCTACATAAAATTTTAACATTTATTTGAATTTTGGCAGACATCAACTCTTCATGAATCAAGTTACAAGGAATAACCCAAGTACATCTAATCGGTTTGGGAAGGTTTACAAAAGGCGTTTGAGACCTATATCTGGACCATAGCAGATTTTTGTGACAGTATTATTTTGGTTCAAGGTAGAACTCGCAAAACCAATGGGTACTCGTCTCGTCTCAGATGGTCGCGAACTAGAGCTACTTGTGCAGTTACTTAAAAATGCAACTTGGTCTCTTTTCTTCTTTTTTTTTTTCTTTTTTTGTGTGTGTGCATATTCTACTTGAAGAGAATCAAAATGATGGCAAAGGATAGCAGCGATAGCTACAGGGTAGGCATTAGGGAATGATTTTGATGTGGTATAAATTGACCAAGGTATTAATATAAAGATTCTGACAAATTTGTCCATATAAATAAAATGTATGTATTTTCTTTTCCTGGCTGAACGCAGCAGATAGCTTAGCTTACCATTGGATGAAAAAGGCTACCAGCTGCATTATTTTGTACGCCGCAGAATAGATGAACTACTGAAGTTTTTTTCGTGCGTCTCTGACGTATAATAGAGCCCATGAGCACAGATTGGCACGTTGCCAGATTCTTTCACTTGGCGAAACCAATACAAGCCATTTGAGTAACAAATTTTCTTTAACTTAAACCACGTGACAAATAGGGCAACGGCTATTGTTGGGTATGGATCTAGAGCTTTGTGCAAGAACTAGAATACTGCCTCCAGAATCTATTGGGTATGTATACCATCCGGCATGAAGTTGACAAACTCCACCACAAGCCAAGTTGACATTGCGCAAGTACTTCTTGACTTTTTCACTACAAATTTTAGTAAACCTATTGATGAAATTTCAAGTTTGGAATACTAATATCAAAATTTAGATTCTAGTATTTTACTTTACCACATTGTGTAGAGCTAAAACATATTACTAAGAATTAGGAACCCTTTTTACTTCACTCACAAGTTTCAAAACCGAATTTTAACGTGCCAAAAAAACAAAAAGCCAGATTGTAGGTTGAAAAGGCTAAAACTGGGGAAATTTACAAGATAGGTACAAGGACAGCCGGAGGTGCTGAGTTTCTAATAGTAACTGGAATTAAAAGAATGACTGCAAGCCGATTACGCAAATGCATAATTTTAGATAATGAGATTATAAAATACAAACAATGCTAATTTCTAGAATATCCAGTTTTTTCGATACATACCATAAAAAGTGTGTAAAGAGGGAAAGCTATCACATGCAAATGTTATGGCATGCTACAAATCAACAAAGGTATGTCAGAAAATTCTATGCAACTAGCACTTCAATATGAATTCTTCCATCCAGCAATAGTAACTCAACTTTTCCCCACATCCATGCCGCTTGACACACTACATACCAAAAATCTCAAAATATTATTGCTCCAAATATAACCAAACGTGGCAGGTGAGAGTCCTCACTCCTCATTTGATCAACTGCTTGCAGGAAGAGCATAAATAGTTCTAGTCATATGACTCCCATCGCAGATAGAACAATTACACAGAGTGATTGAGGAATTCAACGAATACTAGAATCCCTGCAAATACTATGCTTTCTCCCTCAGTTACCAATAGAAAAAAGCAAAGAATAAGGTGGTGAAACTTCTATTAAACAAGTATTACATTAGGTAGTTCCATATGACAGCATACCAGGTTGATCAGGTTAGTGATTGCCCTCAGGTGCTTGAACATTGGCATTGTAACTATCATAACCTCCAGTTGATGGTGCTGATGGATTGGTTTGATACATTGCTGATGAAACCATAGTGGGAGCACCATTGGAAGCTGGTGTTACAGTGCTTCCAGGAACTATTGATGGAGGAGCTAGTCTAGGGGGCCAGAGTAAGTTATTCGCTTGACCTGGTATCGAGGGACGGAGGGAGCACCAGGTGGAGGTACCATTGGTGGCATGGTGGATGCAGAAAGATATCCTGTGAACTCCAATTGAAAACCAGTTATACTGCATATGGCTAGAATAAAGCTACTAGTTTATAATGCTTGAACATGCCTACCCAATTTTCCAGAGCTTTTGGCACAAGAATAGAAGGTTGCTGCTTTGAACCAAAAATTCTAACCAAACAAATTTATAATTACAGGCATGAATTTTCTTAGATTTTCTTATTTAAGAAAATAATTTGAATTTTGTTTAAATGGGAAAAGCCAAACAATCAAGTAGCACGGATGAAAAATGAAATTCATAAGAAAGGCAATTATAGTAATGAAAGCCAAACAAATAATTTGCAGTGGACCATCAACATGTGCATAATTATAGTCAATGTAAACAGAATAAAAGAACCACAGATGTCTGCATGTAAAATGCCGAAAACAAATGCTTCGACGAAAGGAGTGGGAGAAAAGATATTCACCTGGTGCAACAGGAACTGGTCTAGGCAAAACAGGTCTGATCCCCGGTATTAGAGGTTGACTTCCAGGGACTTGGGCATTTCCAGGAATAGGCAATCTAGGTAGTGACAATACAGGAAGAGAAGGCCTTTGAGCCACCAGGTGATTATAACTTTGGGTTTGTTGTTCTTCAAATAGCTGGTAGTAGGACCTCACATTTGCCTGAAATAATTAACAGAGATGTAAATATCACGAACATGATGTAGAATAGAGCACTAATTTTAACAAGTGAGAAAATTTCATAGTACCTTGTGTTTGTTAACCTGCATTATGCTGCTTTCTTACAGGGGGCTGCAAATAAAAATATACACAAATAATGTTATCAACATAAAGATGTGCAGTTGTGGCTAACAAACTTTCATGGAATTAAAACTTAACCCTGATATTTATTCCATCCAAATTTTTGGTAATCCTATTTCCTATATATCAAATTAATTTTTTTAAATAAACTGAATCCTAAAGGCCTAAACACTTCAGGCGCCAGCGTTGGCAAGTTAAAGCAAAAAAACACCCAAAAAAAATATAATTCTGATTTTCTTACATTACTTTTCTCTCACATAATTTTTTACATTATTTCTTATACTATTGATTACATCATTTTTTTCTTATCACTTTCTCTCATTTAATTATAATCATTCAAAAATAGTATAAATAGTAGTGTGTAAAGAAAATGATATATTATAATCATTTTTAAAAAAATAAAATATCGCAATTGGCAAGCAACAAAAATCAGGTGCTATTGCTATTATTGAAAAAATGAGAAGTGAAGTGAGAAACTTGCAGAATCGTGTTCATGGGTCAAATAGGTATTGCAGTAGTCACAATAATACTTATAATCTCAGTATTTGTCTAATCAAAATATGTCTAATTTTATTTAATTCATTTATAATATTATTTGGTATATCGCAAAAATACTATAGTTATATACAAGATAATTTGATATCTCTATTATATTAACATATAATATAAATATAATATATATATATTCTTATGTACATAAAACATTTCTTTAATACCTGCAAATGCAAAGGAACGATGGATTAATGAGCCACAATCACATCAATTCGATTAAGCACCGTATGCACTAGGAGTGTAATTAGGTGGTTTGGTTTGATTTTTGAAGGAAAATAAATTCAAACCATTCAAAATTAATTAGTTCAGTTTTGTTCATTTTTCTTATTTTTTGATAGTTAAATCTGAACCAAACCAAACTGAATATCTACAGATTGATTTAGTTCGGGTGATCAGGTTGACCATTATTTTTTTAACACAAAAATTAACTAAATAATTATACATGCAATACAAAAAAGTATACATAATATATCTAAAATTCCAAATAATATTATAACATAAACTAACCTTTACTCATTCATCAGGCAATGAACATTCAATTTCAAGTTGAGTCACACGATCATTGGTTTTTGAGATTTCCTGTTTATATCAAACCCAAAATGCCAAAATAGTGAGAAAAGAAAATTTCTTAAGTATCAAAATTGTACATAATATCTCTTGTGCTGCTATATATCTTAAAAAAAATTGAGTTGACTCAACATTGGTTTGAACTTGATTTGCTTTATAAGAATTATTTAAAATCTGTAGGTGAACCTACCTGCAGCACAGCCACAACACTATGGTCCAGTGTTGTCCCACATTTGCTAGTAAATATGTCCTGACAAAAAAAAAAATAGAATACACAATAAGAAAGTTCATGCAATAACTGAACAACAGTCAGAAGAATAATCTTGGTAAAGATCAAATATGACTTTCAATTTTTTTAGTCTCATAAATAGGTGATAGAAAATGACTAAGAGGATAGCCAGAGCAAAATCACTAGCCATATACATGATTTTTATCCAATATCAATATATAGCTAGTATAAACATAATAATGGGCATCACTCAAAGTCAATCCAAATTCAATCTAAACTCAATCCAAACATAATAATGGACATCACCCAAAGTCAATTCAAACTCAATCTAAACTCAATCCAAACATTAAAAAAAAACATGATTAATCAAATATGATTCATCAAATCCAATTTATCTTTCAACTTCATCTATATCTTGCAATAAGGATAAACAAAATGTTAGAATTTGTGTATACTAGATTTTAACAATTAATCATAATTAATATACTTATAAATGTTACCTTAAAAGCTTGAAAGACTAGCAAGACTTTTTAGTCAAGTGAAGCATCAAGATTATTCATGGCCAAATTGTGATCTTCAATATATTAAATGAATGAATAAATGTTACATTATGAACAAAAAATATAAGTACTAAGTACTAACAATTGATAGATTGAGTAAGATAATAGTAAATATAACCTCAAATTGTCAAAGACTTAATGAAGCCCAACTTCAAGATTTGAAGATAATCCTGACAACTCTAAAAATTCAAACATAAACATAAAAGGTAAACAAGATTAATTAGTAACAATAGTAAGTATAACAACAAATAAAAAAACTTGAGAATTAAAACTAAGTTTTCATACCTGATTCAACCTTCTCTACTTCTTCCATTTCATCACTTAGTTCAAGATTCTTTTTAGGAGCCTTGATCTAATTTTGAGAACAAATCAATGCCTCAACAATGGTGGGATGCAAGGAACTGCAAAATGGATCAAGAACTCGACCTCCAGTGTTGAATGTAGACTCAGATGATACAATAAACACTGGAATAGCCAAGATATCCTTAGCCATATGATAAAGAACATAATATTTCATTGATTTCCCTTTCCACCATTTCAAAATGTCAAATCCAGGAGTGTTGTCCTCAACATCATCCTCTTTGTATCTTTCTAACTCATTCCTTTTCACCTCTCCTTGCTTTCTCCTCACTTTCGATCTAAACTCATCTTCCCAACCCTCATCATTATCACCTAAACTATTATTACTAGCATGAGATTGTGAGGCAACATTTGAGGCCAACCTACTAGAATCACCAATATCAAGGGAAATGAGATGCAACAACTGATAATGCTCAAACAACTTATCAATCAGACCCTTCAATCTTTCCACCATCTCCTTGCACTTATCCGAACCATCATGATACTTTTTATTAAAACTAAACTCAACATATTCAAGTTTATAACATGGATCAAGAAATGTAACATCCCGAAAACTGTTCATTCATTTATAAAATGTCGTTTTATAATATTCTTGATTTTTAGGAATTTTTCTAGAATTTTACGGAAACGTCGAATATTTTAATATATTCCTCGTTTTGCGTACACACTGGGCTGAGAATTTCTGAGACCAATGTAACACTCCGGAAATTGATTATTTCATCACCAATAGTCATTTCCTAATATTTGTGATTTATGGGAATTTTTCTGGAATTTTACGGAAATGATGAATATTTTAATATATTCCTCGTTTTGCGTGAATACGGAATAGAGTCGTGAAAAGTTGTAACGTTTCAAAAACTGGAAAATAACATGACAATAATCGTTTTACAATACAATTTTTGAGAAAGAATTTTTCGGAAACGACAAATATTTTAATATATTCCTCCCGCAGATGCTATGGAACCGAGAAAATGCGACATTTTTTGTGAATCTTGGACTATGGATAAGTCTACGGGGATCTTATAAACCCGAGACTTTGTCGAGGTTCGCACCATTTTTCGAGAAATCTTTCGAGATAAAATAAATTAATACTGAGAGAAAAATTCATCAAATCGATTAATTAAATTTCGATTTCTATCTTTGTAACTATTATCTATGGAATAATAGTGTGTAATAAAAATCCTATCACATTATCCTAATGCAATCTACTTTATGTCTAATCCATTCACTTTAATTCAAATTTAATAGTATTTTACTTAGGGTCTTTTGAATGTCACATAACTTGTGGAAAGAACATTAGATGTAACATGTAATGGTTTTAATTAACCAAATATCACAGTTACATCATAGAATATTTTCAAAAGCTATTTGACAAAAACACGTGCATAACTCAATCATCCCTAGTAGGAGGTTCTCCTACATTCCCCCAACCATCTAAAAAAATGCATTATTTCTTAATCTCTTACTCATTCTCTTCAACATTTGTGCGAAGTTTCAATAAAATGTCTTTTCATACCTTTTTTAGCAACATGCTGGAAAAATTTCAGAAACATGGCTAAAATTACCTTGTTCTAATTGAAATTCCATTTTCTAGGGTTTTTGGCACATCAAGGGTTAACATTGGAAGTGTTCTTACTAGTTATACTAGCCTCTTAGATTAATCCCCCTCAACGTATTAAAAATAGACCAATCTGATTTTTGGAAGATGACCTAACAAACTTGAATGTGCTTGTAAATTTGCTCACTTATCCTTTTCAGCTTGAAATATCAATTTCCTGATTGGAATCATGTTTACTAACAATTAAGTTCAAGATGTGAGCACAACATCTGGAAAATGCATATGCATAAACTCTCCATTTAATAAAAAGAAGTACCATTCCAATCACTTATTCTTCTAAGTTAAAAATCAATGTAAAGCTTAATTAAGACAAGAAATAACATTGTTGGCACTTGCATTGTCAATGAACTTGGATGGAATTTATGTCAGTAAAGGAAGGACAAATCTTTGAAATTCCTCGGTTATGAGGGCTTGAATGAGGGGAATTCTAAAATGCATTTCTCTAAGGCATTTTTATGGATAATTTTTCCTTATAATGAATTATGGTTTTGTGGTCAACTATCAAACCAAATCTTAATATTTTCTTGTTCAATTCCCACCCATCATCAATGTAGAATAGTTTCATAACACAATATGAGATAATTAATTTAAGTTTTGAGATTGAAGTTCAAGTATCAATGACCTAAAAAGTGATGAACCATTTTTGCATATTTGTACTCTCTTGGCCAATTACAATATGCACTTCATTACCTATTTTGAATTTCTCGATTTATGCAAACAATTGCATGTAATCTTTAACAAAAAGATTGAACACACCTTTTGTGCGAGAAAGGAATTTTAAATGACCTTGAGCCTCACTCATCAAATCTCTAAATCCTTGGTTTTCAACAAATTTAAAGGAAGCTCATCAACAATTATCATCCTAGCAAGTGCATATCATGATGTGCACGTTACCTCTTAATTAAATTAAACTAGTTTCATGCTCCTGATCTTTCTCTCCGACTATTTTGTGTCTACTAGGATAGGATCATCCTGCATTGCTTTCCAATAGCAATTTATTTTTTTTTACCTATGAATTTTATCAAATATTTGCTGGATTTAAGCTATGTGAATTTTACACAAATTTTCAAATGCTTTAGATTGATGGTTGGTTATGTTTGAAAGGCCTTTCATGACGTAGTACTATTGTTCATGCTTTGTATTGTTTATTACATAGACGTATTTATTGTGCACTATTTACTTATAGTAGGTCGGTGCTCTGAACCTTCGAGCGGGTGGCCGTACCTCGACTTTATCATTTACTTTCTTAAAATGAGATCTTGCTACGGTTCCTCCCCATTTGAGGGATTGAGCTTATGGGTTGTATATTCGAGTGGTGTTGATATGTAAGGGGTCTATTAGGTTTCCTTTTCATCATTATGCCTCTTTAATTATTTAAAGGGTCTTAAGTGATTAACTATTTTGCATTTTATTTTATTTGTAATGGGGGTATCTTGTCCATATGATGATTTTTCTTGTCCTTGTTTTGGAGCTTGTGTTGGAACCTCTCCTAGTTGCATGTCACCAGTTGGTGTTGGAGTTGTAGCACTCCTAACTTGACTTTCACTACCACTGGTGCTTGGAGTCCCACTAGTTTCAAATGGATCACTTGTCATTTGTTGGTGTCAAGTAACCTACAAAAAAGATAAAAATATATGTTTGTGAATGTAATATACTTTATGGACAAGTATGTGAATGAAAGTATATGTAAGTATATTATTACCCTATCATTAAACAATTGGTGTTGATGATAATATGTTATTAAATTAGTAACTTGTATTATGTGCATTTTTAAGGCATTTCTTACATACACAAAGCAAATCTTAATAGATTCCCACCCATCATCAAAGTGAATAGATTTTAGTTTTTTGAGTTCAAAATTTGAAACCATTTGGCGATTTTTTTCGAGAAAAGCAAACCTTGATTGAGATGCATGATGAATAATGATTTTAAACTTCGATATTCTACTATTAACTTGTTTTACAAATTCAAGGAAGAAACAAGAACAAGTGATAACTCTTTTAAATTAAACTAGTTTCAGTAAAAATATTATTCTATATTTTCAATACATGTGAAACTCTAACTTAATGTCGTTAAAATGTAATATAGAGAAGAAGTCAAATAATATCGAACTTTTTATGATTACAAAGAAACATAACTTCCATTGTTTTTGTCATTGATTATTTGACACATGTCAAGTAGTTGGAGTAGCAGAACTTTTTTTGGTGGATATAAAGTTGTTGTCAAGTAACCTACAAAAAAGATAACAAAATTGAATAATATATGGACAAGATTGAATGAAAGTATATGTGTATATTATTACCCTATCATTTTTGGGTACCAATAAGATTAAGATATCACTTGTATTATGTGTTTGCCATGCACTAGGGCTTGGATTAGAAGATACAAAAACTTGTTCATCATTAATAAGACACGAACTATTAACTTGTAGTCATCCGATAACTCTTTTACGGTAGTGAAAATATTATTCTATATTTTATGCATGGGAAAACATAAGAATGTAATTAAAGATTTATCGAACTTTATGATTACAAAGAAACATAACTATTGTTTTTGTCATTGATTATTTGACACACAAGTAGAGTAGCAGATTTTTTTGTGGATATAAAGTTGTTTCCCTAACAAAATTCTAATACAGATTGGGGTGTTTTTTGGGTACCAATGAGATTAACATATCACTTGTGCCATGCACTAGGGCTTGGATTAGAAGATACAAAAACTTGTTCATCATTAGCAAGACGAACAAGGAGTCATCCACTGCTATGCATGGGAAAACATAAGAATGCTAAAGATTTACCGAGTGGAAGGTAAGCGAGGCGGCGTTGAGGGTAAGCAAGCAACGATGTGGGCAACGGTGGCGGCGATAAGCGGCGATGAAGAAGGGCAAAGCGGCGACAAAGGGTGAGGGTGACTGCCTGACTAGGTTAGGGTTCAATTTGGGAAAAATTGAAAAGGTTTGAAATTGATTTGGTAAAAATTGAAACAGGTTCACGGCTTTAGTAAAAAAAATAGTTTGGTTTAGTTCGGTTCAGTTTTAAAATTTTAAATCCGAGAACCGAACCAATTAAGTTTTAATTGGTTCAGATTTTATTCGAATCAATCAATATACATAAATCAAACCAAACTAACTTAATTGATTTGATTCAAATTAGTCAGATTAGTCAAATTATCCAAATCAATTTACACTTCTAGTACGCACCCAGGCATCGCTGGTTTTATAGCTCTTTCTCCTTCTAGAGTTGATTGGATACCGTGCTGCACTATTCTCCTATAGTGTACACCAAACTAGAATGAATATGAATATACTATAAGCAAATATGAGTAGGGGTACGTGTCGCTTTCTACGTATTGAAATAACGACATATATTCATCATGGATCAGAGATTGGTACGGTGTCGTATCAGCAAGTAGAAAGTTATAAGTTAAAACCGTAAATCTAAAAAGTGAAACTAATACCTTGACCTTGTTCTTCGTCTGTGGTTAATTTCTATCGGCATCAACAAAAATTCCAAGTGGATAACTCTCCCAGAGGTCTCAGCCAAGCTGCCAAACTTTTACTGATATATTAATATTTCAAATTAATAAGGTTTATAAAAATTTTAAAAGATAATATATGATTTTTTAATAAATGATAATTCAAAATATTCTCCTCTTTTATGAGTACAAAATATTCTCCGCATTTTATATAAAATAAAAATATATCTGTCCTTATTCATAAATAGTATGCAAATGTGATATATTGCAAGTGCAAACTTTTAGACTAAGAAAATTACCAGTAATAAACTAATTAAAAACTAAATCTATTAAGTATTAAATCATGTCATACAGCATGCAAAAAAAAAATGATGTCAGCCAGGAAGAGCCCAAAAGAGACACGCACGAGACAATCTGACGCTGAAAAATGTTTACAGCAGACCTTTACTGTTGTTTCTTGTTTAGGAAGTGGCCCAACCCAAGAATGTACCATATATCACTCCATTGCAAATATGGCAACCGTCACTGTCGTTTAACTCCATGAGATTATTTCCCAACGTAGCAATGGCATGCACAATAATAAAAAAAGGGCCCTACTAGATCTTGATTTGAGCTGGTCCATTGGTGGCAATTGTATTCATTCATCTTGAACGCAATTGCAATGGAAAATTAGTTTCTCTTTTGCTTTAAAGTTGAAAGGGAATTGCCCTTATTCTTCTTTTGCAGTTGGTTGTCATTTTTATGTATATAAGTGGTTGGGTTGCTATCATGTGGCCAGGGAAGACTTGAGAAATATCCAATCTAATGCTTCCCTCCATCACCACCAAAAAGGCAAACGGCCTTTACATAACAATTTGACACCCCTAATCTGAAAAGAAATACAAGTTGACACCCTTTTATTGACTTGAAAGTGAAATTAAATAAAGTGAAAAGGAACTATCAACTATCTTTAGTTTAGTGCGGATGATTCTGGTTTTTCACTTAAGAGGGGAGTATATTATCAATGAAGACTAGGAAAGATAATCAACAAGTAAAGAATGTCAATCATTTGTTCCTATCGTTACATATTTGACATTTGTCATTTAAATAAATGTACATGGAGTTGGCTCGGTTGTTTCACTTAGGACCATACTTGAAATTTATTATCCACGTTTGTAGGCTATTGGTGCAATTCCTATTCACAAGTCACCAATGTTTTCAAAATCGAATAATTTTAGTTCATAGATTGATTAATTTAATTGATTAAATATAATATGATCGGTCAAAAAATATGTTTAATTTAATTTAATTAGTTAAATCGTTTAATTTGATCTGATTTTTAAAATATTATTATTGTATGATCTGTGTAGTGTATACTCTAAAACCTAAAAATAATATTTAAAAAATGTCACTTAAATGGAAGTATTTTTGTTATAAAAATAATACCATATTGTATCATAATAATTTATTAAAAAATTACTACGAATGAAAAGGAATAACATGCAGAAGGATTGTTTCCAAATCTCAACAAGAATAAATCAAATCGAAGTCAATGATTCTTAGCCCGTTGCATAAATGTTTATATAATCATGTTTAAAAAATTACAAATTAATTCAATTATATTTGATTTTAAGTGTTAAGAAAAATAAAATAACAGATTTTAGATAAAAATAAAATATGTAATGTATTAAAAATTAAAAAAATAAATTTTATTTAAATTTTTTTTATTTTAATATCTTTAACAAATATTCTTAATAAAATATTAATTTAAATTATCAACACGAATCAAAACATGTCCCATAATTATAAAAAAATCATCATATATTTTTTGTATTATTAACACTTTTTAAAAATATTAAAATTAATAAATAATAATAAATAAATAAATATAATAAATAATATTAAAAAATATATATATTATTTATGATAAAAATATCAATTATATAATTGTAAAAGCAAAGTTAAGGTGAGATAAATTAATAAATAATAGAGTGGCTAGGATTGGTGGCATAATTACGGATAGTGTAGAATGGGGTAAATAAAATTTGAATGCACTTTTCTTGTCTTGATTGGGTTTGGCGTTTGGGCATTGGTACATGGTAATGAGAGAGGAAGATGGCAACATCCATCAACCATTTGCCCTGTCTTGGCGGGACAGTCTGGCGTACTTATCTTTGTACCTCGTTTTTCTCGCTTACTACCATACTACCATCTTTTCTCTTATTTACTTGTCTACCCTTTTTTCATCTGTATTCGTACATTTATTATTCATTGAGATCATCATTCTATCTAGATTTTTTTGTTAGTTGTGTGTTTCTTTTTTCTTTACACATGGTAATATAATATATAATAAGATAATATAAAATATAAAAGTATAATTAATAAAATAAAATATAATTTTATATTTTATTTAATAAAAAAATAAACAAATTATATAGCATTTTTTTTACAAATCAAAATGTCTTTTAGCATAAATATCAAAATAATTAAAAAAAAAGAGTCTCTTTCTACAATTGCAACTGAGGGCACGACCCAGATGGCTCTACATCTTTATGCACCTTACCCATCGAGACCACCATCCATCTTTCAAACCTTATTCATTAGGACCACCAAATCAGTTTGTATATATGGGCGAGGTAGTTGTGAATGTGAGTTTTTGGGGAACTGAAACCCGTAGCCACCGTCTTTGTCTTCTGTCAGCAATCGTCTGATCCACCCCATACAAAATGTGAGGATCCCAATAGTGACCAGCTCTACACGAACCTGGATTCGCCACCATTTTCCACCGAACCCAGCAATCTCACAGTCACGAGCAGCTTTGCCCCTTCACACACGAACCAGCAGCTCTGCCCCGGCAACCTGCGAGCAACACCTGAGCCCAGAGCCACACGCATCATCGCGCGAGCCACCACCACGCATATCCTCTCACAGCACCGCCTCTCACCGTCTCGTTGCGCCGCTGCTCATATCGTGCTCCACGTGCAGCCGCCAACCACCACAATCCCACAAACCCAGAGGCGTCGCACCACCAAACCCATGACTCATTTGCTTCCTACCATAGTCGAACCACTGCACCATCGTTGGTCACCATCTCTGTCATCCTTGAGCAATGACAACCGAAGTCCCCATGACCCATAACCCTAAGCCACCGTCAAAACCCAGTCACTAACCACCGAAAATCCCCATGACCCACAACCCCAAGCCACCATCCAAACCCAGCCACCTACCACCACGCACACTCCCTACGACCCACCATTCCAACCCCAACTATCACCACTGAAATCCACCACGAGATTAGCCATCAAGCAAATCTCAAATCTATTTTCATATTTGAATCTCTTGCCAAAGAAAAAGCTGGGAGAGGGGACGGGGTCAATGATGGTGCTAGGTTTGCAGGGGATTAGCAAATGTGGCTTGTTGTGGTGGTGCTTGACCAGTTCAATTTTGATAGAAAGATGGTAATTGTGTTGTGGTGATGGGAATGGGGTTTGGCAGAGAATGACTTTGATTAAAAGGGATGAAGTTAAGAGGTAAGATAAGAAAAAATATCCTATTAAGTCTAATCAAGAAAGTAGAGGGGGATGATAGAGTAATTAAGTTAAAATAAGATAAAAATATTTAATTTAATTTGATTATATTATTAAATTAAAATATTAAATACTTAATAAAGTCTAATAATATTAATTAACACTATTAAATTCTTATTATCTTATCTCAAACGCACGCTTAATTACTTTGTGACTCAATGTTATTTTTTTCCGTGTGTTTTGAATGGGAAGACTGAAAAGTTGAATTCAACAACTAATAAACGATAATATGACTACAATAAAAACATATATGAGCAGCATGGAATGGAATTAAAAATAAGTCTAACGACGTGATGGGACCTTTTCTCATTCTGTTTTACCTGGTCTTTTCCTCACCGCGTTCAAACCAATAGAGCCTTTCGGAGAAATCTTAGGTTTGTTTTTTTTTTTCCTTGAAAAAAAGGAACAATTTCTGAATGCGAGATTGAATTGACGTCTTTCCCTTTCCAAGTTGTTAACGGAGCTAAAAGAAGCATGGATAATTTTGTCTTTAAACAATATTCAAATTTCAAACCCTATATAATAAAGTCAAAATCATTAGAAAATACCCAAACCTTTCCTCGGCGGGAATTCAGGGGGAATATATATAGTAAAATATAAGAAAGTACCAAAGTGCAACCAAAGTTACCAAAAATAAGATACAATTACTCAGCTGAGCTATATGCCCGAGTGGCCAAATATCTATTTTGATGGTCATGATATCAATTCTCTTGAAATTAACTCTTTTTTCTATTCATGGATTTAATTTAAATGTATAATTAGTGTAAAATTTTATATTATTATTTAATTATATATTGAAATATTATTAAAAATATTTAATTTTTATAATAATTAAAAGTGACATATATAATAATATATAATTAGTTAATAATATAAAAAAATTTAGACTAATAATACATAAAAATAAACTCTTATTTCATTAATCATTTTTTTTGGGTGGAAATTCATGCATCAGTATTAGTAACATGTCAAATATATTGATGCAAGTTTACGCTGGTGTATAAACTTCCGAATATGAAAATAGGAGAGATATCATTATTCAATTTTAAACATTTATTTAGGTCAAGCTATATTATTTATGAAAAATGAAGTCAACAAAAAAATACAAGTTGCATACACTGATTATAATTAATTACTATTTATTTTAAGAGTGGGTCAAAATTAAATTATTTTACTTTTGATAACTGCAATAACTTTCAAAATTAAAAATTCCTCTACTTATTAAGTTTCATTTTTTTATTTGAACATAAATAGAACTAATTATTTTAATGTGTACAAAAAGAACAATAATACCGACATAATAATGATAATAATAATAAGGACTTTGTAAACATGAGTCCTTACATGTTAAGAAATAAAAAATATAAATTATTAAATAAAAAGTACATTTACTTATTGTCTTAAAAATTTTAAAAATATTTAATATTTTTTTAAACAATTAATAATGAATAATAAATATTATTTTTAATCTTTAATGATGTATTCTATGTTAATAAAATTTTAATAATAAAATAAAATAAATAATTCTAAATTCTTTAAATATAATTCTAGTATTAATTCTCTTAATTATTAAATAAAAAATATTAATTTTTTATGTTTTTAAAATATTAAATAAATTTTTTTATTTAATATTTTTTAATAAATATTAAGAAATTTGTTAAAAGAATATAACAAAATTCAAATAAAAAAAGATAATTGGAGCGAAGAAAGAACCGCATCCAGCACAAAGAGGCAGCACTCCTAGTCTACCACTACTACTAGGAGTACCAGCTGTACTAGTGGCATAATGGTAAAAAAGCAGATAAATGTGTCGTTAGTGAAAGCGTATAATAATTAAAATTGTAATTATATTATTATTATTATTATTATTATTATTATTATTATGCATTGAATTGAAGTTGAAGATCCAAGTTTGCCATCCAGAAAGCCCCCAATTTCCCTGCGACGACTCCCACAATACCAACCAAACCAAATCTCAGAAGAGAAACAATTTCAGAGCTACCTACGGACCAAGATTTGATTTTAGAGCGAGAAACACTGACACAACACAGAGAGAGAGAACAGAGAGAGAGAGAGAGAGAGAGGTTAAGTAGAGGCATTAATGGCGGAGGGGAAGGAAGAGAGTAAATCTAGCGAGGAGAGTGTGAAACTGTTCGTAGGTCAAGTGCCGAAGCACATGACGGAAGCAGAAGTGCTTGCAATGTTCAAGGAGTTCGCGTTGGTGGAAGAGGTTAACATCATCAAGGACAAAACCACTCGCGCCTCTCGAGGTATCTTATCTTACAAATCTCTCCTCTCGCATTCTCCGCTCCTTTCCCTTCCTTTCCGTTTCCTCAAATCTCTCTCTTTCCTTGATTTCCAATATTTCTGTTTTTGCCGTCTCCTTTCAAACCTAATTTCGCGGCTTTCTCTTTCGCTTTCGTCGCAGGTTGTTGCTTCGTGATTTGTCCCTCCAGGGAAGAGGCTGATAAAGCGGTCAATGCCTGTCATAATAAGAAAACGCTACCAGGGGTTCGTCCAACTACACTCTTTTTTTATAAAAATAAAAATAAAAATTTCTAATTCTGGTTTTTTTTATTAGTGTTGAAACCTGAAAGCAATACTAGTTACTGATGCTGACGACCACCTAGTAATGAGTGTCTTAATTGGGCAAGTACATGTATCAAATTTTAGCAATTTATGTGCTGCTACTTACTATATTTGGGTACCTCCTCACTCAACTCACTCTTACAGCTTAAAACACTTACTTGAGTGTTTTTTTCCCCCCACATTGTGGTGTATTTTCTTGAGGTCCTTGTTGTAAGTATTGGTCACTGGAAGCCCGTGTGTCAAGTTTGTGATTTTGATGGAAATGGATTATCATCTTAGTTATTAATTATTTTAGTTAGTCTTTCATAAAAAAAAAAAACAATTTACTTAGTCTGAATCTAACTTGCACGAGCACAAGTAGATACATAATATTTCCCCCCTGATATGCAGGATTGAAAATAAAATATCTTGGCTTTTCTAAAGTTATTCAACCTGATCACCAATTTTTCTGCCCTGAATCCCTCTAGGAAGGAATAAAGGGGTAAAGTATTGACGCAGCTAGGGGTGTTCAAGACTCGTCCCGGCCTGCCAATTGGGCTGGGTTCAGGTTTTCAAAATTAGGATTGGTGTATTTTCGGGTCAAGTTTGGGTCACCCTTGGGGTTGGCCCGATACGACGTTATACTTTAAAGCATAATTTAAAAAAAAAAAAAACTAATGATAAATTATAAGACTTCTAGACTTAAATTAATATGTTTTGCATAACATGATAATATTTTTGTATTAATATAATTTGTTTCGAAATATATATTGTAAAACATCCTTACTTTTAGTTTTCTACTTATAAAATTTTGTGATTTAGCTATGCGTAATGTCCAAATTTGTACATTTTGTCTAAATATTGGGTCAACTCAGTCGCGGCCTAGTCATTAGTTGAGCCATGAGCGGATCGGGTCTGGGTCCAAAGAAATTGCCCTATCAAAATATCGGGTAGGATTGGGGTCATGCTAAACCCGTCCCATGAACACTCCTCATGCAGCCTTATGGTCTGTGCACTTGAGATCCTTGGTAATTAAAAGTATCATTTGTGACAGTTATATTTCAAGCATCATGCTTAAGATTCAGTTATGGGCCCAGCTTGTTGGGCATCACAAGCCTGAGATAAGTTATCCTGGACATATATAATAATAAAATTTTAGTTAATTTTCTATGTTGTTCCTAATGTTCCTTTTAACATTAATACTATTTAGGTCTTAGGCCTGAACCCTTATTAACATTGGGAAAATAGAAATTTTTTTGTGATGTATTTTCATAATCGTGATATATCTACTCATAAGTGTACATATGACTAATCACATTTTATTTTTATTAATTAGTAAATATATTTCATGTAATGTGAGCAGATGCATCATGTAATTTTTCATTCATTTTCAAAGAAGGGTTATTATAATTTTTGTCACCCTCAAGGTTGATAATTCAAACATTCTACTTGGATAATCAGTGGTTCCTACTTGGATAATCAGTGGTTCCCTGATATCCTGACACACTCAGTTGGGATCTTTTCCCTTGACATACACAGAAAAGTTTAATTTCTCTACTTTCATGCTAATTTTATGGATAGAAATTAGGTTGACTGTGCAACTTGTTCATATGATTAACATAGTGGCTGCATTGTCAAGTAAAATTTCTGGAAGTTCATGGAAATCATTTCTGAATTCTGACAGTTCATTCTTAAATTAGATAGCTGCAAGACCATGATTATGACATAGAAGTCGTTCCTAGGAATCATTGATTGAGCTTCTTATCATTAATTT
The DNA here is from genome assembly GCA_029884595.1 of Ormosia semicastrata. Taxonomy (NCBI): domain Eukaryota; kingdom Viridiplantae; phylum Streptophyta; class Magnoliopsida; order Fabales; family Fabaceae; genus Ormosia; species Ormosia semicastrata. Next base: position 2,764,386 of record JAQQTO010000055.1, read on the forward strand.
TATATATACATGAGTTTTCATATTCACTGTAATTATGGCCTTTATTTCTTGGATCAACTATCTTTCTCATTATTCTTTTTGGACAGTACATTTTGTTTATGCTGACTTCCTGAATTGGTATTGAGCTGACACATGCTGTTAATAGTATTAAGTTGTGCGGAGGATTTTGGAAATTATTTACCATGATTATTCAATAGAGACACCTTTATAGCTTCCCTGGCCTTGATCTGTTATGTATATAACCCTTGGAGTAGGAGGTGATGGGTAAAGCTGCTAGGCCCTTCAGCAACTACTTGTAGCACATTCCTTATGGTTGAAGTTCATTAAGAGATGGTAGGAATAGAAAAAGACAAATTTTATGCCTTAAGATAAACTATGAATCTTTTGATGAGATTGAATGGGGAAGAACCTAGCATAGGAAAATAGGCTGTTCAAGGTTTTGCAAGTAGAAGTCAGTTATGTAATTATTAAAGAAATAAAATAAAATTCTAAAATCATGTGTAAACATGCTAAGTTTGTTGACAGAATTGTGGTTTGGAAAACATGTTCATGAGTTCAGGAATTTATGTTTATTATCGTCAATCCAATAAAAATCATTTTGATGATGGACTCTTCTTTTAGACGATATGTTTCTATGAATTTTTGGGATTTTCTGACCTAGGAATTATATTAACTGGCAGATGTCCTTCTTGGTTATGCTCCACTTTCAGGTGGTCACTAAACTTAAAATTTGGGCGTCTGCCTGCTTGATAAATTGTGTTTGATGATTGTTAGTTGTGGTCTAAATATGCATAACAAACTGAATACAATTGAAAATTTTGATTTCTTTATTATCCAAAGCTTTCCATGGAGCACTGAAGTGATGTTATGACAGGCTTCTAGTCCATTGCAAGTGAAGTATGCAGATGGCGAGCTGGAAAGACTAGGTATAATGTATTTTCATTATTTAGTTAAAAATGTTGTTCAGCAGCATTCATGTGCAGGAATTCATTTGTTATATCGAGGACATGTGACTTGAATTTGATAAGTAATTTTTGTTTGTCCGTGCATCCAGAACACAAACTCTTCATTGGCATGCTTCCAAAGAATATTTCTGAAGTTGAAGTCTCTGCACTTTTCTCCAAGTACGGAACTATAAAGGATTTACAGATTTTAAGAGGTTCTCAGCAAACGAGTAAAGGTGCTGATTTTACAGCTTAATCTATCATTTATTCTTTTTGGGCTTTGGTGTTTCTTAACCACAAAGCTTTATTCATAGTTCTCCTATTTTGTGATAGGTTGTGCATTTTTGAAGTATGAAACCAAAGAGCAGGCCCTTGCTGCTTTGGAGGCAATCAATGGAAAGCACAAAATGGAGGTTGGTGTTTATTAAAACCATCATCTGAATTTTTTACACTATTTTTAATTTGGTAGTAGTGGAGTTGGTTGTGTAATATAATGAATGTGTTCAAAAATTTCATCTGTTACTGTATTTTATTAATGGAGGGAAAGAGAGAATTAGATTTAATATACATGCTGGAACTATATTGTCAGCTGATTCATAATATATGGCAATTTAGTGGGTACTATGTGTAATTTTGCTGGTGCAATCTATGCAAAGACATGGCTTTAGGCATGATTAATCATTCATACTCGTATGGAAGATTTTTTATTCGATAACATGTTTTTGGTTCCTTGTATGTGGTAGAATGGAAAAATGCATGCTTTTAAACTCGATTACAATTTTAGTTGTAAATGGTGTTTGCAGTATTTTGGACCTTCAAGCGGCATTCAGCCACAAAATCCTGTTGGTGAGGGAACATTTAATCATGTTTCTCAGATTTCATTATAGATGCACAAATACTTATTATTTTAATTTTTTATCCTTGTCTCAATATGGAAATCTAAGACTGGCTTTGTTCCCTACATTGGTTTGTGTAAGATAATGTTCCTGGCTCAGGCTCGACTCATTTTTTATATGACAGCTCAAACTGGATCCAAGTTTGGAAATGGAAACTCAATCTCTGGCCTGTGATGCTTATTATATGTTTGCAATAAATGAGCTCAAGCTGAATAAATCTCAAGCTTAGGATTGTTACACATGCACAAAAATTCAGAGTTTCAATCAATATACATAATATAATATATATGAATGAAAGCTCATGAAGTTGCACTAGCATCTCATTCATTCACAACCAATTGGATTAGGATTTACTAAAAAATTACATTTCCTCTTGGCAACTAATCTTCAAGTGAGATGACTGAATCAAATACCAAACTTCATCTTGACACTTTTTTTTGTACTGTGTTTGCATAACTCAAAGTCATTTGTTTTTGTTTGGTTGATATGTTCTCAACACGTACTTGATGAAAATTGCCATTGATATCGCTAACTCGACAAGTATATCAATTCAGATAACTGCAATCTTATATTTGTTTTATCTTCTATAGGGTTCAAGTGTTCCTTTGGTTGTCAAATGGGCTGATACTGAAAAGGAAAGACAAGCTCGAAGAGCTCAGAAAGCACAGTCCCAAGCTTCTAATGTGCCACATGCTGATTCTCAGCACCCATCATTATTTGGAGCCTTGCCAATGGGTTATGTTCCTCCATATAATGGATATGGTTATCAGGTTAGTTCTATTGTAATATGCTATGAGAATATTTGGTATCATTTTTTTTCTTAATTCATGCAGTTTTTCTTCTGCATAATCATGTCATCCAATCAGAAATCACTACATTCGTGTATTAGTGTTTGTAGTTTGTTAGTTTCCATGCCTAACATGTGATGGAGGTATATGTGTGATGATAATCATGTTCTCTTAATAGGCTCCTGGGGGTTATGGGCTCATGCCATACCGCCTGCCTCCAATGCAGAATCAACCTGGTTTTCATAACATGATACCTCACATGAATCAAGGAAATGCATTGCGGCCTGATCTTGGCCCCAATATGAACCCTAGAAATTATCCTGTGCCTCCTGCAAGTTATGTTGGGTCTTACCCTGCTGTGCCAGGCCTACAGCATCCAATGGCTTATCCTGGAGGAATGATTAGTCCAAGGCCTATGAGTAGTTCTCCTGGTTCCGTTTCACCTGCAGGTGGAAATAGCAACTCTGCTACGTCTTCATGTGCCGGCAAAAATTCCGGGGGTCAGGTTGAAGGTTGTTATCTATATCTTATGTGTGCTTGTGTATACATGAATGCATACTTTTGTTTATGTTGATATACACACACACACACACACACATATATATATACACACACCATCAGTCTTTCCTTATAACATGAGTATATACACACAATCACTCTTTCCTTATAACATGAAAGGTTACTTGATGACAATTTTGCTTATTATTATTATTATTATTTTCTGACTTAGGACCACCTGGTGCCAATCTATTTATTTATCACATACCCCAAGAATTTGGAGATCAAGAGCTCGCAACTGCTTTTCAACCATTTGGTAGAGTTTTGAGTGCTAAAGTTTTTGTTGATAAAGCAACCGGTGTTAGCAAATGTTTTGGTAAGCCTATGCTCCATCTATTAATGAATTTGGTGGGTTTTGAATGGAGCTTGGGTCTGATGAGCTCCCATTTGCAGGGTTTGTTAGTTATGATTCCCCAGAAGCTGCTCAATCTGCCATTAGTATGATGAATGGATGCCAATTGGGAGGTAAGAAATTAAAGGTTCAGCTTAAGAGGGACAATAAACAGAGTAAGCCTTACTGATGAAGCTGAATAATGTAATTTTGTATAATTCACATTGTAATTCATGACCCCTCTGATGTTAATACAATTTGTAATTTCTGTAACATGAAAGTTCATTTAGACATTGATTATTAATTTATTGATTTTTCCCTCTGAACGCCTATTTATTGTATTATCTTTTATAGTTTCGTCCAGGATGAGAGGATAACTTTTCCTTTGGCTCCCTTAGACAACAATCACGTTTTTTAGTTTTCACTTCTTTTTTGTATTTGTTTACATGTAGTGAGCGAATATTGATTACACCAGCCACTATCTATCGTTGGGCCTATTAGCCAATTGTCCGCAGCATCAATAAATTTTTTTATGTATTCTCAGAATTTTTTTTTGGGGTCTAAACAAAACATAAAATGAATGTGTCCAGATTTTATTTTATTTTATTTTTGTGTATTGCAGTCAGCTGATATCCTGTTAGATTAATTAATTTTAAGTATTTTATAACAAAATTTAGACGTTTGAGTACATTATTTTCGGAGTATATAAGCATTTCTGCCGGATCAGCTGCTTCCGTTGAAAGTGGGCAATGGCAAAGTGGATGGTGAGTTTTAGTTAGGATTGGTAATGGATAACAGTTCATGACTTCTGGAGCTACGAATTTAAAGCTGAAGTTCAAAACCTTCCTAAACTACTTAATTGTGCAATTTACTAGCTGGCAGCGATAGATAATCCGTGACTGTGCCACAGCTTTAATGCACCAGATATCGGTGATTAGATGGCTAAGTTGAAGTCGGGGCTTGATGCCAGCATCATTTACGTATGCATCAACATACCTCACACCAAATTAGGTTGGACGTGGGCTTTGTCTGGAGTAATGGTAAGGGATGAAAATGAGGAGAATGAAATGGGATGGTAAAGGATGTTATTGTTTGAATGTTTAGAAAAGAGATTGAAAAGAATAGAATTGGAAGGATTTTTATTGCGCTTCATGCCCATTAATTCCCTCAATTTCTTTTCCTCCAAATTGAGTGTAAGAGATAAAATAACCTATAAAGTTATATTTTTACCATATAAGAAAAATATATATTTTTGTTATTAATCCTAAGATTTAGTGTGCTTGAGATAAGCATAATATGAAATAATAAACTTAAAATTATTGTTATTCTATTCATTTTCACAAAAAACTTTTAAATAAGGGAATAAAATCTTTCTCCTATTCTATCGTAAAACATTCAAATAATAGTATAAAAACTTTATTTCATTACATTTTTTTTATTTCATTATATACCATTCAATTTTATTCACCATAAAACATTCAAAGACAGTCAGAGGGAATTGCAAATAATCAATGCACACAATATACATATTATTTTACTAGTTTTTATTGACATTAGACAACATTACTAACAATGTTGTTAGACCATAGATCATAAATTTAAAACACTATATTAATAATCAAAGGCGTACCTCTTATAAACATATTGTTCTTCTTAAGTTTACAATCAAGAAAGGACCAATGATTATACACACTTTGTAGACTATAAGAATCAGGATTTCCCTCTCCTTCTCCTCTTTCGTTTAGATGGGACAATAGTAATTTTTGAGTTAAAGAATATGTCTCTGTCTTTAAAAGAACACACATATATATATATATATAAAGAGTGGAGAGGAGATATGCCCATTCATTGAAGAGTTATCTTGTTCCACTCATCATGGAATCAAGCAACTGGGCCTTACACATTTTCAAGCACACAAACTATTTGAACTCAAAATCTAACATGTGATTTTCAATAAACTCATTGATCACAATATAAATGGATTCTAAGAAATATCAGGTTACCATTCAACCAGTTTTGATAAATAGATAAATCAATGGAAGTCCAATATCATAAGAAAATTTGTAACATTCTCCGACTTGAACAACATTGATTCAGTTTAATTTAACTCAAATATTTTAATATATAGATATAGATAGGTATTTTTAAAAAATTCCTTTTGAAAAGAAAAGAAATTTTGGTTGAACAACTGTGACCACTAAAATAACCTGATTATACTCACATCAAACATGATCAAAGAGTTCAATAAAACTATCAATTAAGAGCCATAAGTGATAGATAAACTATAAAAGTCTAATTCACCATTGACTACATAACTAATAATTTTATTGTCATGATCATAATTCAAGTGTGTTAGTGTAGATACACATCATAGCTTAGTTTGTGATCATTTGCCCTTTAAGCTAATGTGTATAGATCCTGTATTGTGTTTTTCCAAGAAAACACAACCAATCTCCCCAAGGAGATTATAAACATGTTTATCATTAAACATTATTTTCTTCAAGAAAATTAAATATCTCAAGACAACACAGCAATAAAACTGTACAATAATCATTATAACAATGATATAAAAATAAACATACGCATAAATTTATTAAATGAGCATTACATAAGTTCAATGTAACAAGTATATAATAAATGACAACTCCCACTAATCAATTACATCAAAAGATCTTAAAATACTCATGTTCTCAACATGTCTTATAAACATTATGGGTCTAAGCTCTTTAGTTATAGGGTCAACAAGCATCTCATCAGTAAGAATATGCTCAACAAGAATCTCTCCACTGTCAAACATTTCTCTCACCACCAAGAATTTGATCCTTATATGTTTAGAGGCAGAAGTGCTTCTATTATTCTTGGTGAACAAAACAACAGCTTGATTATCACAATAAATTTTCAATGATTTAGAAATAGAGTCAACAACACCAAGAGCGAAAGTAAAGTTCCTTAACCACATAACATGTGAAGCTGCACCATACAATGTAACAAACTCAACTTACAATGTGGAAGAAGCTGTCAAAGTTTGCTTTACGTTTTTTCAAGATATAGCTCCTCCGGCTAACATGAAAATGTATCCAGAAGTCGATCTGTCATCATCTATACATCCAGCAGAGTTTGAATCAGAGTAGCCAATGACATTTAAATCATCCACATTCATGTAAATAAGCATGTAATCTTTTGTCTTTTGTAGGTACCTCATAACCTTCTTAACAACTACCCAATGAACATGTCCTGGATTAGATAGATATCTGCCCAATGCACTAACAGCAAATGACAAATTAAGTTTAGTGCACACTTGAGCATACATAAGGCTACCAACCACACCAGCATAAGGCACATTTGTCATGAAACTCTTCTCAATATCATTCTTAGGGCATTGCTCCTTACTCAACTTGTCTCCTTTGGTAACTGGAACATCACCAGGCCTACAAGTTTCCATATTATACCTTTTAAGAACATTATCAATATAGGCTCTTTGAGATAAACCCAAAAGCCTAAGACTCTTGTCTCTATGAATTTCAATGCCCAAAACAAAAATAGCATCTCTAAGATCTTTCATATCAAAAGTAGCTAACAACATATCTTTGGTCTTAACAAGTAGATCATAACTATTGCTGGCAAGTAAAATATCATCCACATAGAGAGCAAGAAAAATGAATTTACTCTCACGCACCTTAAGATATTTGCATTGATCTACCTTATTCTCCACAAGGCCCATAGAAGAAACAATTTCATCAAATTTAATATACCATTGTCTAGAAGCTTGCTTCAAACCATAAATAGACTTCTTCAATTTGCATACCATATACTCCTTTCCATTTTCTATAAAACCCTTTGGTTGCTGCATGTAGACCTCTTCATAAAGATCTTCATTCAAGAAGGTTGTCTTTACATCCATTTGGTGCAACTCTAAATCATAATGAGCAACTAGAGCCATAATAATCCAGAAAGAATCCTTAGAAGAAACAGGAGAGAAAGTCTCTTTGTAATCAATTCTCTCCTTTTGGTTGAATCCTTTTGCCACCAATTTTACTTTAAAGCGTCCACATTTCCCTTAGAATCTTTCTTCGTCTTAAACACTCATTTGCACCTAATAGGCTTAACACCTTCAGGAGGTTCCGCAAGCTCCCACACATCATTATGATTCATAGAGAGTATTTCATCATTCATCACTTTAATCTAATTATTAGATAGAGCACCAGAAACTACTTCCTTATAATTTTCTGGATCTGACATGCACCCAACATTAATATCTATCCTCCCCAGAAAAGTATAGTAATCGTTAAGGTTGAGTGGTCTTCTTTCTCTTTGAGATCGTCTAAGAGGAGGAATCTCAACAATATGTTCAGGAGCTGCCAGCGGTAGTTCTTCTATAACTTCTTATTGTGGTTTCTCATCGACTCTTTTAAATGACTTACTGAAAATTCTTTCTTTTATAATAAGAATATGTACAATAACCTTTTTTTTACTAGAACTTGTGCCCTCATCTATAGTAACATCAGAACTCCCCACATCATTCTCAAGGAATTTGGCAGTAACTGCTTCAACTATTTTTGTTCCATGGGTAGGACAGTAGAATCTGTAACCTTTAGCATTGATAAGAGAACTAATAAAGTAACATCTGGTAGTCCTAGGGCTTAATTTTGATGCAGTAAGGTCGTAGATTTTCACCTCAGTGACACAACCCCACACACGAAAATGGTTAAGGCTAGGTTTCCACCCCTTAAACAATTCAAATAGAGTTTTGGGAACAGACTTAGAAGGCACTCTATTTAGTATATACATTACTATTTTAAGGGCTTCTCCTTAAAGGAAATCAGGTAATTTGGACTGACTCATCATAGACCTCATCATATCCATTAAAGTGCGATTTTGCCTCTCAACTATCCCATTTTGTTCAAGAGTCCCTGTCATAGTAAATTGGGAAACTATTCCGCAGTCTTCAAGGTATTTAGCAAAAGGTCCATCAAATTGTCCAGTCTTACCATGTCTACCATAATATTCGCCACATCGGTCCGACCTTACTATTTTTATTCTTCTACCATATTGATTCTCAACCTCGTTTTTAAATATTTTAAACTTTTCTAATAATAATGACTTATCATTCATTAGGTAAACATAACCAAAATGAGAAAAGTCATCAATAAAGGTAATAAAATATTTATTCTCACACAATGTTGGTTTCAAAGGACCACAAATATCTGTATGATTTATTTCTAAAAGTTCTTTACTATGTGTAGAACCCTTTCTACTTGTCTTAGTCATCTTTCCTCTTATACAGTCTACATAATTCTCAAAATCCATAGAATCAAGTGAAGGTAGGATATTATCCTTTATTAATCTATTAATCTTATCCTTAAAGATAAGGAGGTATCTTTGATTAGTGTCCTTTTGTTTCCTATAGTTTGAACATATAGGGAATTGAAAACATTGGAATCAAGATTTAAACAATATAAACCAGTAGATTTAATAGTCTTGTCAACAACTTGGGAACCATAAGATAGAAGACAAGATCCATTATTGAAATTAAAGAAAAAATCACAATTGTTAAGTTTGGACAAAGAAATTAAATTCTGCCTCATAGACGGTATATATAAGGTGTCTTTCAAATGTAAAACAAATCCTGACTCTAATTTTAATTCAACTTGTCCTATAAACTAAACATTGACTTTATTTCCATTCCCTACAAACAAATTGACTTCATCATCACTTGACTTTCGCTTACTCTTGAACCCCTGCAAGGAATTAGTAACATGAATAGATGCTCCAGAATCAAGCCACCATGAATTCAAAGGAACATCTGCCAAACTAGATTCATAGCAAACGAAAGCTAGTGACTCACCTTGAGTTTTCTCTTTAATAAAAGATTTGAAGGCTTGACAATTTGATTTCTTGTGACATACAAACTTGCAAAACCAACACTTTAACCCGTTCTTATGAATATTAGGTTTTAGACCACATACTCATTCCTACCCTGAGGCTTCTTCTCTGTTTTCTTAAAATATTTTTTATGGTGTGGCTGATAAATTAAATTCAAACTTCTAGAAGCCAAATGATTTATCATATCCTCTTCTTGTGCGCAAACAAATATTAAGGTAATAATGTCTCACTCTTTCTTTTGGGTATTATAGGATGTTTTTAAGGCATTAAACTTAGTAGGTAGGAAATTTAAAGCATAGTTAACAAGAAAAGTATCAGTTACAGGGCACTTAAGGTCACTAAGTTTATTGGCAATGGTTAATATCTTCATAATATGTTACCTAACACCACCAATTTTATCATATTTCATGTTAATAAAGGTTTCCACCAATGATCTGCTTCGGCCTTTTCAGATACTGCATACCTTTCCCCAATGGAAGCAAGAAAAGTTTTGGTATTGTTGTTGGTGTATGCCCTAGAGGCTAATATATTTGTCTGTATTTACATATATTCTATTATGTTGTTTTAATATATAAGGCATTTCATTTATTGTGTTCTTTTTTAATAAACATAATAAAGTCCTTAGAATAGTAAGTTTGATGTCATAGGACATCAAGTGGATGACTTGATCGTGAGATCCTTTTGGTTAGAACATTATTCTTAAATGTCCTTAGTCAAGTATTATTGTTAATTAAGACAACAATAATGCATTGAGATTAGTATGTGCATAGACTGATGACCACATCTCACGGGTCATAGATATGAGATATCAAGTCTTCACATGGGTACATATTAGAGTAATGATGTATTGGACTGACTAGAACTGGAAAAACGGGTTCAACCCGTTGGGTTAACCCACCAACCCGTCATTTTTTTACAGGTTGAGTTCAAGAATTAAACCCATATTTTTTTTTCAACACCCGGCGGGTTGACTTTTTTTTTTTAAATGATAAGTAATATTATAAATGAAAATTTTTTGATATTATATAATTTATGTTTGAATATTTAATTAGACTATTTAAAAAATTTATATTTTAGATATGTGATTTGTAATTTTTACCATTATTTATTTTATTGTATTTATTGATTTTTTATATAATTTTTTTTTATTTTTTAGGCGGATTATTAGCCGATTGACTCGCCAACTCATCTACTTTTTTTATTTTATCTTTATGCGGGCCAACCCGTCAACTCGCCTTAAAGTGGGGTGGGTTAGCTCTTCCAACCCATTTCTTAAAACAGACCAACCCACCCCGCCCCGTATTTTAGCGGGTCGAGGCGGGTTGAGGCGGGTTGACACATTTTGCCAGCTCTAGGACTGACTCGCCATGAGAACGCTACATGGATCGTTATGTGAGTGTCATAAGCGATTCTCGTAGTGACAATGGTGTCTGTGGTCCTTTGACCTGAAATCACTACGATTCCTATATGAGGAGTTATGTGTTTTAATATCATCAAACGTCATCTGTAACAGGGTGATTATAAAGTTAGTTATTGGACATACTACGAATCATGCAGAGGGATGTGAGTGACCTAGATAGTATTTGTCACTGTTATATAACAGGAGCGATATCTTCGACGCCCCTGATTGAGTGAGATTGCGAAATGCATGGTCATGCTCAAATGAGTCAATATGAGCTATTGATTTCATTTATTGTTACAAAATCTACTCGAGTATCAGAAAACGAATGATTGGACTATACAAGAGTGACGCATTCCATGCCTTGTGTTCAATCTAGATATATTGACAAATGGACTAAACGACACGGAAACATTGGTCACAGAAAGGTTATGTCAAATCACTGACATTCTTATTACTTGGGTAGCAGCGATGTGTTGCTAGATACTGCTCACTGCTTATAATATTAAAATGGGATTTTAATATTACTGTCAACGTAATGAGAACCTGCAGGGTCACACACATAGAGTAGATTAAAATTGGAGCAATAAATCTAAGTTAGATTCGGATTCAAATATGGGTCAGACTCATAATAAATGAGTCTAGGATTGCACAACTTACCTTGCTGCTGCTCACACTCACTTAAGACAGTTACTATTATAAATAATACTGCTAAGGGGCTGCTAAGACACATATATTACAGAACCCTAGCCGCACTTACAGAAAAATGAGTGAGTGAGCGACATGTTTCTTCTCTACTCTTCGCAGCTAGCACTGTGTGAGAGATGTGAGACTCCTCTTTGCGGATGTTGGACGTTCGTGAGTCTGTTTGTGTGGATATCGCAGAGACATCGTTTCTAGTACAGTGTTAGTGATTCACGTCACTTCCTTTTGATCACACTTCAAGAGGTATATATTTTAAAATTCGGATTATGGCTTTTCGCATAGATTCTTGGTGGGAATCCTGTTTTTCCGTTGCGTGATATATCCGCAATTCCCAACAATTGTCAGAATGTGAAATTGTTTTTACAAGTGTCTCATCAATGGAGCGCTTGATCAACATTAAAGCCTTGCGATTAGCCTTTGTCTACTCCTTGTGATAAGCTTTCTGCTCATTAGTGCTTTCGACAGTTAGTGCAGCAGACTCATCTTCTCTAATGATTATATCAATGTCTGGCAAGCTTAGGGTCAATTCAATATCATCCTTCCATTTCTTATAATTGTTTCCAGTCAACACCTCAACTTGGTTTGCAGTATTAGATAAAGAAAAAATGACTGGAGCTGAAAAATTAAATAAGAAAATGATTAATATTATGACCAATTATAGTAATGACAATTATTGAAACAATGATTTAATACATATAATATAACTCTCATATGGGTAGAGTATATATCATATAATAACAACAATTACAAAAATTCTAACACCTATGGGTAGAAAGAGTTTTACTGTAAAGATCATCCCAAAAATAATATGTTACAACAAAATAATTTATGAATTTACTATCTGTGAGTAAGTTTAATTCACAAATTAATTAAGTAATACAACATCCCAAAAAATTATTCATAAGTAACCCTATCAATTTAAACAAATAATTCATTGTGGTGACATATATTCACTTCAATTAATAAAGTCCTCAACTGGGATAAATTAATTAATAGCCCAAATAATTATTTTCTAACATATTCTTTAATTTTCTTAATATATCTAGAGAGTGCACTATCCAAAATTAACAACTAAGGATAGTGGTTATTATAAATAGGTTTATCATAATATTAAAATATTTTTCATGTTTAGAATCACTAAAATTTGATTTTCTTAAATGCCAAATCTGAATAAACAAGAAATAAATTAATATTAAATATTTTTAAAATCTAAAAAATTATAAAACCTATATAGATGAATTCTAGGCATCAATATGAATGTATAGGGAAAAACAGAACTCAAAACGGACCAGCCACGTGTCTTCATGCGCCTCATGCACCTGGCAGCCCACGCGCACTGTTCATCCCCTTCTTCCAGCCGGGTCGTTACGACTCGTTTCTCTGCTAAACAGGTTTTGACAACCCGGTTTGTGATCCAATGCCATTTTTGACTAGTTTTTAACGCGGTTTGATCCTCAAATGATTGGCTCTTCCTCCAGACATGATTTACTACCATTTTGGATTATTTTCATGAAGAAAAATACGCAAGAATGGATCGTTTAGGATTCAAAAAATGTGAAAACGAGTCTGCTCAAACCTAGTTGGAAAAAATCACGTCTCTCTTCATTTTTGAACGTGTTTTGATCGTCTCTAAGGCTTCTATTCATGCCTAAACATGTTTTAGGATAGATTTAGACAATTATCATAAATAAAAACAAACAAAATAATAAATTAAAATCATCATGTGTTCTTGAAGTTTTCATCCATGGAGGTTGGATGCGAGTTCTAAGTTTTCAGTCATTTATAGTGACTTAAAATGAATTACTACATCTAAAAAATATTATAAAAACAAACTTCAATAATTCTTATCCTATATTCACATAATCATGCATAAAGAATACAAGTTATAAACCCTAAATTATTAGGTTTTCATGTAATCATGCATGTACATATTTGAATGGATTCTAAATCATGTATCTAAGGCTCTGATACCATATGTTGACATTAGACATCATTACTAACAATGTCCCTAGATCATAGATCATGAATTTAAAACACCATATTAATAATCAAAGACGTACTTCTTGTAGACATCTTGTTCTTCTTAAGTTTATGATCAAGAAATGACCAATAATTGTACACACTTTGTGAATTACAGAAATCAGAATCTTCCTTTCCTTCTTATCTCTCTTTTGGATGGGGTAATAGTAATTTTTTGAGTCAAAAAATATGTCTCTGTATTTAAAAGACACACATATATAGAGGGAGTGGAAAGGAATCTTCGTTGAAGAGTTGTCTTATTCCACTTATTATGAAATCAAGCAACTGAGCCTTACACATTTTCAAGCACATATACTATTTGAACTCAAAGTCCAACATGTGATTTCCAATAAACTCATTGATTACAATATAAATGGATTCTAAGAAACATCAAGTTATTCTTCAACTAGTTTTGACAAACAGACAAATCAATGAAAATTTGAAATCATCGAAAAATTTCTAACAGTTTTGAAGCAAATCATATTTCATTTTTATTTAAAAATATTTTTAAAAAAACTTGAAAATAAAAAATGATAATTTTAAATAACTGGCTAATCGCAAATTTTTGTTCTTTAGAGTATAACTATATATTCAAATTTTATCATGTTATTGTATTCGTATAAAGGGGTTTATATTTATCATAAAAATTAATGTTTAAGTTAAACGTCACAATTCATATTAAAAAAGTTAAAATTCAAGATAAATTAATAAAGAAAAAATTTAAACGTCATAACTAGGGAAAAGTCTAACATTGGTACATGGATTACGATTTTTTGTCATTAGTTTATTATTAAAATAAATCAATTGCTGAAATTAAAAAATTAAATTTTTACAAATTTTAATTAATAATATTTAAATTTACACAAAAAATTAGTTAAATTATTTTTACTAATATCTATAAATAAAAAATTTATGAATTTTAATTGATAATTTTTTATACACTTAAATTACATATATAATACTATCAAATTAAAAAAATGTAATCTATTTATAGACCCAAATGTTTTGAGTCTATGATAAAAGTCTCCCCAACTAGTAGAAGTCAATTTAAACTTTGTTATAAAATATCCTTTGATCATTAATTATAAGTGAATGCTTGACTAATTTCATTCTGTGTGGGCATAAATCATAGCCACCAGTATTCAATAACGGATTTGTCTAATATCCAAGTGGTCCATAAATGGATGAATGAATTTTTAGTTATTAATTTATTGTTAAAATAAATAAATAGTTAAGATTAAAAGTTAAATTTTATATATTTTAATTAATAATAATTAAATTTGTATATAAATTTAATTAAATTATTTTTTATGAATAATTATACATATAAAAATATTATAAATTTTAATTGATAATTATTTATATATCCAAATTTATATATAAATACTGTTAAAATAAATAATAATAATAATCTATCCATAAATCCAAATATTTTAAGTGCAAAAGACTCCTTCAGTAACTTCTTGTTTCAGACATCTTAGGTTTAGTTGGTGGCAATAACAATTGCGCACACGCATAATAGGTAGATATATGCATATGCTGCCTGCCACAAAAAGTCAAGCTTGCATTCACTCCCCCGAAAAGAAAAAAAAATTAATTATTTTACATTTCTTAAAAAGAATATAAATACTGTTTATATTATTTTTAAGAAATATAATTAAGTAAAAATAATAATAATAAATATATATAATAAATAATATTAAATAAGATATAAAAAATATATATATACTATTTAATATAAAAATATAAATGTTAAAAAAAAAGTCAACCTTATCGATTATGAGGACTATATTGTTTTTGAGAAACCAGTGGCCCCACCAACAATGGTCCCATTTTGATTAATTTTTTTCTTACTCAAATCAATGAGCACATCCATATTTCAAACTTGATTTTATTGTTATTTTTTAAAAAGGAAAATGCTATCTACATATATATATTTTTTAAAGACCAAAAAGTAAACGCCAGATAGGGTGCGACCGTGGATAATGAATTTAGATAAAAAATCACAAATTTATTTATATACCAAAAGAAAAAACAAATATAAAGAGAAATAATTATTATATATAGTTATTAAATTAATTATACATAAAAAACCAATGTTCGCACCGCTTATTTTTATGTGTAATATTACTCTTTTTATTCTTAATTCTTATACATGCATCAAAGAAAGTAGCATCTGATGATGCAAGCATGGCAAATGGAACTTGATTCAAAATGTGAAAGTATAAAGCCTCAACTGTGATGATTTCCTTTCAATGGTCACTTTATTTTATAGTTCTAAGGTCAAGTTCTATTACCGTGAATCACAAGGCCTCATTTCTGTCAGCTACCTGCTAACCTGCTATCTCTCTCTCTCTCTCTTTGGTGGTAGTTTAGCTCCTTTCTTTGAACCTTTCTCTTCCCTTCTGGTGGAATTGGCAACTGATCGTAGGTCAATAGTGACAGAAGATTTTTCTAGGTTGGTTGCCGTAAGTTTCATGCAGGCCTGGCTATGCAGCCCATAGCGTGTATTGGCAACCCCGTTGTCAGAATATTACAAACAAATTACTACTTGAGTTTTGCCTTAATCATTGCTTAATTTTTAAACTCCAACTAAAAATTATATAATTCTCTAAAAGATTAACAATAACTAAGAACAATAACGCAGCAAATTGTGGTCCTCTGGCAATTTCTTCCACTGGTTCCTAGAAACAAAATGCAAGAAATTTGGAAAAAGTCATACATCGATCTAACTTGACTAAGTACCATCGACTTCAACACCTGGAAGTAAATAGATTCAAAATCAATTATGGAGGGATTAAGATATTATGCACCAGAAAAACAAGCGCTATTAATAAAAGAATAATTCTTTGTGCATAACTTTATTGTATGTTTAAATGATAAATAAGGAGAGAAAAAAATAAGGAGAAGGGAAATAAATTCTCGTGTTTAAGAATTTTAAAATATACAAAAAATAGAAAGAATATATGAAGAATTATTTTTTTTTTATTCTTTTAAAGATTCAACTTTTGTTCATTTTAAAATTGAAGTGAAAATCATTTCTATTCTATTCTTTTATTAATTTTTTAAATAAAAAAAAAATAATTATATTTTATTATTATTTTTTGTTCTATCTCCATTTATTTTATTTTATTCTATTAACAAAAAAATATTCAAATACAATATTAAGTTATATATCATCTCATATCACACTGAAAAAGAGAATTAAAGTAGATGTATAAAAAATAAAATGAAATTAACTATAATTAAATGATAAAATTATATATAAATGTGTATAAATAATATTATTTTTCAAATAATTTCCAGTCAAGTTAAATCGTTGTCCACGTTTTCTTCTAGAAGAATGTGGGAACATGTCCCTATTGTTATTGGACAAGCTGGTTGCTGTCCCTCTAGAAGACCATGAAAAAGTTGAGGCTATTTATTTTGGTTCGACATCCTCTCCTGTGAGGATTCTATTAATTAAAAGTACATATTTTTATACATATTACATGTGATATGTATAATTTTATTTTTTTAAACTTTTTATTGCATATACAGCATGACAGATGTGTTTTTCACCTAGAGATCCTCTCCTCCATTTATTTTCTCTTTTATAATGGCTACTGACAAGTCCCGTCTGGAGGAGGCCAAAGTTTTGAAAGGTTGCCCCCTCACTGTCACATAAAGTTTCAAACAAGACATCCCACGTTTGCCTTTTGATTTCACAAATGGTGAAGTAGCTGGGAGATGCCCTTTTATTGTATTGTGTCTAACATTTGCAGGATTCCAAGACATCAAACGCAAACGTAGGTCGATGGATATGAAGGACACTTTTGATGTCACTTGTTACACGCTTCTTGAGGCCACTGGAGACTCTGAAGCTGATTGTAATCCCACCAAGGGTGATGAATATGCTTATGAAATTGACAGAGCAGATGATGATGCTCAATCTTGCAGCTACGATGAATCTGAGACTTGTGATGCTGCTGAACTCAATGGATATGAGTCTTTGAATGCTGATGATGAAGATGATAAGAAAGCAGATGTTTATGGAACTTCATATTGTGAGGATGATGGGATGCAAGAACACCATAAGTCCTTTGTGTCTGATGATTCAAGCCAAGAGTTGGTGGATGAGATGGAAAAGAACAGGCTGTTCTGGGAAGCTTGTTTGGCATCTTGATGGTATTTATGGGGATTTCTTTTCTGAATCACTGCTCTGGTTTACTGAGTATCCATCCCATAAGGGGGATCAGGATCCTCTGAAGTTTCTTACCAACTGTATAGAATCTTAAACCTTAAAAATGTTTTATTTTATAGTAGATAAAAATTATAGACACTTCTCAAAACCTCCGAACCATTAGGTTCAGAACTGCACCTCATGATTTTTTTTTGTTCAACTGCAAGTGATCCTGTCCCCCGTAGGGGCTTAGCTTCACCAGTATTTTTTCTTTAATTTATTTTTAGAAAGATGAGGGGTCTATTAAACGTGTCTAAAAGGTAATAAAAGCTTTCAGTTGTATGTATGCTTAAACTGATTTGTTCACACCACATTTTATGTTTTTTATCCATTCAAAGGTTCATATAATCATATGTCATTTCTGCAGTTCGTTCCATAATTGATCGCTGAATATATAGACAGCAGGCAGCAGCATCATTCAAATGATTTTTTGCCAGAACTTTTGATAGAATTATTTTACATATTTGTTGAATAGATTAATAGTCTCTTTACTTTATTCCATTCATCAATCACCTGAATTATGTAGCATTACTCTTCTAACAATCTTCAGAATTGGTTGCTTTAGTTATCTTTTGAACTCTTCTAATAATCTTGTTTCAGAATTTGTTGCTTTAGTTATCTTTTGAAATTCAGATTATCAAGTGTCTCGGTTGAGGAGATTCAGGAAAGTTGGGTATTGGGAAAAACTCTCCTGATTTTCTCTGATTATTAGGAAGCCACGGCATGGCAAACTTAATGGCAGGAAAGTATTTGGGTTTAGGCCGGCCCCACTGATTTAAAATCCTCCCTTCTTGATGATAAGAATAATTATAAATCTTTCAACACAATCTACCTAATAATTTTTTCACTTATTAAATAAAAAAAAAATAAAATGTTTTTTATATTATCAATATATTAAAAACATTTTTTATTTAATATTTTTTATTAAATATTAGAGAATTATTAAAAAATATTTTAAAAAAATATTTTTTAATTTTTTTAAATATCTTTTTGCTCAATAAAGAAAAATTGATTTTACAAATACAATTAAGTGGTTACATAATAACTCTTTTTAATGATATTATTTTTATATACATAAATATTAAGATCAAACTTAAGATTACATAATTAAGATATCTCAACCTTTTCCACTTAAACTTACGCACGTTCTTAGAATAATTGCGATATAACGATGTGATCTCAGAATAATTGAAAATCAATTACTACCCAACTCACAGCTAAGCATAGTAATATTACCAGGTCACGTCAAAATAAAAATATATTGCCAGGTATAATGGAATATTCAATATTTCACAGATTATTAAATATTATTTCGTGTTTACCAAAAGAAAAAAGTAGGGTATTTGACCTTCATAAATTGTGTTTGAAAATTCGACCAAAGTTCCAAACTGCGGGAGGCTGCTCTTCCCTTTGCGGGTTGAGATGGTGTGTAGGATTCTAATCTTGTTGCTATGGTGAAAGGGATTCAGCATGGAGATACTAGAGTGATGTAATCCGGAATCCATTAAATTTTGATCATACACATTACACAGCATACATAGCAAGCACCATTTCAGGCTAAATCAATCTACCTAGACCCTAAGAATTCATCAATACATACAACTTCCACCTATGTGAAATTCGAAAATCTACGTGGCTACTCCATTACCATGTGTCATGGTTAGCATTGTCCAGTACTGGAACATACTTAACAGGTCAAATTCAGCCCTAAACTGAACATAACCTCCCCACAATCCACAACAAGCAAACACTTCCTACTCCATGTATTAATTAATTTACACAAGCAACCCTGCTTGTAGAAACAAAATCTAAAACAAGGTACTCTAACATTGCTAAAAAGAAACTCGGTTCCTAACTAGATGCAAACAGTGGCACTAATGAAACAGAATCTATGAATTTATCCATCATCTCCACTTCATTTGTGCCTTTACTTCCTATTGATGAACTATTTGTGTCAACATTCGATCACACAGCAGTCACAGTTGTTCTCAACTCATCTCCATAAGAGGAACTCGATCTGGAATTCCCAGTTTTGATATCAGTAAATGATATAGCAGATTCCATGTTATAGCCAGAGTAACTTTTGGGGCTCTCAATCTCAAACTCCTCTTGCAAATACCCTGCAGGTTCTTCTGAGAATCCTTTTTTGTTCTCATCCAAATGCTTCAAGAAGCATTCCTCTATCTCACTTAGAGATGCCGCCTCCTCTTCCTCTTCATTGCTATGGCTGTAGTGAGCATGATCATCAGAATCTGACTTGGTCCCTCTCAATTCACCACTGGTTTCCATTTCTTGCTGACTGTCATATTCATCCTCAGATTGGCGATCTGATGAATGAAATGACATGGGTGAATATCCTGCTGTTGCTGTTTCTTCACGTTCTCTTAGTGTCTTCAGTATCAGGGTCTTCAGTAAATTCATCACTTGGACCGCATGCATTAGAGCTGTTAGAGGATCAGACATCTGTTTCAGGAGACAAAAATAAAAATGCAAATTAAGAATAGACAATTTCCCAAAGTGCATAGTTAGTATGCGTATGAGAGTAGAATGGCCAGGTGACTTGTACAAGTAATGTAACAGCATAGTATTGCTAACTCGTTTGGTAATGACTAATGAATGCTGCAGATTTCTTATGTGAAAGAAGATAAAAATGATAGGTAATTCTGTTTTAACAAAATTCACATTGTTTACCCAAAAAAAGAAGGATGAGATAATATGTAACATAAAATATAAGTACATTAAGCATACATTAATAATTTAAACAGAAAAAAGAGTAGGGATTCATACCTGAGTCATGTTTGGGGCAAAAACCATTGCTATATTTCTTGCATCCATTTTGTTACACTCCTCTTCTAGTACAACATCAGCCATGAGATCAATGGCCCAATTGAGCAAGGCTGACTCAGTTGGCTTTAGCTGTTTCACAAGCTGAACTGATTCTTCTTCTGTGTTGCACTGAAGAACTTGCTCAGGGGAAAGTCCATCTAGCACTCCTGAAGGAAGCTCTCGGAACCAGGCTTTAATTAGGCCTGCCAAGCAATGGACATCAATGTCATCTGGCACAATGCCCCTATTCAACTGATCCCTCAAATGCTCCTCTTGACTGTTTTCTGGGTTTATGCGAAATATACCTTCAGCCTGAAAATTCATTGAAAAGAGACAACAAAAAGACAGTTAATCTCATAAACTGAAACTGACTACTCGCGAGGCCATAGTGTTATAAATGACAAAATATATCATAAATTCGGTACCTTTAGGCCTCCCTGTGAGTATAATCGGTCCTGCATTAGCAAGAGAATAGTGGGGACACTGTTTCCTTTTGAATCATAAGAACACTGCATTGATTCTGCTGAGACGCCAAACACACTTACACTGCAAGTATTGATGGTGGCAAATCACATTAGAATATGGATAAAGATATAATCGTGCTAGATGAGGTTTATAGAAGAAGAAAAATTACAAAAAAAAAAGGATTTAATAACTTTTGAAAAAATTAATAGTAGCAAATGGCTCATGAGAAACAGTAAATAAGATTGAATAGTACAACTACAAACTTCAATGAATTAATATAAGGCATTGTAATTCATGCTTATATCGAAAGATCCTCTATCCAAATGTAAGTTCATTCTGTGGCTAACAAAGCATACGATTGATCACAGGCTTCCCCGTTTTGCAATCACAAACGAAAGAAACTTGCTTTAACTAAGTCGCACAAAATGGCTTGCATTTTATGAACTAGTATATACAAAAGCCTATTATGAGAACTTTTAAAATCCTATATTTCCATTAGGTAATGCTTTTTAGCAAATAAAGGTAAACCCTTAATAATTTGGCTTTAATACAACTATTTATCTAACTTTTACTTGTTCATCCCCTTTTACTTTTTCTCCAAGCCAATGGAAATATTGAGAAACATGGCCCAAGTATCAAGGGAGCTGGAAAAACACTAACTTGTGGCTCCACCATCACCACCTAAACCTCACCAAAGAAGAATGAACAAACAAATTGCAGAAGCAGAACGTGCGAAGAAACCTCAACAACCAACGGTGGAATCAGATAACAGTGCTCCGAATCCAAGGCCTCGATGAAAGTCTTCTCTCTCTCTCTCTCTCACGCACACACACAGAAACAGACCCACCAACAATAAAATCTCTTGGCACCAATTAAAAAGAAAGAAATTTTTTTTTAGCATTTTAAGCAAACCCCATTTGAAATCTAACAAAAGAACAAAATGGGGTTATGAAGAAAGAAGTACCTAGCACTGGGAACAGAAGCGGGGATATCGACCTCTAACTCAAGGGGAAGACCCAGAAAGCCATTGAAGCGATCGAAAGTGACATGGCTGATGTGTTTAACGTTGGTGGGCCATCCAATCTCCATGTCCATGGGATGGAAGGTGGAGATGACATCGTCGGGACTGTCCACACTGCATGCCACCATCGATTTTCTAAGAGCCGCCAACACAAACGCCACCGGTGACACCTGGTTTTGCTCCTCTTCTTCTTCTTCTTCGGTGGTGCTTCTGGCCGCTTTCCTTCCCTTGCCACCACCGCCCTTGTTCTCCACCACAGACCCTGTCATTCTTATCTTCTTCTCTCTTCTTTCTCTCTCCTTCCTGAGCACGAGTGGAGACAGATTTTTTATGGGTTGGCACTCAGTGAGTGGAGACAGATTTTAAAATTTAAGGATGAGTTTCCTCGTTTGTTTGTGTGCTGTGTTTCATTCAAGTTGTTTGCCTTGTTTTGAGGCTAACTCTTCTTGTCTTGTGTTGTGAACTTTGAACCTCAACGGCCACTCGTTTCAAATTTTGTTTGAGGAGGGGCTAACTTTATCTACAGTATACCCTGTCTTCTTTTTGAATTATTTAAAAAACGGAAAAACCTGCCACTCAACATTAATTAATCTTCCACTCAAATGTAAAATGAGTTTAGCTAACCATAATTTTGTTCGTTAAATCTTAAAACGGCATAGATTTTCATCGAAACAAAGTAAAAGAATTCATTCACATTAAAGGTTTTATTTATTGTAAAAAAAAGTGAAGGCTATTTAGTTTGCTAGGTCTGAGGTCCTATGCAAGTGCTTTACTAAAACTTGGCAAAAAAAAAAACTTAAGCGCTTAAACGAAATTATGTGGATAAAAAGTCGCTTCCGTAGTGGTTTGATTTGTCCATCAAAATGATGGAATTTAATGATTTAAGAATATCTATCATTAAGCACATGTACTTGCGTTTGATGACTGATGTGGAGCAAGGACAAATTACCAATTTCCAATAAATCCTAAAGAAAGACAGTCCTGCTTGGACAGTGGAATTCGAATTTGAGGAAGACCGTTGAAAAAATATTATTGTTTAAAAAAAAGTTAATCATATATGTATTTTAGAGATAAAGGTATATATATTGTTAATATTTTTTTAAAAAATATAATTTAATGAAAATAAATGATAAAAATATATATAAAATAAATAATATTAAAAAAATATAAAAATGATATAAAAAAATAAAAATATCAGAGTTGTTGTTTTTAATGGTGACCCTCGTCCCTAGGCGATGGGCCTTCTTGCTATTATTGTGATCGGCCTATGATGGAGAATTTCATCTTTTTCTTTTATTGCTTCATATTATTATTATTGGAGACAACATTTGTATAAAAAGTTTTATACGTTAGAATCCTTACAACACCTATAAGATATAAAAAATTCAGTCTCATTATTAATTTAATTTTTATAAATTTAATTTTTTTAATTCATTTATAAATTTATTTTATATCTCATAAAAATATTTTAATTACATATAAATTAATTTAATATTTTTATCATATAAATATATGATGTAAATATAATTTGTAAATAACAGTTATACACAAAATATTTTTCTAAAAAATTTGATCACATTCTTACGACTGGCCGAGAGTCTGAAAATAAAAGTGGGTTGGCTCCTAAAACTACAATTAAATAATAATAAAAGGAGAACGAAAGGCCAACCATGTTGGATAGTTGTGGAGTGTGGACCCATTTGCCTCAGCACATTTACATGGGATCATTGAATGGAACAGACCCATTCAACCTAGTATCAGTATGAGAGATGATTTTTATTCACCTAAAATATAGTAAATGTATATATATTATATATTTGTATGATATAAATATCAAATTAAGTTGTATATAATTGTAATATTTTTGAAAAATATAAAATAAGTTTGTGAATAATTTAAAAATGAAATAAAATATAAAAATTAAACAAAGATTGTATTAGTATATAACTATATCCTATTAGTATGTCTCAGTCTATTCTACACTGACTGAAAGACGGACCGATACCTTAATATTCTAATAAATTCAACTGAGCTACCAAAAAAAAAAACTGGGCTAGCTATTATTTAGAAAAAAAAATATTTTTTTCACATACTACTTTATAATTCATATTACTTATATATGTCTATATGATAAAATTAGAATATAAGTATAAAAAAATGAGATAAGATCAATTATAATTAAATAATAAAAATTATGTAAATATGAAGTGATATGTAAATAAATATGTGTGATTAGAGATGACAAAATAAATCTACCCATTTAATTCACTAAAAATGACAAGATTGAGTTGCATTTTGCAAATCTTTTTTTAAAAATAGGTTTTTTTAACTAATTTTGCATAATCCATGAGTTGAAATGGGGAAGAATGAATTGACTGTTGGGTGAGTTTTATTTTTTTTTTAAAATTTTTTTTGTAAAAAGTTAGATAAATCAACTTATTGACCTATTTAATCTATCTTTTTAATTCTTTTTTTACAAGTTAACTCGTCTAATCTATTAATATATTATTTTTTTATTTTAAGTGAGTTGGCGGCTGATTGAGTCACCAGCTCGTCAACTCACCACAAAATAAGATAAGTTAACATTTTCAATCCATATTAAAAAAAATGAGTCAACCTACCTAATCCTATTTTTTGCCACCTCTCTAAGTAGCATTACTCTTTCTAAAAAAGATTATATTTGTAACCGTGCATTGTACCAAACAAATATTTTTTATATGAATTATTTTTAATAAAATTATCATACTTTATTTATTATTCCTTTTCATTCCATTCAACTTTTTAAAGTTAATTTTAAAAAATATATATCTAAAAGAAATAAACACTAAAAATCAATTATGAATATGAATTAAATTCAATAAATATATAAACAATTATTACAAATAAAATAACATGACACATGTTACACAAATCTAAATAATACAAAAATATAATTTAATATATGATTGTCAATGTTAAAATGAAGATTAAACATAATAAATGAAAACACATCAATGATACAATCTATACTCGTGACAGTTTGAGAAATTTCTCTGAGGCTCGATTTAGATATTTCTATAACACTACTTAATAATAAAAGATATTGTGAATTCTTATATTTTTGTCAATTTATTGTTCGACTATGTGAGTATCATAATCTCAATCAAATCCTTGATTAATTTTGTTATCAATATCATTGATTAATTATTATTTTATTTATTCACTTTATCGTGTTGACATATATCAATTTTTTTATTCAGTAACTCTTAAATTTATAATAATCTTTTCAATAGCATTATCCTATTTTTCATTTATTGTTATTAAATTCAAGTTTTTAATTTTGTTAACATTGTCTTTCATTAACATTTTTATTTACTAAATTTCTCATGCTAACATGTATCATTTTTTTTTTTTCATTTTGGCACTTCTACTTTATAGTATCTCAATCTTAGTCTAATCTTAAATTTGTAAGAATCCTTTTAATTATAATATTTTATTTTTATTTCTTCTTAAGCACATGAATATCCTAATTTTAGTTTAATTCTAAATTTATATGAATCTTTTATTGTATTATTACAATTTATCTTTTATTTTGATAACATTATATCCTATTTTATAACTCAAACTCAAACACATTAGAATCCTAATTCCAATCAAATCCTAATTTTATCTTATGTTTTTTATTTAGTATTGTCCTTTTTTATTTCTTATTATTAAATTAAAATTCTTAATTTTATTAACATTATCCTATTTTATCTATTTCTACTTTAAATTAAAGTTATTAATTTTGTTAGCATTATTTTACTATTTTATTTACTAAATTTCATCTTTTTTATATTTTGTTGATAGAATTCATATATTGTGGTACATTCTACACTAGCGCAATTCGAATCCTGATTCTCCCATCAAGTGGCGATTAATTTATATGAATATTTTTATTAACATTATCCTGCTCTGTTTTTTTATTTTAATAACATTATCATACTTTATTATTTTTTATTTCTTCTGATTAAACTCAAGTTCTTAGTTTTTTATCATTATCTTTAATTAGTTTATATAAATGTTTTTAATAGCAATATCATACTTTATTTTTTATTTTAATAACATTATTAAACTTTATTAATTTTTATTTTTTTCTTTAAATTTAAGTTCTTAATTTTGTTATCATTATATTATATTTAATTAATTATTTTTTAGAATTTAATTTGAATGTATCATCATTATAACAGTTTTTTGAGAAATTCTTAATTATACACAATTGTACCACGTCATTCTTATACACACTCACAAAAAATTGAAGAGAAAAAAAAAATGGGACCCTCTAAACTCACTCATCATAAAAATTTATCTTCTCTCTCTATTTTTTTGTGAGTGTGTGTAAGGATGATGTAGTACAATTGTGTGTAACTAAGAATTTTTTTAATTTTTTATATTGTCATTCATTCATAAATTGACACGTCATCACAAATGTTTAACTTTCACAATATTTTAAAAGTTACATATGTGATGATGTCTGATTAATCGATAATATAAGAAATTTTACACTAATAAGTGTATTAAAATTAAATTATATTTTTTATTTACAAGATTTTTTATGTTAACATGTGTCACTTTTTTTATTTTTTTACTTCTATTTTTTAGGAATGAATTCTTTCATATTAAATTTTTATATGACAAGATTATATAAAAAGAGAAAATATATAAAAAATTTAAATAGCCTACCATTTTAAAATGTATGAAACTGTGTGTGTGTGTGTGTGTTTTTTTTGTCTATCTCTTCCTATTTTATAAAATTATATAAAAATTTAATATAAAAAGATTCATTTTCTTAATTTTAATAGATTGATTGATAGCGAGATAGATGAGAAGTGTTGACCATTCAATTTTTATACCTATATAATTTATCTAAGGATGATGCTACACACACCCACAGTACGGAGCGCGGAGAAGCCCGCCTTTCCTAATTGTATGGTAAGTTTTTTTTTTTTTTTTTTAAATTTAAACCAAATAAAAATGAAAATAAAAAACTTCATATGAAAAATAGTTATCCGTGTCACCTGTACAATTCAAAAGCAGGACATTTAGCATTTTCCTTTATCTAATTTTTTATATTAAAAATCAATGTTGAATTAAAGAAAAGGACTTTCATAAAAATAGTTATTCTTACCAACAACATGAAGAAATGTTAATTTTCTGTTCGCCTCTCTTGAAGTTAACCTGGTCTTTATACACACATGTATATATCAGAAAAAATCATTTTTTCAATATTTTTCAATTATTTTTTAGTCAGTTTTTTTCCTTAATTTTTCTTTGAAATATGATTAATATTTCCCTTAGTTATAACTTTATTAAACCTACTAATTACTAACAAGATTTGCATGTATGGTATCTAACATTAGTAAGTCAAAAACATATCTATGCATTTAGTTGAATGTTTATGATTTATAACTGAGAAGTTTGTTTATTTCAAATAAGTACGGGGCGAACAGGGCGGTTCCTCTTTTGCTTGAGGGGGCAATGGACCCAGCTCCAAATTTGTTTTAAAAATTTGATTTTGTACGTGTTTTAAATGAGATTTAGATGATTATTTAAATGAGACACATGAAAGTAGTTTCTTTCGTAGCACGATGATAGTATCAGTGATGTAAGGGATAAGTACTTATAAAAAGTATTATGATGCTCAAGTTAGCTCGTGCATACAGTAGGTAAAGTGTTTAAAATTAGATACATACATTTACTATCTTGTGTGGTATTTATAGAAACGTCTTGATAGATGAAAATCATGTTTAAATCTATATTAAATATCATTAATTAGAATAAAAAACCAATAATATTATTATTTCTTATAACTAGCTCCTCTGTTTATAAGGGATTCTATGAGAGATTTACTCTTCTTAAATAAGTATATTTACTTATCTAATAGCGCTCATAAAAATTCGAGATCTAACTTTAGCGAGTCAGGTTACTCCTAAACCACTAACTCAGAATCCGATTCAAAATAGTTGCCCCTAACTTAGAGCTCAGATGTGACAGCTGAGTGTCAAGATATCTGAGATTATCAGGAACAAATGGTACTCGTGGTACAAAGAGATCCAAGTCATGATATAGATGATGGATCTCGTGATGTCTCTAATGAAGGGTTGAAGTCCTTGATGAAAAGTAAAAACTGGGATGGCCTCTATATTAATGAATTAGGTCGGGATCCAATATAGATCACTATGCCTTAAAGTCAATACACCATTGCTCAGGATTCATACTGAGTTACTCCCACACAAATTTTGGCAGTGAGGTCCATCCATTAATTATGAATTCCTTGAAATAAAATTTGTGATTCGTATTATAAATCTATAGCAACAATATAACATTGAATCTGATGTCAGGCGTGAATACCATCTTCTTTGGCATGCGTCGCTTCATATTTGACCACTATCCTTTTAACTGTTGCGTTGGGTTCGTATCGCCACAAGGTGAAAAATGAGTGGAAGTCGTTGTTTGATCTTCATGCCGCCATGATTGTCATTTTCAAATTAAATACAAATGGACGCATTTACCCCTGTGCATGGTGGTTGTTGGGGGTTACTCCCACACTTATAAATAAAAGTAAGAGGTTACTACCCGCACTTTATATTTTCTCCTTCATCTCCTTCTACTTCCAGCACTCAAAGAAATCTTCGGCGAGCTTCTAGCGATGGTTATCGACGGTCTTATGCTTTCTAACCTTTTTCCATCCATCTTCCCTCCTCAAAACACAAGGTATTTTCCTCTTTTCCTCCTTTTTTTCTTTTGAAGAATGCTATGGTGAAAGTAAGAATGCTAAACAGTAGTGACTGGGAGGCTAGTTCCTTAGAGATTTTGAGTGCTCCACAGCCTCGAGTGCGACAGAGATGATTTCCTTGCAGTGGAGGTATTGCCAAGAGATAGAGGCCACTGTCCGGAGTAAATATCCTATAAATGATATGGAGGGCAGACAGAGCCAAGGAGCTAGCAAGGCAAAGGGCATCATATCCATTTTCCATACTAATGGAAGAGTTAGAGAGTTATAATAAAACATCTTCTGATTCTGACATGAGTACGACCTCTGTAGGTAACGCTAGTAACTTGAAGATGGGACGGCGGAGGATGACTTACATCAGAACCAAAAGAGTATGTATTCCCCAGGGACGTCAACTTGTACCAGTGGATTGACTGTGAAATTCTGGGTACCCCGTCTAGTGTCGAGACCTCGTAGGACGCCAGGGGTAAGCAAGAGTACATCCATCTTATGGAAGGTCAATGACGTGACAACGAGTTCATGATCCAGGCTCCGATGAATCAGGAGCGAATCTGCTTAACCAAAACGGAGGGTGACCACTTTGTATATATGAACGAGCCGTTATTTACCCATATTGGTGTCCGTTTGTTGTTCTTCGAATCTGAAATTGAGGTTTTGAATCATTTGCGGGTGGCTTCAACATAATAACTACATCTAAAAGCATAGGGTTTCATCTGAACTTACGAGTTGATCAGTAAAGTTTTCAATTAGTCGTATTCCGTAAAGGCTTTCTTCTTCGTTTTTCACATTGTTTTCACCCTCTGAGAATAGTTTCCAAAAAGGGTGGGTTACCTTATGCGCTCAGGCAGGGCGGAAAGTATTTAGGCCATACAAGGAGTCTTTTAAAAATTTTAAGAAATATTTCTTTTGAATAGAATGGGTTTCAGGGATGACGCCTTTTTATGTTACCCCGAAGGGTATGTCACAGGCGTACCTGTATTGGACACAAGTAGTATGGGAGCGGAGTTAGGAAGAAATCGAGACTCCATTGTCCTTGTTGACTAAAGGCGAGGCCAACATCCTCAACTTTTTAGTTGAGTAGGCTAACCAAAATCGAGTCATCTACTGTAAAGATGTTCTAGATGAGCCCGATTCTTTAAGACAATTTTTAGGTATGTCGCTGATGAACCTTTAAAAATTCATATTTTTATAGTTCATAATTTTGATTTTTATCTTCTGCTAATCCATTTTAATTGAGTTTTGTTCTCAAATTTTATTATGTTTTTAGTATTTCAAATTGTGTTCTTATTACGTGTTTTATGTGTTTTTGATAGGTAAATATACATAGAAGACTGGACACTAGAACAAGCAAGAAAAATAAGAAATTTTATTCAGACGTCCAGCGCTCAAGCACTAGGAAGGTAGTGCCCAGACGCATGTTACGTATCAACGAAGAACAAAGTCACGTCCAGCGCTCAAGCGCTGGACATGTAGACAACAACGTGTTTTCATCTATAAAAATAAAAGTTGCGCATTTTTTTTAGATAACACACAGCAGCCATCGTGGAGCACAAACCTTAAGTTGGCGTGGGCGCATCCAGACTTGAAGATTAGGAATTTTCTTCAACTTTCCCACCTATATGCTTTGAGTATATTGATATATTTGTCATTCATGATTTTTCTAAGTATAGTAGCATTGTTTGTTTTCTTTTAGCATATAGTATGGCGCACCTAGTGGTCTAGAAACTCTCGTACTTCGCTTGGCCAAAGTAAATTCGGGGCATCGGGCTCTGCATCTCAACCAGCGATCCTAGTCCCTCCACCTCAATCTTAACCTCAGGAGGCAGATCCTGGGTCTCCTGCTCAACCACTCCGGTCGTGCAAGAGGAAGGGAGGTAGACGGTGGGAACTAAAAGGGAAAAAGCCAGTGACTGAGGTGGCACCTATTGACCTCACACTTGGCCGGGAGACTAAAGTCCTGGAGGGCACCCCTCTCTAGTTTGCTGCCAAGTCCATTTAGGGCAAGGGGTTGATCCAGGGTGAATCATCGACAGTGCCCTCCTTACCCATGCTGATCAAGGCGTCCTTATTGAGCAGGACTTAATTGAAATCATCTGGGATGCCTAAGTTCAGGCTCTTCACAACATCTTTATGCTCTAGTTCTTAAAATTTGCCTTTAAGTCTGTTTGTCAAATTCGGGAGTTGGAGAAATAGTTGGATGCCCTCCAGCGTGAGAAAAATGAATTGGAGCTGATGGTGGCCCAAAAGGACGGGCAGCTAACCTAAGTGAATGAAGAGCTCGGTCTACGAAGGGTTGAAATAATTGGGCTTCAGAAAAAGGTCAAGAAAGGCGAAGCTCAAGAGAAGACCCTGAAAGATCAAATTTCTTCAACCGAGTTGAGCCTGACCGCACTCTTGTACTGAGAATGAAATCCTCAGGTAGTCTAAGGCAAAGCTCAAGAATGATGTGTTGTCTCTTAAAGATAAGTAGGCTGCTTCTGTGGATGACTATTTCACCTATGCGCATGCCTAACTTCTCCTGTTGAACCCGAACCTCGTTACCAAAGGGATCGAATCATGGAAGGTGATCAAAGATGGTTACATCGTGGATGTCGTCTCTAAAGCTAACCCTGTGAACCAAGTCCCTGCAACGAATAGCAGCAAAGTAGAGGGCAATGAAAGCGAGGAGGGTGGCCAAAAGGGAGAAATTGATGGGGAAGAGGCAAACCATGGAGAGCCCAACCCGAATGCCTGCACTTTTGGTCAATAAATTGTGTTCTGTTATCTGTAACAATGGATTTCAGAACACTAAATCTACTGATAATGTTCTTGTAAGTGAACTTCTATATCCACGCCGAGGTGATGGTGGATAATGGTTTTACCTCAATCCATTTAGTGAAGTAGTCCATAGCTATCACTAAGTATTTAACCTGTCTTGGGGCTTAGGGGAAATGACCAATAATATTTATCCCCCACCAGTAGAAAGGCTAAGGTACAGACATTGTAGATAGCTCTTCTGGTGGGGTTGCATAAATGTTTAAGAACCGTTGATATTTGTCATACTTCTGGACATGTTCCATACTGTCAGCTTTTATACTAGGCCAATAGTAGCTAGCCCTTGACGTTTTCTATGCTAATGACTTTTCCACCATGTTGGTGGTCACAACTTCCTTCATGGATTTCGACTAAGATATACTCTACTTCTTTTAGGCCGAGACACTTAAGAAGATGAGAAGAAAACCCACGACAGTATAGCTGATTATCCACGATGGTGTACCATGCAGCTATCCGTATTAATTTTTGGGTTTCCTTCTAGTTTTCAGACAAAGTGTCATCACGAAGATAGGCAAATATGGGTATGATCCAAGTTTCGTTATTTTCTAGTAAGATGACCTCGGAGTCCGTAATACTTAGTGCAAGCAGTGTCTCCTGGATCATGGACCTGTTGTTACCAGGGCTTTTGGTACTAGCGAGCTTTGATAAGATGTTGGTTCTTGAGTTCTGTTCCCTAGGGATGTGTTGCACCTTAACACTATTGAAGTTCTCCATTAGCTTTTTCACTCTGTCTAGGTATTTTTGCAATAAAGGTTCTTTAGTCTAGTAATCACCTCAGATTTGGGATGTTACCAGTTGTGAATCAGAGCATAGGATTATATTTGTCGCCCACATTTCCTTTGCCATGGTGATGCCTGCAATACATGCTTCGCACTCTACTTGGTTATTTGAAGTCAGAAACTCAAACCTTAAAGAATGTTCCAGCATGAGCCCGACTCTATTTTCTAGTATAACTTTGGCACTACTCCTTTTGGGATTCGAGAAACCATCAACATAGATGGTCCAAGAATTCGCTCTAAGATGACTAGAATCTAGTGTAAGCTTAACTAAAAAGTCGGATAACACTTGAACCTTTATGACTTGCCTTGGCTTGTAAGTGATGTCGAATTCAGATAGCTCCACGGACTAAACGAGTATTCTTCTATCGAGGTCTGACTTATGCAACACCTGATGGATTAATTGATCTGTCTTCACTATCATAGGGTGGCACTGGAAGTACTATCATAATCATCTAGAGCGGGTAAGGGTCTTTTAGACATACCTTATTTAGATCAGTGTGGTCGATGTACATATACCACTTCTCATTAGCCTTCTTTACTAGGACCACATTGGACAACCAAATGATATAAGAAACTTCTCTGAAAAACCCAGTGTCTAGAATTTCTTTCACCTGCTTCTGTATTACCTATTGTCTTTCTAGTCTAACTTTTCTTTTTCTTTGTACCACCATCTTTGTGTCTTTTTTTTTTATTGAAAGTCGGTGACAAAAATAACTAGGGGTCTAGCCCTAGCATGTCAGCGGACGTCCAGGCAAAGAGATCCTTGTTCTTCTTAAGAACTTCAATTAGTTTGGATCTTTCTTCTTGATCTAATTGTCTTCCAATCTTTGTTACCTGGTCTAGCTTGGTGTCAAGTTAAAAGGGTTGAAGTTCTCATTTAGGTTAGGGATGCGTATTATAGATCTCTTCATGAACATCCATTTCAGTTAAGAGAACGTTGACGTGGTTCGTAGTGACTGGTGCTAAATTGTTACGCTAGTCTGTGGTTCACGGTTTCTTGACAATCTTTGGGCTTTCATTGTAGCATTTCCAAGCCGTTACCTAGTCTCCTTTAACCGCGATGACCTTGTCATATTAGTCAAGGAACTTCATAGCCAAATGAGGTGTAGATATCACACCCCCAAAAGCATTAAGTAAGGGGCAACCCAGGATGACGTTATAGGTAAAAGGGCAATCCACCACAAACAACTTGACCTTAAGTGTTTTACACAAATGATTATTTCCCAAAGTCAAATAGGTCTCAATGTATCCTACCGAGATGATCTTGTCTCCTGTGAATCTGATCAACTCATCAGTATACAAGATCGAATCTTTCTTTGAGAGCCCTAGTTTCTCGAAGAGATCTAGGAACATAATATCAGCCGAGCTCCCTTGGTCTACAAATATACGTCGAATTTCAGTGTTGGTTATTATCCCATAGGTCACTATAGGATCATCGTGGTTCGGGATAGTGCTGTCATAATCTTCACCTGAAAAAGAGATTGACAGGGTCTTATTGGGTCCATCTTCTGATTTTGATCCCGAACAGGAAGCTACGCTCAACACAGCGCGAAGAGTTTTCTTTCTAGCATTTCCTGACTCACTGCCACCCGTAAAGCCCCTAAAATAGTATTGATTGTCCAGATTACTTCTGTTTGACGACGTTTATTATCATGAATGGGATTATCTCAAGGTTGTGCCCTTTCTTTGTTTTTCATTCCTTGGGGGTGACTGCCTTCTCTAATATGAAGATGGGCTTCTCCGAGAACTGTAGCTCATCTTCCTGTAATTCTTTCCTCCTCTCTGATTGTCATTCCGGGGTTGGCAAACATAACGGCCTAGACGACTATCTCGGATTAGGGATTCAATAGCTTCCTAGAGGTTAATACAGTCCTCAATGTTATGTCCGTAGACTTTGTGAAACACAAAATGTTTGGATTTATCCTTTTGCGTATGTTTTCTCAATGGAGGAGGCTTTTGCACATCTCTATACTCCGTGTTCATCACTTCTTGGTAAATCTGTGCTTGAGGTGTATTGAGGGGGGTATAACTTTCGTACTCCCATTTTAGTGGTGGCTTTGAATTTTTGGATTGTGGGGGAGCCTGACCAAGTTTTGGTTTGACATCTTCTCCCTTCTCTAGATGCTTCCTGATGTAGATAACGTCCTCCGCATTGATGTATTTGTTAGCCTTAGCCCAAAACTCGTCCATCTTCTTAGGCTCTTTTTTAGCAAGTGAAAAAGAAAAATGCTCCAGGGCGCAGGCTTTACCTCATGTAATGTAGACCGAGTCTCTTATCCCAGTCGCGAATATTTACTACTTTTTTATTAAACCAAGATATATAATATCAGAGTGATTTTTCTTTTCCTTGCTTGATATAGGAAAAACATTAAATGAATTTCGACTACACCTTACTAGAGGTGAAGTGCAGCAAAAATCTTGAGAACAAGTTTTCCAAATCAGCAACGAACTTTGGAGCTAAAGTGGTGAACCATCTCAAGGCGAATTTCTTTAGAGAGGAAAAACACAACACATGAGTGGGTCATCTCCTCCAACAAACAACAAAGCAGAAACATAAGCATCCAAGTACTCTTGTGGGTCTGTGGTCCTATCATAGGTTTCAATATTAGTTGGGTATTTGAAGAGTCAATGGATCTCATAGGTCATCAACTCATCAAAGAAAGGTTTCAATATCTGTTGTCGCGATTCCTATGGGGAACTTGGTTTTCGTCCTTCTTTTCCTTGCTAGCAGTTTTTTCCAGGTCATGAATACGTTCATCCTGAAGTCTGACTAGGGATATCAATTCCTGTTATGATAGTTCAGGGAGACGTGATTCATCTTGCTGATACCAAATTCCCTCATTGTTTTCCTTCGCGCTTAAACGCTGCAACGCTGATATCCGCAGTTTGGCTTTTCCTAAGGGTGTTCCCCGTGGACTGAGTCACCGTGTCACCGAAATAGGCCGCGACTGAGGGGAGAGGTTTTATTGGTATGAGAAGTCTCTTCCCTATCACGTCTGGGTTCCAGTTGAGTAGTACCTGGATCTTGGATAGGAGCAGAGGTCAGAAGACGGCTAGAGGACGGCCGATTCTGAACAATAGAAGCGCGATTTTGCCTGGTAATGACCATGGTGATGGCCTAGACGACTATCTCGGATTAGGGATTCAATAGCTTCCTAGAGGTTAATACAGTCCTCAATGTTATGTCCGTAGACTTTATGAAACACAAAATGTTTGGATTTATCCTTTTGCGTATGTTTTCTCAATGGAGGAGGCTTTTGCACATCTTTATACTCTGTGTTCATCACTTCTTGGTAAATTTGTGCTTGAGGTGTATTGAGGGGGGTATAACTTTCGTACTCCCCTTTTAGTGGTGGCTTTGAATTTTTGGACTTGTGGGAGAGCCTGAGCAAGTTTTGGTTTGACATCTTCTCCCTTCTCTAGATGCTTCCTGATGTAGATAACGTCCTCCGCATTGATGTATTTGTTAGCCTTAGCCCAAAACTCGCCCATCTTCTTGGGCTCTTTTTTAGCAAGTGAAAAAGAAAAATGCTCCAGGGCGCAGACTTTACCTCATGTAATGTAGACCGAGTCTCTTATCCCAGTCGCGAATATTTACTACTTTTTTATTAAACCAAGATGTATAATATCAGAGTGATTTTTCTTTTCCTTGCTTGATATAGGAAAAACATTAAATGAATTTCGACTGCACCTTACTAGAGGTGAAGTGCAGCAAAAATCTTGAGAACAAGTTTTCCAAATCAGCAACGAACTTTGGAGTTAAAGTGGTGAACCATCTCAAGGCAAATTTCTTTAGAGAGGAAAAACACAACACATGAGTAGGTCATCTCCTCCAACAAACAACAAAGCAGAAACATAAGCATCCAAGTACTCTTGTGTGTCTGTGGTCCCATCATAGGTTTCAATATTAGTTGGGTATTTGAAGAGTCAATGGATCTCATAGGTCATCAACTCATCAAAGAAAGGTTTCAATATCTGTTGTCGCAATTCCTATGGGGAACTTGGTTTTCGTCCTCCTTTTCCTTGCTAGCAGTTTTTTCCAGGTCATGAATACGTTCATCCTGGAGTCTGACTAGGGATATCAATTCCTGTTGTGATAGTTCAGGGAGACGTGATTCATCTTGCTGATACCAAATTCCCTCATTATTTTCCTTCGCGCTTAAACGTTGCAACGCTGATATCCGCGGTTTGGCTTTTCCTAAGGGTGCTCCCAGTGGACTGAGTCACCGTGTCACTGAAATAGGCCGCGACTGAGGGGAGAGGTTTTATTGGTATGAGAAGTCTCTTCCCTATCACGTCTGGGTTCCAGTTGAGTAGTACCTGGATCTTGGATAGGAGCAGAGGTCAGAAGACGGCTAGAGGACGGCCGATTCTGAACAATAGAAGCGCGATTTTGCCTAGTAATGACCATGGTGATGGTAATGGGAATCAAAGTTTATCGTTTCCTACAGACATCGCCAATGTTCTGAACATGGTTCAAATGATTAACTGAATGAGGCTGATGAAGGCGATTTCCTCCGTAACACTGTGCCAGCAACAATGGTGCGAGAGGTGGACACCTGTAAAAGGCACTCTAACGCTCAAATTAAATCGTGCACAATGTAAGTAGAGTGTTTAGGGTTATATACATATTTTTGATACCTTATGTGATATTTATAGAAGTGTTTTAGTAGATGAAAACCATGTTTAAATTTATATTAAATATCATTAATTATGATAAGAATTTAATAAAATTATTATCTCTTATAACTAACTATTCTAGTTATGAGATATTTACTCTTCGTAAATATATATTTATTTATCAAATAACACTTATAAATATCTAAACTCTAATTCTAATAAATTAAATTGTTTCTGAACAGCTAATTCAGAAGCCAATTCCGAATGGTATGTATTCTACTTTTTTTGTTTGAAAAAGATAATAATTTATCTCTTCAAAACCCCAATAAAACCAGTTCAGCTCTTTTTTTTCAATTGAAACCAGTTTAGCTCTGCCTTTGAGGCCAAACTAGAAAGTCGCGACTTGAGAGTCAAAATATGAACACACGGCTTTCCAAGCAGAGAAGCAAGCGATGGGCCGATGGCGTAGAGAACCAGTAAACTAAATCATCACCTACCTGGTTTATTGAATATTGACTACCATTTCAGTTTTGTTGAATAGATAAAGCATATATTCTAATGTATTTAGCGTTAGATCAAAGTAAACTAACCGTGTTTTCAACCAAGTAATAGTACTAATTAAACACTTGTTTTTTCCTGTCTATACGGAGGTTCCAACCTAAAATATTTGGGATGTGACCTATAAGGTCAGAAAGTATTATTGCAATTTTTACACAAATATGAAGATAATCTAATAATGTTGGAATAAGTGGTAAGAGTTGTTGAGAAAAGGGATCTGTGGCCGTATCATTAGTCTTTATCCAAACGAAACATCCAAACTGACGTCTTGAGCACAACCTGGAACTAGCTATATTAGATGACAAACTTAATATAGCACAACCCGGAAAGAAATCGAATGTCTTGATGCCTTTGACATACATAGCATTTGACTTGGGTATTGAAATTTTCTTTTCTTTCCTTAATCCTTTCCTGGCTTGGAATCTACGAAGCATGTCATATTTTAAGTGTGTGTATATGTTAGACAAGTATTTATATTGGATTTATAGAGACGCATATACAATACACATATTTTATGTGTCTGAATATATTTGATTAATTTTTTTTTAACTTGGATAAATTTTAGACGCATATCAAATATATTTAGACATATTTAAGATATGATTTGGACACGACTCATTAATATTTTTTTTAAAAAATTAATTTTTATGATTAACATTTAATTAGTAAATCCGTAAGTCACATACACCCAATTACATGATTGACATTCTAAATTAGTATTTTCACATATCAGTATTTTAAGTTTGATCTTTTTATACGTCACTATTAAGTTTTTAAGTTTTATCTTTTCACACATCATTATTTTTATATGCTCGTTTTACTTTTGTTCGTATCAAGTTGTCTACTTCGTTGTCACCGAAACTTACCTTACACCACTATTTTTTTGAATTAATTTTTTTAGATGTACAAGTACATGATTAGTTCTATTAAAAAAATTAATTTAAGAGATTTTTTTAAAAATGTTAATAAAAATTATGTTGCATATTTTTTAAAAAAACTTATTAAATAATAAATATTAACACATATAATATATTAAGATAATATATTTTTAAAATTTATAAAAATAATATTAATAAATTATAAATATTTTTTAAATTTATATTTGTGTCATATTTTGTGTCTATATCCGTATTTATGCTGTATATCTTGCAATACTTTAGTCGTTGACCTTCGATCACGATAACAACCACCTAAAATAGATGAATATTAATGGACTTGTGTGAAAAGGGAGCACCGGTGTGGATTTGGATCCACTCCAATTGGGAATAAACTGAAGAGGAGTATAGTTTTTAATCTTATTAATAATAATTATTGTATTATATTTATTTTTAATATTTTATTATGTAAAAGTTTGATTTTAATAGTTGAGATAATTTTCAGTTATTTTTTAACCGGAGAAGATCCAAATCCCACCGGTGCTCCATTCAATTTGACCGTTGGATTGAGACTTTTCAAAAGCAACGGTTGGGATTAAGCACCTACCACCTGCTTGAACGGTTAAAAAGTTGCAAACTTGGGGATTGCATATTGGTCCCTCCGTCGATGACGTTGTTGTCCGAAGTTGATTATTACAATAGTATGATGCATATAGCAATGGTTTTGTAATTGTTATATGAATGATTAATAACATGTGATGAGTTCAATCACAATAATTAAGAAATTTATTAAAGAGTAAATACATAATTAGGTTCTTTAAAAATACATGTTGTGTGTAAAAATTTTTGTGTGCAAACGAGCACCAATGAAGTTATTCATACTAAAAAAAATTATCATGTATTTTTCTTCTCAACAATTAAATGCATTACTTATTTGAAATATGACATATAGATTATTTAGTACTCTGTCACATTTAATCTTACATAAAAAATTTCTACCATAAATAATCTAATGTTGCAACATGAGAAATATAATAATAAGTTAATAAATAAAAAATGTCAGATGTACAAAAATAACTTAATAAATAAACTAAAGAAATACAATACACCAAAATACAAATTAGAAAGAAAAAAAAACCCTTTAATTAATGTCATTTATTTAGTATAAAACAATGCATATACTCTTAATTAGTTTCCTAAACTAATTAAATTATTAATTTTTCACTATCTTCTACTAATAAGATGTACATTGAAATAAATAAATAAGCAAAATTAAATTGTTGATTTTCTTATTAAAGGAATGTCATTTATATACGTTTAATTACTTGTCACAATCAAATAAATTATGAATTATTCATTATCTTCTATGAATAATACTACCATACAAGTAATTTAAATAGTAAAAATAATAATGATAATATAATTAAAAATTTTAAATGAGATAAAAAGTTGAGATAAAAAAATATAGTTAAAACTTTTAAATGAATGTAACTTAGTAATTAATGTAAAAGACCAGCTTCCAATTCTCCTTAAGTAATATGTCAAGATTACTATTTAAACTATTTTGTTATAGGTAAAATTAAAAAGACAGAGTGAGGATATCTTAGCTAATAACTAAAAAAAGAGGTTGATGTTTATTGCTTGCTATCATTGCAGATTTGCAGTGGACTGAAAGGAGAATAGCGTGACTTAGAATTTGACTATTAAAATAGTAATGACTTGATATTTTTTTATACTTAACGCATCATTGTTACTTTTTACTAGGATAAAACTCGTTTGATTTTTTTTTTTTTGTATTTTTGGGCACCAATTATTTGTGTTTCAAGATTTATATTAGACTGTATTTATATTCTTGACATATTTTATATTTGTATGAAAATGATGCACACGACTATAGGTTACTTTTAGATTAAAATCTTCAAGGATAATTAAAAAATTTTGACAAAGCTAGAGTGGCAATGTGGTTGCCATTTCACATGAAAGAATGAGAGAAGGTCAATTAATTTTGTTGTTAACGTAATTAATTTTTCATTGTTTGTGTTTTTCTTTTTTATTTAATTGAATAGTTTGATGATTTACTTGAAACAAATAACTGTTTTGAAGTTGCATATTGCATAGTTTGAGATTGAAACTTAACTTATCTTTGTAGAACTACATTATATATGTGGTGAATTGTCATTTCTTGTCTCAAAATGATCTTTTTGCTGAAAATATGTACATGATATAACCTGCCATTGTTTGGTATCCTCAGGAAACATGGTAAAGCACCATCCAAATGGTGTTGGATTATCATATAATTATATAATATATAAAAAAAATATATATGTATTTATATTTTGATATATGTCATTTTAATATGAAATAACATGTTTAAAAAATTTATTATGTGATAAATACATAATTCTAATAACTATTATGTAACATCTCATATTACAATTTAAAAAAAAAATGTACATATAATCATTAATTATAAATTAAATTTATTACTCACACATATAAATATAAAAATTTATAATCATATATTAATTACCTTAATATATATACTTTTGCATATTAATTCATATTCATATTTAAAAAAATTTAAAAAATCTCATCAATCTTTAGATGACCATGTTATTAATTATTTTCATTAGTAAATGATCTTAAAATCCTAATTTTTTTGTAAGTATTTAATATCATTTCTACTATATAAATATTATCATCTTAAATTAATTAATTATATTTTTAAATTACTATATTTATTCATATATATTTATTCTATATTATTTAAAAACTTTAATATATACATTATACGGGAGTGAAAATTTCCCATGAATCTTTGGTACTCCTTTGCTGATGAATCTTATTATACATGTCCCTTTACAAAATCCAACATTCTGAAAACCCCCCGACTGACTTGCAAACGAACCATAAATTTGTGGTGTACTAATGCTAAAATTTCTCATGCTGTTCATTTGAGCAACATCGGCATCTGACATTTTCCTATGGGATCGTAGTAGACCAGTAAAATTTCACATACCACCGCCCACTGTTTCCTTCAACATGATCTCGCATTTGAGCTGAGCACCCAAACCTTGTAATCAGTTTCGGCTCCCTCTTATGGTTAGGAAGATTGAGAAATCTAGAATTTCGGTGACCCTGATTACTACAAACAAAAGTCTGTCCGTACTACCTTGTCATTGATGTTTCGCCCAAGCTTGCTTTTCCTTACACTAAATCCATTTATTAATCCATAAGCATTATGAAATTGGTTTGCCACTTCATTGTCTGCAAAATGACACTTCTTTACATCCTCTACAGTTAATGTCTTCAAATTAACCTCCCCAATATCCGCCATACCATCAATACCAAAGTAATCTTCTTCAATTGATAATTCTTCA
Source organism: Ormosia semicastrata (assembly GCA_029884595.1). Lineage (NCBI taxonomy): Eukaryota > Viridiplantae > Streptophyta > Magnoliopsida > Fabales > Fabaceae > Ormosia > Ormosia semicastrata. The sequence goes on from JAQQTO010000055.1 coordinate 2,806,220, forward strand.
GTTCTCTGGAAAAACAATGATACCTTACAATTTATAGTGACATTATTAACTTTAACCATAATATTCCCCATCTAATAATCTAAACTCATCACAAATAACAACAAATTAGATCACTGCATCACACCCATTTAATTCCATTACCAAAATTTTTTATCAGATACTACGTACCATCATCAATCATGCTTATAACACAATATACTTATAATCACCTCGAAATAATCTTCTTCAAGGTTGTTGGAATCAGATTGTTGCAACCTTTCAGCCATTTCTCCGTCCTACAAATGTTCACTTAAGTAACTGTCTTAAGTCTCAGCCCCAAAAGGCTTCTCCTTCTTGTAATGCCAACAAAAATTACAGTGTAAAAAACCACATCAATCATGATACTATGTGTTACATTTCCACTAACTACTAATCCATTTTCAACAACTTTTTCTGATATCTTTATGTTCTCGGTCACTGCAATTCTTTTTTAAATGGTAGAGTTGGTCCTGGGTTGATGGGATGGGAAAGAGGCTGTTAATTTAATTTTTTAAAAGATGTCTTGAGAAAATGGAGCTCATACTCCGCCGAACAACAGCAGTACAAGTGTTTTCATCATACTAAACTAGTCCCCTAAAAACTATATGATAATGCAATTGAATGTTAACAATTCATTAAATAAAATTGACAATTAAAAGAGAAGTTATTACTAGTTAAGAAATTCATATCTGTACATATTTTACTATTTGATTAAAATTAGGCCAACCTTATTTTTTTGATGTAAGAGATGTGTGACTAGATTTTTTATCCAATTTGTGTTCCTTTATCAAATTATAGGACCCAATTAAAGGTACTCTTAAATTTACAATAACCTAAAGTCGGTTTATGTTCTGCCCAATGATCAAAGCATTTCATTATTCATCATAAATCATAATCCATCTCTCTTTTTTAGTTTTTGTCAATATTGTGAACTTGAGATCCGATCTCTAACAGTGATCAAACCCACTTAAGCTCTTAACCAATTATTTACACCTTCATGGCAACATTAGCATTAGCACCTGCCTCACTATCGTTTACTTTCATTCTTTAATATTTTAATATTGAAACATGCATCTTTTTTCCACTGGAATGTATGTACTTCATAATCTTTTCATAAACACCACACCTTTATCCTTATCAGTTTCTCTTCATGGTCTTCACACTATACCAGTTTCTCCTTTGACTTTACAGCTCCTACTACACATTTTCTAATCACTATGAACAGGAATAGCTGAAGTGCTTCATTCAACATACCAATCCATCAGCTAAACCTATCACACTCAGCAAAGTAACTACATTGTAATTTATAAACAATACATTTGAACAGAGAAAAGGCCAAAGCAGCAGTGCCTAAGCTTGAGTACTAACTAAAGTGGCACACGCACGTGCTGCACATTCTTTGAAACATCACTACAAATATGTGTAAAACGAAACTGGTTTCATCATTATATTCACCAATTTTTGATAGTTTATTGAGCTTTTCTCACTTGAGCTAGGCAAAAGAGAGGGCAAAAAAGTTTAAGGCCCTTTTTATATATACCAGGATGACACTTATCTGCTTTGATTGAGATTGGAGTCTTACACACATAAAAGCACTTTTTAGTTGATCACTTTCAGCTATCATTGACTAAATTTGTGGATCTGGAGTGGAATTACACAATTCCAAATTACTGTTCTCTCACCATTGCACTCATATTATTAAGTTCTTAATTCTTGTTTCAAGAATTCACAGGAAATACGGAATTTTAGAATGACTGAAATGATGCAACATCATTAAGGTGGCTTTAATGAGATGTAGGTGTTATTACTGAACAACAAGTTGAGGCAGCAGCAGAAAACTATATAGAATTTCGGGCAAATTCTCCACCAACTATGCTTACAACAAACTTAGCCCTTTATTGCAACTAAAAAAATAATTTCAGGCAGAAGAGATTACGGTGACCAGGGGGTCTTACATGCAAGAGATGGTAGTGAGAGGCCAGAGATTGGTAAGGGGACGCTGCTGCTGCTATTGCTGTTGCTGTTGTTGCTGCAGAAGACGCTGCTGTTAACATTCGAGTACCACCATCGCGATCTGCGGGCTACTGAGACTAGTGAGATGGTCGTCCACACTGAAATGCTAAATGCAGCTTACCAACTCAGACCTCCATGGCCAACAAGCTTAGCCCCATGGACCAACTCCACTGAAGTTGCCTACACAGATCTAGCTAGTCCCATTTTTTTCATTTGATTTTTCGACCATATCTGCTTTTTACCATATAATTATTCCCTGTCTTGCTAACTAAGGAGTAAGATGAAAGTATAAAAAATATCAGGGACTAACTAGCAAACTATCTACAAACTAACAATAGGTGGTATAATATTAGGAGAAGACTTAGACTCTAACTCAAGTTAGAGACAAGTTTTTAAATTCCTTCTAATTTTATGATATGTGTCTATTTTTCTACCTCTAACTTGAGTTGGAATGAAGTTTTATTCATAATATTATATATATATATATGCTCGAGCAATGACCTATAATTTCTTACGTTTTAAAGATTCCACATTTGCATCCCACTATCATTCATTCAAAATTTAAGGGACACTGACATGTAAATTTAACGAGTTAACTACAGTGCACATCTTAATCATCAACTTGCTGGTAGAGGTGGTAACTCAGTCAAACCAAAAGGAAAGCTTTAAAAGAGGGTTGACCTGCGAAGCTTCTGACAGCGAAGAACATAAGTGCAGAAGGCTGGCATGCATATTCTTACCACAATAGAATTGAGCTACTTAGTCAAGTACCCCAAAAAAAAAAAAATTTGAGCTACGTATTCAACTCTTTCAAACAAACTGACTTTTTTAGAAAGTGTCATTACCAAACAGGCAAACACGTCTATTTTTTTTTTTTTTGGGTACATAGGTTTTTTCTAAATTTAACTATGCTTTTAGTTGACATTCTATATCTAAATTATATCCACTCCGATCTATCCAATGGTAGGTGCTTATCTTAATGCAACTAGATACATGCATGCATCCAGTGATTGAAGTTGCAATTAATTATATATGGTGGATCCTGGTATAAGGGCACAATCTATTTTAAAATTAATCTCTCCCACATAATTTAAAATTAGTATGCAATGCTTAACTGGTTTTGCCTTAGATAAAAATGACATGGAATGCCTATAAAAGGGACTAACTGCATTGTAGTTAAGCATTCCACTCTCAAGTTAAGACGACTGAAGAGAATTGACGCGAAGATCGAGTTTAAAGTTTAAACATGAAGATGAGATTTTTCCCTGTAGTTTGTGTGGTGCTCTTTTGTTTTCTCGGGGCTTGTCAAGGAGGCAGCCTCAGGAAGAATTTCTACCGGGAGTCTTGTCGTCAAGCCGAGGACATTGTCAAGACCAAAATCCAGCAGCATGTCTCTGCAAGGCCCAATTTACCTGCCAAGTTGATTAGAATGCATTTTCATGACTGTTTTGTCAGGGTAAACATTCCAAGATCTTTATGAATATTTTTATATATTCTCCATATGTAGTATATAAATTTTTACACTGGCATTTCATATTTAGATACAATAATAATAATGTTAATTACCGAGCAACTTGTTTTGGAGCTACTTAGTAAGTGTATAACATGGTTGCATACAATAATATTTCAGGGTTGTGATGGGTCGGTTTTGTTGAACTCCACCGCCAATAACACTGCGGAGAAGGATGCCATTCCTAATTTAACTTTGTCTGGCTTTGATGTCATAGATGACATAAAAGAAGCAGTAGAGGCACAATGTCCTGGAATTGTATCTTGTGCTGACATACTGGCATTGGCAGCTAGAGACGCTGTTTCTGTCCAAGTAAGCTAACCATTATATAATTATATTCTTCTAACTTCGTGCAGATTATACAAAAAATTTAGTTCATACCGTAGAATTTGCATATATTTTGTTTTAAGTTTGCCACACATATGTACGTGAAATTTTAACTTAAAATTAATTAGTATCAAGTAGAATGACTAGATAAGTATATAAATTACACTCGAAAGATTTAGATAAGCAATATGAGACTTTAATACCCTATTTTTACAGATGTCTGACTGGAACAGATAGCAGAATAGGTGATAAAGATGAGATTTTGACTTTAATATCATGTGAGATTCTAATTTAAAATCAATTGACATCAAATAGAATGACCCGACATGTATATAAAACGCACTCGAAAAATAAAGACTGACGATATAAGACTCTAACAATGTGTGTGTATATATATATATATGTACCTATGTATATATGTATATATGTATGTATATATGTATGTATTTGTGTGTGTATACATTCCTTGTTAATGCATGTAGCTGATTGAGAATATTTGCAGTTTAATAATAAGCCTCTGTGGGAAGTGCTTACTGGTAGAAGAGATGGCACAGTATCCATAAGTAGTGAAGCCTTCGCCAATCTCCCAACACCTTTCTTCAACTTCACCCAGCTCAAACAAGCCTTTGCTAGTAAAATGCTTACTGTGCACGACCTTGTTGTATTGTCAGGTACATTTACAGCGGCACGAATTCACGAAAGGTGAATTACACTTGAGATGAAATAAAATTTAATAGAAAAAAACTGAAAAGATATACCTGATGGATAAAACACATGGTTCGTTAAATTGATTTAGTTTATTCATGTGACGTTTTCACGATTTTAGATTTGCAACAATGAGCATTACTTAACCTATTGGCTACACATAATGAGAAAATTTATATAATGTGTATAACATGGTATAATGAATATAATACTTAACCTTTTGAGCATTACTTAACCTATTGGCTACACATAATGAATATTATATAAAATCGTGCTATACATACATGGTATATTACTGAAAAATACTAATATGGAAGCAAGGAATTACACAAATTATCACAATCAGCAATTACTTAATTAACCTATATTGGCTACATATATATGTAGGAGGACACACAATTGGAGTAGGGCATTGCAACTTGTTCAGTAACAGACTTTTCAACTTCACCGGAAAAGGTGATCAAGATCCTTCTTTGAATCCCACTTATGCTGAGTTCTTGAAGACTAAATGCCAGGGCCTCAGTGACACCACCACAACAGTAGAGATGGATCCTAACAGCTCTACCAATTTTGACAGTGACTATTATTCTATCCTTCTCCAGAACAAGGGTCTGTTCCAATCAGATGCTGCCCTTCTAACAACCAAGGAGCCCAAAAACATTGTTCAACAATTGGTTAAACAAGGCAAATTCTTCAGAGAGTTTGCAGAGTCAATGAAGAGGATGGGAGCCATTGAGGTCCTCTCCGGCATGGCTGGGGAAATTAGGAGGAAGTGTTCAGTTGTCAACTCTTAATTAAGAGCGGTTTTGATTTCCTTCGTTTCTTTTTTATCTTTTTATCACAAATTAATGTGGGTTGTGAAACCGTTAAGTTGCAAATTTGCTTTGTTATGAGATACCTTCAAAAATGAATAAACGAAAAAAGGCTGTGTGTTAAATGGTGACACCTTCTCTACATGCACTTAACACTTAAATAGTCTAAGATGTTTACTTAGTAGTGTTCTCGTTATTAAGATTCGGGGTGTATGCAATCTACTGCATCAGGTTTTACTGAGGTGGGAAAATTAATACTAAAGACTAATAAAAAACCATATCTAAGTTAAAGTGGTAAAAAAAAATTAAAATTATTAAGAACGAATATTCCAAATTGAATTAAAGAAAATGACCATTTTAATTTATTGAGTGGTCAGAACTGCCTTTACTAAATTTTTACATAAAACTTTACTTAAAATTGTTAATCATTCAATAATAACAAATAATCACTCAATAAAAGTAATAATCAATCATAATTTTCTTCTTAATTTATATGAAACTTTACACATAAAATTTTAATTAAAATTGTTAACCATTTAGTGTTAATAAATGACCACTCAATAAAAAGTAGTGGTTACTCACAATTTTCTTCTTAGTTATATGAAACTTTATATATAGAACTTTAATTAAAATTATTAGTCACTCAGTATTAACAAATGACTACTCAAGAAAAAGTAATAATCACTCACAATTTTCTTCTTAGTTTTATAAAATTTTATACGTCGAATTTCATTTAAAATTGTTAACCCCTCGGTGATAACACATGATAGCTCAATATAAGCAATGGCCACTCACAATTATTATTTTTAGTTACATGAAGCTTTATACATATAACTTTATTTAAAATTTTTAGCCGTTCAATGATAACAAATGACCATTCAATAGAAAGCAATGATTATTCACAATATTTTTCTTAATTTCATGAAACTTTATATATCGAATTTTATTTAAATTGTTAGTATCTCAGTATTAACAAATAATCACTCAATAAAAAGATATGATTACTCATAAATTTCTTCTTAATTTAATAAAACTTTATATATGAAATTTCATTTAAAACTGTTAGTCACTCAATACTATCAAATGATCATTCAATGACTACTGTTAACTACTTAATGACTACTATCAAACATATATCTTAAACTCTTTTATTTCAAACATATTATGATAGTTATTTAATGATTATCATAAACCTCAAAGATAAGTAGTAACCATTCATGTGATAATCACTTATTGACTATTATCAACCAATTAGAAGCAATATTAACCACTCATTTTTTTTTTCACATAAAAACCAATACATAACAACAAGAGGTAATCAAAACAAATACAACATAAAGACCTAACAAGTTATCATATTTTTTCACTTTTTTGGTATGATTCATAAACTAAAATTAAGAGTTATGGAAACAAAATAAAGATTTAAAAACTTACTAATGGCCTCTAATAGATTCTGAATTATTTATCCTTGAACAAAAAGAAGAATAAGCGAGACAAAGTGAAGTCAAAATAATAACAAAGAGAAGAAAAAAGGGAAGAATGGGGAGACCGTAAAGAAGAACAAACAGGAGAAAAAGAACCCAATATTTTCTTAGGGCAAAGATGAAGAATTGAAAAAAAACAGATTTTATTAAAGGTATTATTGTCTATATGATGAGATTCATTGGTCTTTTTTTTAAATTAAAATTGGAATGACCCTTTTTAATAATATTACATTTTTTTTATCCCTTTAACTTAAATATGATTTCTTAATGGTTCTTAGTATTAATTTTCTCTTTACTTTGTCTATTGTGGTAGTGTTAACAGTAATTATCTCTCTAATCTTTTAATTAAGTATGTATTTGAGATAATTGTAAAAATTAAATTATTTCAATAATTTATTATTATAAATTTTTTTTTGTTATAATCGATTATAAGAAAAAAAAATTATGTTTGAATATGTTAACTAAAAGTGATTTTAAACTAATCTGTTTAGTTTAGATAGTATAAAAAAAATACTTTTTGCATTAAAAAATTAAAATAAGTATAAAATAATTAAAAAAATTTAATTGAGGATAAAATAATATTTACATATCATTCTGTTAAGAATAATCTCAATAACTTTCTGAAAAAATGCTCAAATTCTAGATTTTCATCCAACAACTTTTTTTATGTGACATGAAAAAAGCTGTTAATTTTTTGGCTTTAAAATATCAAACACGTTGTTTCTAAAACAACAACTTATTATGTGAAAAAAAGGCTGTTGGTTCAATTTGTAAGCTGAACCAAACATGCTTTAACTAGTTTAACAATTGAAATGAGTCTTGGACTCAGGAAAGGTTTTCTAGGGAAATGGTCTTAAACGACCATGCAATTTTGAGGGCTCCTCTCATACGGGTACGGCTCACCAGTTTGATCCTGACTCTCTAGAACTAATTTGCCTAAGTTTTTAAGTAGTCTGGAACAGTTTATAGTTATTGCTTAGCCACTTAGGTGAATTAGAATCCTTACAATGCAATTGGAATGCACAAAAAGCAAACCAATTCTCCTTTAATATCCAACTATTCTACAAGTGGTAGCAGCAAAATGGTTAAAGCTGAGGTTCCAGCAAGTCAGGTTGCTATAGAGACTACAGAGAATGAGCCAATTGGAAGAACGGATTCTTTGTTTGGAAATAACAAACTAAGAATTAGATAACAAAATTATTACTAGACTTGATGGAATAAGAATAACTAACCATTTGGCTGCAGCAACAGTCCAAATATAATCACAGTCATCACTTAGAATGCAATCAGTAATTTAAAAGCAAAAAAGGTTGAATTGGAGAGCAGGTTGAAAGCTTTGGAAGTTCATGCACATAATTTGCAAGCCAATTAGCTGGATTGTAAATTACATGAATAATAGTAGATTAATTTCAGCTAAGCGATTTGGAATTTTTGTTCCTTTTGGCTTTGAGAAAATGGTGTTTTGTTTTGTTTAAGAAAAAAATGATAGAATAATGATCATTTTACTTCAAATAGTACTTACACTCCTTTTAACATCAGATAAAAATTAATTAATAAAATATAAATTATTAATTATGAGTATGTATAAATATATAATCCTTTTAATTTAATTTCATTAATCAATTTATATACGTCATTAATTATTTTTTTAATTTTTTATTAACTAATTTTTTACATATTTATTAACTAACTTTATATATGTCATTAACTACAAATTTATATTTCAATAATTAATTTTATGTGATATGAAAAGTGTTGTTGTTAAAAATAAATAAAATTATTGGGGTTAAAAATGATATAAAGAATATGTTCTAAATGTGGCACATTCCTACTTCTCGTATATGGTTGTAATCTGAATTTTAGTTTCAACTTTGAAAAGACGTTAGTTAATATTTAGTTTTACTTTCCACGAGTACAAATTTAATTATTGTGTAATGTTATATTTTGATATACCTGGTGGGTAAGAATTTCTCAAATAAGTCAATGACACAAACTCACAAACTCTATTTACTTCATGAAGTACTTTTATATTTCCATTCAATCTTGCTCAATAAAAGAAGAAGAATATTGAAATATAAATAAATAAATATCATTCCAATTTAGTTCGAATACAATATTTCAACACTACTTTTGGTCATTTCTGTATTATTTTTTTAGCATTGTATAAGAGAAGAAATTATACCATATTATTGAAATAATAATAAATATATGTTTTAAATAGATCTTTATTATTGATTTAAGTTATTTTTATAAAATTATATAAATGTATTTAAAATTAATGATAAATATTTTTTAAACATATATTTATTGCTGTTTTAAGAATATATCATAATTTCTTGTATAAGAAGAGTACTTAGTGGTTAGCATAATATTTAATTAAAAAATATTTAAAGACATAAATTATTATAATCTTAATAAAAAATAGTTTATTTAAAAAATCTTTACCTTGACCTGTCCTGTTGATAGTCTAGATATTTGTTTTAACTTTTAATAACTAAACTCCAATCTAAAATTGATTCTTTTCAATTAATTGAATTCTGCCAAATTTTATAAAAAGGCTAAAAAATAAAAAATATATCGTATTTAAAAATTTAAATTGAAATAATTCAAGAAAGCACTAAACAGAAAAAAGTTCTAGTAAGCATTATTTATTAATATAGAAAAAATTCTTTTAAAATAAGTTTATCTCTAAAATAAAAATGTAAGAATATATTTATTTTTAAATTTTAATAAATTAATATTACGAAATATTTTAAAACAAATTAAAAATAAATATATTTTTATTTACTTATTTTAAAAACAACTTTATTTTAGAGAATTTTACCCCTATTAATAGAAATCAAATCAATAGTGGATCTTTTTTTTAAAGAACAATAATTGATATGTTATGAACGTATTTTTAAGAAAAAACATATTTTTAAGAGATAAATATATTTTTTGATACATTTCAAATTTCTCATATTTAATGTTGAATGGCTCCCTGCAATAAATAGTGTTGTTACATGTTAATTTGTTAAAGAAATATGAATCTATTAATATTAATATGGTACGAAAAAATTAAAAAAATTAATTTAAAAATATATAAATAAAAAATATTTAAAGAATCTTTTTATAAGTAAAACATTTAAATATTTAATATAATATATATCAAATATTGGTATATAGACCATTTTGAAGTATATTGTTATACAAGTTTGATGAGAACTCAACTCATCTTGAGATCTTATCATGAATGAACTACGATCTACATTGAGATGCACGCGCCCAACAGATGAAGGCCCAAGTGTCAAAACCTGTAGGCACTTTTTGTGATTTCCAGAATAAACAATCTCATCCCATCATCACATTAGGTCCCATATACATCATAAATCATAATTACATCCAACGAGTGACACGTAATCCCAATCAAGCCATTCATTCCCGTAGTCGCAACCGCATCCTAATTTTCCCTTCCGCCGTCGACGCTAGAGTTCTTTTCGTTCCCGCAGCTTTTCTACTAGAGCAAGCCATCCCATTCCATTCCCCAACCCCAAAACAAAAACTTCCATTCCACTACACCATCTCAATTCTCTTTCCTCCTTCTAAATTCTCCAACATAATAATAAGAATAAGAATTAAAAAAAAACCATATATACATTGCAACCTTCGAATCTCAAATCTCCACCATGATGCTCAGAATCCGAAGCCGCGACGGCCTCGAACGAGTCTCCGTCGACAACCCACACATCACAGTCTCTCAACTCAAAACCTTAATCGAAACCCAACTAGGTATCCCCACACACAACCAAACCCTATCCACCAACCAAAACCTTCTACTCGCAAAGTCCCTCGACGATCTCCTCCGATTCACCGACATGTCCAACCCCGACGCACCTCTCTCTTCCCTCAACCTCTCCCACGGCTCCATCCTCTTCCTCTCCTACGACGGCGAGCGCCGCGTCCCCGGCCCCACCGCCTTCAGCCCCGCCGGCTCCTTCGGCCGCAAGATGACCATGGACGACCTCATCGCCAAGCAGATGCGGGTCACCCGCCAAGAGAACCCGCATTGCGAACTCGTCTCCTTCGACCGCGACTGCGCCAACGCGTTCCAGCACTACGTGAACGAAACGCTCGCGTTCGCGGTGAAACGGGGCGGGTTCATGTACGGCACCGTTTCGGAGGAGGGGAAGGTCGAGGTGAATTTCATCTACGAGCCCCCACAGCAGGGTTTGGAGGAGAATTTGCTGTTTTTCAGGGACCCAGAAGAGGAAAAATTGGTGGAGGCGATTGCGGTGGGGTTGGGGATGAGGAAAGTAGGGTTCATATTCACGCAGACGGTGAGTCAGGATAAAAAGGATTATACTTTGTCGAATAGAGAGGTGCTTCAGGCTGCGGAGTATCATGCTGAGAGTGGGTTGAAGGAGTGGGTCACGGCTGTGGTGAAATTGGAGGTGAATGAGGATATGGGTGGTGCTGATGTGCATTTTGAGGCTTTTCAGATGAGTGATGTGTGTATTAGGTTGTTCAGGGAAGGGTGGTTCGAGACGGATATTAAGGAGGGGGATGATCCTAAGTTGTCTAAGATGAAGAAGGATGTGGTTGTTGGAGTTAAGGATACTAGAGAGGTTGATAATGATTTCTTCTTGGTCGTTGTCAAAATCTTTGATCATCAGGTATGTATGTGTGATTCATTGTTTTTGTTTGCTGTTTCTTTTTACGCCATGTGAATGTCATTATCTCTTACCAAATACCTTGTTAATCATCTAAACACTGGGAAGGAAAATCTTTTCCGTTTCATCCCATCCCATCCCCTTCCTTTTCATTCCATTCTCTCTAAAATTTCCAAACATATCATAACTGACTTTGTGGGTTGAATCAAATTACTTGAGAGGTATGACAGCAGGGGGTAAAGCAAGTTCTGAGTAAGACTGACTGAAGCACAACTCACTGTTTGGAAATTTATATATATGCAATTAAAAAATAGTTGCAAAGAACATTGAAAAGTTTTTTGATATGTAAAATTGGATCTTGCAACCTGACAGTTATATAGGGTCGAGTAAACATGTCCAATTTGTTCACCCATAAATGATTATGTAAATAGCTTTACCCTTAGTCCCTTAGCTGGTCTAGGTATGAGGTGAATATTGGAGTTCTTTTGATTTTTAAGTAATCAACATAAACTCTATCATTATTTTTTCTAAAACAGTTTGTTCTTACCTTGTTCGCTTTATGTTGTTAAGATGCAAACAACTATGAAATTAAAACATGCTTCTGTAGTTCCATAAGGAGCATGGGGTAACCTTTAAAGGCATAAGTGAGACAATTGAAATGTTGATTTGTTGCAAATTAATGTTTGAGATTAATTTTGGGTACCTAGAAGTGGCATACTCACCTCTGTTGAGCATGGCTTTTTATGAAAGAATCAGTTGGACTGCATGTATGTTATGAATTTCAGGGAGTAAAGGAGAAGATTAGCTGTCTTAACATAAATTAATTCCATGTTTTTGAGGATGGGGCTTATCAATTAATATTTGGTTTCAGTGGATGGTAGTATCATACAATACTGAATCAAAGTAATTTCCTTCCATATATGGAGTTTAAAAATTTATGGGAGCAGGGTTTCCATGGTGCTTAGTATGATCAAATTGCTGGGTTTGCCTATTATTATTATTATTATTATTTTAATAGTTTCTACTATTATATGTATAGGTTTAGTATGTGCACAAGAATTTAACTGTTCAGACTGATTTACGGAGCATTTTATGATTTTAGATCTCAGCTTGACATGGTTTTCAATGGATGATCCCTGTATTTAAGTCAAAAGTTTGATCCATAGGGATTAGTTTAACCCAAAAAGAATGTTCCTTTTCCATTCATGCCGAAGAATGTCATTGAATCCTTCAAATTTCTAACCTCTTTCGGGGAATCGGGAATTGTTTTCAAGTATACCATTCTTCCTGCAAACTAGTTAACTTCCCGAACAAGATTTGCATAGTACATATTTGGATTAAGGATTCTTCTGCCTATTTTTTTAATGCCTTCCTATGAGAAAAAAGGAACTTTAAATGTTAAAATTTAATTGTAGTTAGATAGCAAGTGAATTTGATTGCCACACAAACTTGGGGAATTGATACTTGTCATGAGGGGAAGAATCAACTATATGCTTGGAATGTTACTTATTCTATCATTCATGAAAGCTGCAGTAATTTAGAAACTTTTCATGAATGTTTGTTGTATGAAGTGGGTGCAATAATTTTATTCTGTGTAGCTCCGCTGCTTATTTTCTCACTCAAGGTTTATTGTGAGAAAGTTTTGTACTATGATTCTTGTTTTGTTCTGCCTTTTTTCAAAATATTTCTAGATTTTTTATTGTCAGTTGTGTTGTTGCAAAAATATTGTTTTGTTATTTTGTTAAGTTTACCTGGATATTGAAACACTCATTAATTTCTTTTGAATTTTTTCTCATCTTCCTGTCGGATAAGTTGGTCATAGTAATGGCTCTAATGAGTTGAATTGAGTCTGCCAATTGCTATTGTGGGGGCTTTTTTCGCATACTAGGTGTCCTGGGCCTGTGACTACTCCTTGGTAGCCTGAGTTTAGGTACAGGAACTTAGTGTTTTTGACCAGGGTTAGCCAAATTTATTGACTGCGTGATTGCTAAATTATTGACCATATTTTTTTTTTCACAAACTATCAAAGAGGTCTACAACTGTCAACATTTTTTTAATCTTATTTTTCTTTCTGTAGACCTGTGACTTGAACCAAGTATATGTTTAACTTAATGTAATGTTAACAGTCATAAAAATGATTCTTTTCATCCAGTGGCATGCAAATCTTCTAGTTCGAGGACTGCCTGAGTCAAATAAAAAAACTCTGGTCTGTAGAAAGACGTTATTTGTGATAGAATGAAAATAAGAAGGCAAAATAGGGGAAGGATTTTTTTCCTCCCAACTCAAACAGAGAAACCTGTACGATACTGGTTTAACAAAATCAGTCAAGGACTGCTGATATAACAACTGATAGATCTGTTGATGATTTATTTATTGATTCGATGTTCTGATGTGTTTGGTCAATACTTTTATTTAGTGATAATGAGATATGTTTCTTCTACTTGCTGGGTCATTGCAAGCCTGAGATTTAAGATTTTTGTAAAATATAATTCTCATGGCACTTATGAGTTCATTGTTACCAAAATGTAGGGTCCTCTTTCATCAACATTTCCCATTGAGAACCGGAATACTCAAGTGACAATGAAGGCACTGAAGAATCATCTTGAGCGGACAAAAAATCTTCCATTTGTGAAGCGAATTTCTGATTTTCATCTTCTTCTCATATTAGCAAGGGTTTTAGACCTGGCTGCTGATGTTCCTGCATTGACGGAATGTGTGCAGACACAGACTGCTGTACCAGAAGGTTACCAGATCCTTATTGAGTCGATGGCCAGCGCTGCTTGATGCTGTATGCAGGTCCATTGGGCTCATTTAGGACGGAGACAAAAGAGTTATGCACTCAATGTTCAGGTCCTTTGCAGTAATGTGGTGCATATTGCCCCATAGCACCCATAGAATGGTTGTATGTTGGTAACTTGTACATTGCTTCTTAATCTTTTAGCATTGCTGCAGAAATCTTGAATCTGTCTTTTTACTGAAAATGAGCTGATGTTGTAATTCTCATGTTTTAATGTTTAATTTAATTGGAGATAGCCCTTACGAATATTCACTATTTAAGTATGATAATGCTCTAAATTATGGTATGAAGTCGATGTTTAAATGTTTGTGTTCTAGGCTACTCAACTTGGCTATACAAGTTCATGGTATGAACAACCTCATACTTCTGATGCTATGCTTCTTGAAAGTTTTTGGGGCATGCATTGATGCCTTGTTCCAGAATTAAGTGCAGCATAAGAATTGAAGCTTGTATATCCCATACGTGTTATTGTATCCAAATTGATCGTCTAATGGCAATTTCTAGTAAACCATGCACAATGGTTGTGGGAGAGGCTTTTCAACAATACCATTTCTCTGAACATCAGGGGGTGCCTATATATACCAATGAATATAACTCGATCTCTATTTCTCCATTCCCCTTTGCTCTCATGTGACCTTTTCTCTGCAATGTTACTTTCTAACTAGATCAGCGCGTTATTTTGGAATCCCAATCATATTTAGAAAAAAAGGTTTCACTTAACAATATATATATATGCATCAAATTATAGCTGTATGCTATCAAAGTTCTGTCATACTTTACTCGATATTGACTCATCAATGAATTGATTTTTATGTATCCAAATTAGAATACGTTTGATAAGCATTCTTTCAGCATCTCATGGCTAAAACAGTTTTAGAGAAGTTAAAAATTTTAGCTATTGAAAAGGCTAAAAAAATAAAAATAAAAAATCGGTTTTGCGCTCATTTCAAGGGAGATAAAACACTAGAGATATGGATGGTCAATGGTGATATCACTTTTGTTCATTGTCAATTCTGCTAGTACTATGCTTAGCTTAACATATTTAAAAATGTGCCTGTAGTGCTCCTAAGAATTATATGAACTCGATTTGTGAATGGAAACACAAGCAAGACAAATTAACACATGGGGAAAAAAGAAAAGATTAATAATATGGTAGACATCATGAGTCTAAATTCTAAAGTTTATCTAGGGCTTTTTGACCATGATTTACCACTTTTACTAAGTATCTTCCATTCAATTCCACCTTATAAACTTATTTTCTTGAAATGATTTTTTTTAAACCTCAATTTATTGGATGACTCAGGCAATACATTGATTATAAATGCTAGTCTCCTGTTATTAAGGTTGGAAACGAGTTGAACAGAGTCTACTTCAGCTTGACTCGACTTGATAAGAAATGATTCAGTTCGAAATTTGACTCGAATTCGATATGAATAACTTTATGTAACTTGAACTTAATTTGAACTAAGCTCGCGATCTATTCGGTTCGGCTCGTGAACTCGAATTATACGAGTCAAATATTAAAATGAGATAATATGAACAAAATGAATCAGACTTGCTCGTGAACCTGATTCATTAACTTGGTTCATCTAATCAATTTTATCATACTTATTTTATATTTAAATAATACTATTGAATATATATAGTTAGTTAGTTAGTTAGTCAGCTCATGAAGCAAATTAGTTGAGCAACATTCTAACTCATTTATTTAACGAGCTCAATTTTAAGTTCAAGTTCAGCTCATTTAATTCATGAATCAAGTTCATCGAGTTAATTAACAAACCAAGTCTCGAACTAATTTAGAGTTGGTTCAGCTCATTGCCAGCCTTACCTGCTACATTAGGATAAAACTTAAGTAAAAAATTTTAAGTACTTGTGATACTTTTTTCCAATAAAAATATAACATGTGTACATTTTTCTATAACTCATTAATAAAAATTTAAAAAATGATGATTAAGTAGTTAAAAATTAGGACACGTGTTATATTTTTATTAGAAAATAAAACACAAGTCATGTTTTTATTAGAAAAAAAGTACCACAAACACCTAAAGAACTTTACCTAACATTATGTTTGGATGATAGGTAATGAGGGGAACGGAAAGGGAATGAGGGGAACAGAAATAACTTCTACTGTTTGGGAGTTTTAAAATACATGAGAAATGGAACGAAACACATGGGGAATCATTTTCTCCATCTTCCCTTCAAATGCTTAACTTTTGTTTTCTCCAAAATTGAGGTGGAATAAGGGAAACACATGGTAATGAAGTTTCGTTCCATTCCGTTAATAAAACTTCCAAACAAAGAGAATGAAAATTATGTTCCATTTCATTCCTTTCCTTTCTACTTCATTCCCACCTATTTCGTTCCGTTCTATTAATGAAAAAACATCCAAACACAAGGTACGTTTTGTCTGGTACATTATTAGGATGATTTTTTAGTCAAGTTAATGCTTGAGTGATCAATTCCACAACAATGCTTGTGAGAATATCTCAGTCAAAAATGAAAAAAATAAAAGACAACTTGTTTATTTTTGTGTTTTAAAAAAATTAGTATTTTTATTTCATATATTTTTATTTTTAATTAAAATTTATTTAAAATATATGATGCAAGTTTTCTATAAATTCAATGACTCATATCATTTTGAATTTTGTTTTATTTTTTAGGCTTAATGTTTTAGATTTTTAAAATTAAAAAATATAACAACTAGCCACCCGCTGGAGCATTGGTTTTGCGCTGGTTACAAGGTGTTTTACTAGGTTTTGAACTTTAGTTTTGATATTTTTATTATTAATAGTGTATATTTTTTCACATTTTTTAAATATTATTTATTATATTTATTTTTTTTATCACTTTTTTTCATTAAATCTAATATTTTTAAAAAAGTATCAATAATATATACACCTCTAAAAAAATATATGATGATCTTTTTTTTTGAACTTCTAGCAAGTAAAGTTTGTCTACATGGATTAGGTCATGCATCAAAACTAACATCATTAATATGAAAAGATATTTAACTTAAAAATATAACCAAATTAAAAATTTTATATTATTTTTTAATTTTAATTTAATTTTTATCTAAATTTATTTATTTTTTATTTATTGTCGATTCAAAGAAATTGATAAAGCCTAATTAGTTACAATTAATTAAAGTATGTATTGAAGAAGGGATGAAGATCACTTATATCTTCATTCTTATTTTTTTTTTATTTTTTTATTTAAATTTTGATAAATATAAAATAAATTAAATTAAAAGATGACATGTAATTAAATTTAAAACATTTATTAAAATTTAATGAAAAAAAACATGTAATTCTTGTCCTGTATTTAGATCGTACTAAGACGAATTGACTTGCCCGGCCTTAAAACGCCTTCCCCAACCTTGAAATGCCACTCTCGACTTCAAAGCACAACCTGCAACCTTGATGCATCGCGGCCAGCCTTACAACAACTCTTGAACACTCCAGATATGCTTGCTAGATACCCAAGCCTAACTCGATGGCCATAACTCAAATTATACAAGAATTTATAATAATAAAATTGACAAGTGTCAACCCATAGCTGGCTGACGAAATGACAGAGCTCTCCTTATAGGTGTGATCTCCCTCCTCCCTAACTCTATATATTTTTTCTTTATTTAAAAAAAAAATTCGTGTTTGGTTATGAATATTAAGTGATGTTTGTTACACGTTGCTTTCACTCAATATTGAGTGGCAACATCACAATGTATTCATGCAAAAGTTATTGTGGGACCAGCTACATGGAGGTTATAGAAATATGAGTGAAAATGTCTGTAATAAGTGTTACTCATTAATTTAATAAAAAAAAGCATTACTCATTAATATTTTAGAATACACCTCGCTAGTGAGATAAGTTCATAACTAATGGTAATTAAAAATTATTTTAATTTCACACAAAGAAATCCGTGAATCGTGAAATGATATTCAACTATTCATTTGGGCGGTTCTTGTTTAATTTAATAAAATTCAATATAACCCCTTAAATATTATCAAACTATTAATTAATCTAACATTTATAGATAAATTTTATTAATAAAATTATATTAAATCCAAAACTAATCTATGAAATTTTTTATCTCTATTTTTACTATATACCAAACTACCTTCAAGTAACAATCTCCATCAAAAAATGGTAAAAAAATAAAAATAAAAAACAGTTAAAATGGAGGCCTCAGTTGGTAAATAATTGTGATTTGGCGGGAGATTTCTTAATTCTTATGTGGAGTGCTAAAAGCAAAACCCCTCTTTCTAATTTTATCCCCGTTAGTGTGAAATCGGAGTCCAATTCGCTGTGTGTTGTAGAAGCAGAAGCATTAGGTCATGGAAGAAGATCCAGGTCCACCCTCCGAAGCTGCATCAACTCGTCGTCCTGTGAGTTTTCAGTTTCACAGTAATATATTTGTTTTTTTCAGTCGTGTTGTAATTTGACCTAATTTTGTTTTGCTGCTTTCAATTTCAAATTAAGCAGAAGAGGGGCAGACCTCCGGGTCAAACCGCTGCAAAACAACTCGCCAACGCCAAGGAGAATGACGCCGAAGGCGAGAACCGTGGCAGAACCAGCGATGCTAGCGAGCAAGCGGACCGAGAGAGTTCGCCCGATGATTTCGACGAAGCAACACGCCCAAAAGCTAAGCGAAGTCGTGCTTCCGAAGGAACTTCCAGCGTCGCCCACAAAGCCTCTGATCAGACCTTGATTGGTAAAACTAAACACTCTCCACTTCCGTTACTGCTTAAATATTTAGGGTTCAGGACACTGTAACTAAAAATTTCATGTCCAACACTTTGGTGAGTTGCTTGTACATCACACATGTTTCGGCTTCTACTTTGAAGTTATTTCATTTTTATCATGTTCTTTAGTACCGTGCTTCGTGAATGACTTGCTCTTAACTTCCACTTGAAATTACCACTTGAAATTATGCCTTTTTTTTTAATAAATGATTTTTTTAACCTAGCGTATTTCTATTTCCTTTTTAAGAGTATAGTTTTGATTGGGGTCGTAGATTTTGTTATGCAGTAACTGTGGACTGAGGCTAATTTTCTTGTGTGATTTCTGTAGAGGTAATCAAAGGTAATGTCAAACTTATTCCTCATGCGGTCAAACTTTGGGTTGAACGCTATGAAAAGGATCCAAAACCTGCAATGGTTGAACTCTTGACAATGCTGTTTGAGGTAATAGAAAATTCTTAAGCAGTTTCAAATTTAAAGGAGGAGTGCTAGAGATGGGCATTTTTAGTTTCATGTAAAGATCAAAGGGCCCAAAGTAGATTATGTAAAAACTTAGAAGCTTTATTATTTCTTCAATGCTCAAGTTTTTTCAGGGGGAAAAAATCCTTGTTGATTTAGAAACTCCTACTGATAATGACAAAACGAAATTTTAAATGGTGTAGGCATGTGGAGCCAAGTATTACGACAAAGGTGATCTTGTGGACGAGACTGATGTTGATGATGTTGTAGTTGCTCTTGTCAACTGTGCTAAAAGGGTATACAACTCATTCCTTTTGTTTGTTTCCTATTTGTCATTTTGTTAAAAAATTTACTAATTTCATACTAATGCCAAGGCTTCACCTTCCTCTCTTTTGATGTAATGATCAATTTATAACTTAGATGTAGACATTTATCCTTTTTTTTTTCTTTGGATATTCTAGGGTGAAGTTGAAGATTATCAAAATTCCAAAAAGAAGGAGCTTAAAAACTTCAAAGAGAATCTAGAATCATTCTGGGATAATTTGGTTCGTGAATGTCAACATGGCCCATTGTTTGATCAGGTTTTATTTGACAAGTGCATGGACTATATCATTGCATTGTCATGGTTAGTATGGCTACTTAACGCTTTTGATTTTGGCAAAATATATATACGATGACTTATGTGCTGCTGTACATATGTAGCACCCCTCCAAGAGTTTACCGTCAAGTTGCTTCATTGATGGGTCTTCGACTTGTCAAATCATACATAACTATTGCTAATATGCTGGGTGGACAAAGAGAGACTACTCGTAGACAATTGGATGCTGAAAAAAAGAAAAGAACTGAGGGGCCTCGGGTGGAGTCACTAAATAAAAGGTTTTCGGATACTCATGAGAAAATAACATTGTTGGAGGAGATGATGCGCAAGATATTTACTGGGTAGGAGTTTGCTAAACTAAAGAAATTATTTTTCTTTAAGGGTGTGTTTGGTTCAGGAGTTGTTTTTATATTCCTTGGAATCTTAAGGTAGGAATGTTTTGTTCCCATGTTTGGTAAGAGATATAAAAATGTATTCCCATCCTTGCCTCATTCCTAGGAATATTTATTAACTACTACTCCCACAAATCATTCCCAAGGGGGTAGGTGGGTTGGGATGATTCCCATGTGGTGGGAATAATTATAGAGCTACAAAATGATACTCTAGCCCACCCTTATCCTTAAATTCCCAGTAATGGTCAAAGTTAACCAAACATAAGTTTGATAGATTCCTGGGAATACCATTCCTTGGAATGCCATTCCCAAGATTCCTATTCCTAGGAATGAAAAATCAACTCTTGAACCAAACGCCCCCTTAAGGAAAAGAAAGCAATGTTTTATCATGAGTATCGTAATTGTTGTGGCTGTCTTTCTAATATGTCCATGTAATGCCTTTTTGAAGGTTATTTGTGCATCGCTACAGAGACATTGACCCAAATATTAGAATGTCATGCATTGAGTCACTGGGTGTATGGATCCTGTCATACCCATCACTTTTCCTGCAGGATTTGTACTTGAAATATCTTGGGTGGACACTGAATGACAAAGTAATGAACAGGTTTTAGATTTTTTATCATGCGAATTTTAATGGTTCATGTACCATACAACTTACTTGTTTCTACTCTTTCCTTTTACCTTTTTCCCCACCCTCCAATTTGTAGAATGCTGGTGTAAGGAAGGCTTCTATAAGCGCACTGCAAAATCTTTATGAGGTGGATGATAATGTACCAACCCTTGGTTTATTTACTGAAAGGTTTTCTGGCCGGATGATTGAGCTTGCTGATGACATTGACGTTTCTGTGGCTGTTTGTGCCATAGGTCTTGTTAAACAACTACTAAGGTCAAAATTTCAAACCTTTTTCAATGATATATTACCTGTTTGCTGGTGAGTTTTTATGCAGTGGATTGTAAATTGAGAATTGGTTTCTTGGTTTGCTGCAGACATCAACTTATTCCTGAAGATGACTTGGGTCCTTTGTATGATTTGTTGATTGATGATCCTCCAGAAATCAGGCATGCCATTGGAGCATTAGTGTATGATCACTTGATTGCTCAAAAATTTAATAGCTCCCAATCAGGACCAAGAGGTCTCAAGTCTATTCATGAACCTTTTCACTTCAAAATGGATACCATTATTTTGACTAAGACAGACATGTGACGAAGACAATTTCTTTCCAGGTGAAACTGACAATTCTTCTGAGGTCCATCTTAAGAGAATGTTGCGAATTCTGGAGGAGTTCCCACAAGATCCAATTTTGAGTATTTATGTGATTGATGATGTCTGGGACTACATGAAAGCCATAAAGGTATGCCTAAATAGCCCATGTGAATATTAGGGAGGATTTGGAACGGAGTGGTGCCTTCCCCTTTTAACCAATACATCCTTTGGTTGACTGTTTACTCATGTATCTCTGTGGATTGAATATTCCATTCCCATCCTAGGATGTGCTTGGTAGGAGGGAAATATGAGGGATGGAAATAGGGGGATAAAAATCGGCAAGTTATTGAGACACAGTGCCTGCCTAGATACATAAATTAATTTCGCTCTTTCATCTCTGATCCATCTATTTTTATTTTTCCTACCAAGCATGCTTAGTTATCTGTTAACTAGAACTTGAAACAGCAGGCAAGCTTGCTTATTTGAGTTCAAAACAATTGTTATAAATTTGTTTAGCAAACGGCTGTCCTATTTTATTTTATTTTTTCATTCCAAATTTTACATCACATTAGTTGGGCTCAAGCCCATGACATTTTCCTTTGCCTTGTTATCTAAGAGTGAGGAGGTGCTATAATACCCATATTTACCTTTTCTTAACAAAAATATTAACATTGTCTTTTTTTTTTTAATCTTGCTTTTGGTCCCATGATTAAAAAATCAAAGTTTATTCAATGATTTGTTTATGTTATTGCAAATTTAAGTTGTGAAATTTCAACCAACAGTTTGATGGAGAATGGAGACATTCAAAATACTCTTTAGTCACGAAGTATATGCCAGAAGAAAGTTACTTGTCCCTAGCCTAGTCCATCTGGCCAAGCTGGGCCTAGTTAAACATAATGAGGGGTTGGTCAGGATTGTTGGCGGTGTGTAAATTTTTAACAATTGGGTTGGCCTTTATCAGGAACCCGTGTTACCTCAGCAGTATCCGTAATGATTTTCTATATATCTTTCATACAACAATGGTTTTTCTACTGAAATGAGTTTGGGATATTAAAAAAAAAAGAATATTACTATTCTTTGATGATCCCAGAGAAGTAGGTGGAGTAGAAATCTGGAATACTGGATTTGGTCTCACTCTTCTGAGTTTCTGCACAATGTATTTACTTGCAAAAATTGAATCTGTATGTTTAGGAATTGCTGCCCTCGGGATATTGATCCAAAGACAGCACCTAAAATTGTTCAAGTCAGATTTATTGATGTGTTGTACTGAATAAATTATATTCAGTGGTTTCTTGATGGCATTCAATATTTTTCTTGCAGGATTGGAAGTGCATTATATCCATGCTTCTCGATGAAAACCCATTGATTGAGCTCTCTGACAGTGATGCAATAAACTTGGTGCGACTTCTGTGTGCATCTGTGAAAAAGGCTGTTGGAGAGAGGATCGTTCCTGCTACCGATAACAGAAAGCAATACTACAACAAAGCCCAAAAAGTTTGTCACCTTGGTTTTCAACTTTTTTAATCCAATTCCTGAGTGTTTTTTTTTTGGTAGAATGAGTTTATTTTTTATTTTTTTTTATTTTTGCTGGTCTTTATCATGTGTGTTGCATATGATGTCTAATGTATATTTTGGCAAAGTAAAAATTTCAGCAATCGATGCTTTTATATATAATATAGAAATATAGATAAATGTTTTGAAAATTCCTTATAGGATTTTTGTGGTTTTCTTAGATTGTATTTTCAAAGTATAAGTCTCTGATTACTTCAGGCATTCATAGTTAAAAATATTTTGGGCAACAGAAAAGTTATGTTCATTGGGTACTTGGCTAGTAACAATTCTAGGAGTACTCTTTGTTGTTGTGTTTGTGCTTATGCCGGTGATTGATTAATGTTCATTTGTGATAGGAAGTTTGTTGTATAGTTCTTTGTGACGGACTCTAATCTCTTTTTTTTCCAATAAATGACAGGAAGTATTTGAAAATAATAAACAGGATATAACTGTTGCCTTGATGAAGAGTTACCCATTACTCTTGCGGAAGTTCATTTCAGATAAAGCAAAAGTGTCATCACTGGTTGAGATTGTTTTGTATATGAACCTTGAGCTTTATTCCTTGAAGAGGCAGGAGCAGGTTAATGAATTGATCTTGCAGGTTGTTTCAGACTGTTTACGTTTTTTCTGAAAAATTAATTAGTGCTTGCTTTTCAGAATTTCAAAAATATCCTCCAGCTCATGAAAGAAGCATTTTTTAAGCATGGTGACAAGGACCCTCTGAGAGCTTGTGTGAAGGCAATTAATTTTTGTTGCATAGAAAGTCAAGGGGAGTTGCAAGATTTTGCCCGTAATAAATTAAAGGAACTCGAGGATGAACTTATTGCCAAGCTGAAATCTGCAATTAAAGAAGTAGTGGTATGTTCCACAGAACTCAAATGTGTTGTTTTCTGTTACTTGTGGATCTTGTAGGAGAAATTTAACATATAGTGACATGAGACTGCAGGATGGTGGTGATGAATATGCTCTTCTTGTAAACTTGAAGAGGTTGTATGAACTCCAATTGTCAAGATCTGTGCCTATTAATAACCTATATGAAGACATTGTCATGGTGCTACGTGATTTTAGGAATATGGAGGAAGAGGTGTGTAAATGGTTGCTCACACCAGGCATTGTGTTTTCCTTGACATTCTTATTTGTGTTTGATTATTAATTATTAATTTTCTGCTTATTCCCATTTAGGTTGTTGGTTTCTTGCTTCTGAACATGTATTTGCATCTGGCTTGGGGTCTGCACTCTATTATAAATGAACAAATTGTTTCTGAAGCATCCTTAGCTTCTCTTCTGTCTAAGCGCGATACCTTGTTACAAGAACTTGAATACTTTCTCAACTTGGCTACTGACAGCAAGGACGGTGGTAAACATGGAAGTGAACTAGCTTGCAGAGTAAGAGAACTCTGGCTTGTTTTCCTTTTTCCTTCTCTAGCTTGCAGAGTAAGAGTCCCCAGATTTGGTCTGATAAAATGTGTTATTGCCAAAGGTATGCACTATACTTGCAGAAACATGGTTCTTATTTAGAAGGACAAATTTCTCCAAGACAAAGCTGGAAAGATTAGGATATCAGCCAGATGAATATGTGCTTCAGAAATTCTGGGAACTTTGTCAACAACAGCTTAATATTTCAGGTGACCCCAGACAGATATGTTGAAGATGATGGACTAGTGCGAAGATTCGTCTTATGTTTCTTAATTAAATTTAAACAATTTACTACAAAATATAAAAATTCATACTATCTACTTTCTCTAGGTTCAACTTGGCATTTTGAAGTTTACATTGTTTAGTAACTTTAGAGTTAATACTGCTAAATCTCCTCATTGATGTATAAGGAACCTTCATATATCTACTGCGTACTCATCTTGTTTATAATGATAGAAGTCTGTTTGACTAGCCAATTGATTTTCAGATGAGGCAGAAGATGAAGATGTTAATAGAGAGTATACTGAGGAGACAAATAGAGATGCTGTTGTGATTGCTGCCGCAAAGCTGGTCACTAGTGATGCTGTTCCAAAGGTAAATTGTTATTTGTTTATGAAAAGTTAGGACAATTGGCATTTTTTCTTGGCAGAAATGTTTTTCTTGCTAGGGAAATTTATTTTGATGCCAGAATTTGGCTATTTAATGCAGGAGTATCTTGCTTCTGAGATTATTTCTCATTTTGTAATGCATGGAACAAGTGTAGCTGAGATTGTAAAGCATCTGATCACAGTTCTGAAGAAAAAAGATGATGATTTAGCTGCCATTTTTCTGGAAGCACTTAAAAAGGTAAGACCTTTGAAGCAGAAGGTGTATAATTGCTTTTCATGGATGCTGGCTTATATATGCATGGTAAATAAAGGTGGGTTTTCTTTTGTTTTTATGGGAGTACAGTACCTTTAGCAGCAATTAATGGTCAATATTTAGCCACGTGCTCCATTTAATTGAAATATAAGTACAAAAATAACTTGCTGTATTTTTTATTTATAGTGGGACGTGACTAAATATTGGCCTCTAATTGCTAAGGGGTACCATACCAGTACCCTCCAAAAAGTATAGGTACCAGAAAAAGAAAAAGAATCTTGTATCAATAACTACTTCCTCATTTGATATTGATTTCTCATGATTTATTTTTCCTGAGCACCTTCCAAACCCTTTATTTTTACACTTTAAACTTAAGCTCAAT
The DNA here is from genome assembly GCA_029884595.1 of Ormosia semicastrata. Taxonomy (NCBI): domain Eukaryota; kingdom Viridiplantae; phylum Streptophyta; class Magnoliopsida; order Fabales; family Fabaceae; genus Ormosia; species Ormosia semicastrata. The sequence goes on from JAQQTO010000055.1 coordinate 2,832,140, forward strand.
GTTGACACAGTTCTTCAACATAGTTTTCACTTTTCTCCTAGAAGAATAACTGCAACTGGACTTCTTTATTCGCAATGCTTTATGGATAAACAATTTCAATTTTAGAGTTGGTAGGAAATGAGGGTCTGTCTTTCCACCATCCCTCTGCCTCAGGAAGATCTCCATGTTTTATGTTTCACCTTCTTGTTCCCTCTTCTATTCTGAGTTCTTAACCAAATAATTTTGGTACCAGGCATACCATCGGCATATTGTGGATATCTCTAGAAGTGAGAATGTTTCCTCAGATAGCCACTCTTTATTAGGATGTAAAGATCTGGCTGCTCGGCTTTCTGGAACATTCATTGGTGCTGCCCGGAACAAGCACAGGTCAGACATTTTAAAAGTTGTCAGGGATGGTATTGAATATGCTTTTGTAGATGCTCCAAAACAGTTGTCTTTTCTGGAAGCGGCAGTGCTCCATTTTGTGTCAAAACTCCCTGCAACAGATGTGTTGGAAATGTAAGAGTTTGTTTCTCATTTTGTTAGTGCCATTCAGAACCATTTACTATTTGCAGCTGTACACAGTTTAATACAGCTTCTTTATGAATAGTATGAAGGATGTTCAAAAGCGAACAGAAAATGTCAATACAGAGGAAAATCCCAGTGGCTGGCGTCCCTATTACACATTTATTGACAGCTTACGCGAAAAATATACAAAGAATGAAGGCTTTCAAGGTAGTTTATTCAATTTCTTTTTTTCATTCTTAATTTTACCATACGGCCAAATACTTCAGGTCTCTACTGAAACAAAATATATAAAATAGTCATGAATTATTTTTTGAAGAATCCCTGATAAGGCAAGCCAGTATGTTGTACCTGAAGGGAACTAGTGAATGACAATTGCCAAATACTTTTCTCAAGTTGTGACTTAAGTAGTTGTCACTCACAAGTTCACTCCGGGTGCAACATGTTGGACTTGGCTTGCTGGCTGAGTCATTCACCTGCTGTTGTTCCTTCCTCTTGGTTGTTATTCTCGTGTTCTTATGCCTGTCTCTTTGCAAGTGCACACTTGTGTTGTGTACTTTACATTTTCTGGTGGGCGATTTTTGTTGTGCCTCTGTTGCCTTTTCATTTGCTATGTATTTTTTTCACGGTGGTATATATCCCCTAGCATGGAATTTTTTTTATTTGTGATAAGCTACAATGAGTGTTGTATAAGGTATACTAGAATTCCCAAATTTGGTGGAAGGTATGACCCTGGAATTAGCATGGTAGTTTTAATGCATTGTAGATGCAATTTTTTTTGGCATTTTAAGTCAGAAGAAATAAGATTGTGATTAAAATTTATTGCTCCCTTTCTCTGATGGGTAATCATGGGCTGATTTGAGCTCTCTAATTATGCAAAAGGTGATCATATTCATAACTAAAGAATGAGAAAATGATCAAGGAATTTAGATTTATTCAGTAGAGAATGCTCAATAGTTTATGATGAACAGTACATAATTTGATTTACAATGTAACACAGATTTTTCCTATTTTTGTTTCAACTATAGCAAATAAGGAAGTTGATAGTGTTAATAGTCAGGGTTCTAAATAAGTAATTTGGTTGGCTTGGCTATAGCGGGGGGATACATCATAGTTAAGGTGCTACTAGATGTGTAATGATGGCCTTGTTATTGTTGTTGCACATTGGCAGTGAAAGTTAATATCATGTGCAGGTGGGGGGCATATTAGTTTATTAATGAGTTCGAATATGATTTGTCCTTCTATTCTTTTAAATTGGGTTGGTTCTCGTAGGTTTGTTTGCTTTTGCTAAATGTGCCGCTTATGTCAAAGCTGTTTGCAGTTGTAAATCTCTAATTTTCCCCTGTTCATTGCTTTTTGGCACTAATCTCTCTGGTCATGTACTCGTCTCTCTTAGTTCCCGTTAATTGGAGGTTCTCTTCAGGAGATAATATTCGAAGTCGATTACTTCTCATATGAGATAAGAGATGCAACTTGAGAATAGCTGATGGCTATACTGTATAAAACCTTTAGATTATCAAGATAATATAGTGCTTGGGTGGTAGTCATAATACTTTTGGCTGCCTATCGTTTGAGCACAACGGTGCATGTGTTCTAGAAGGTTTCCTTTAGTCACACCTTGCAATTATTATTATTTTTTTTTTTTTTTGGGTACAATGCAATGATTTTTATTTTTCACAAAAATAAGTAATACCTAAAGGACATCAAATATCTTCTTTCCTAGTGTGCTACATGATGTGAGATGTCGAGAATGGATATATTTAATGTAAGGACTAACAGAGAATCATTTTCAGATGGGCAAGAAGGGGTTTCTGTTAGGCGCAGGGGTCGTCCTCGTAAAAAGCAAAACATATCAGGAAAAAAGCTTTTTGATGAGCAGATTTCAAGTGAAGATGAGGATTCCATTAGTGCATCCGAACAAGATGCACAAGATGAAGGGGGGAGGCAAGAGGAGGATGACGAAGATGCTCCTTTGATACATTCAATCAAATCGTCATCCAAGTTGAGGTCGCTGGGAGTTTCTAGGGAGGGAAGTAAAGGTTATACAAAGACAGGGACTTCTGTGAGAGCTACAGACAATTTATCTGCATCTAGAACATCAGGTATCTTGTGTTAGCAAATCAAGATTTGGATACCAGTCTTACAGCTAAATGCTAATTGAATTGAAGATATTCATTCATACTATAGTATAAAACAAATTTGCTTGTCTGATTTTAGAAATGAATTTTGCTTTACCTGCCGAAGATAATTTATGATATTATTGAAGTGCATCCCTTGATAGTTTTGCCTATTTTTGGTAGGTACAAAGCAGTCGTTTTGTGATGTACATGCTTACCTCAACCATGTTTTCTTAAACTTTTCTGACCGAGAATGCAACTTTTTTAGAAATTATTATACTACCTCCCTAAAATTCTCCTGTGAAACAAGATAGACTGACATAACTGATTGTGGGTGTGGTGGGTGTTATCTTATGCTGCTTTGATATTGTTTTCAGTTTAATTTTGCCTCTTATTAATATATGGTGAATATTTGGATCCGAAAAATATATAATTGTTTAGTCATTTATGTACCCATTCCCTACCCCAGAAAAACTAAACTAATTGTATATTTTCTCCTAACTAGAGTCACTGTCTTTTATTGTGCAGGGGCATCAAGCTAGTGTTGCAAAGTTGTAGGTTACGAGTACATTTTGGCAATTGCTTTGGCACATATCCGTTGCCCATTTTTTCTATTTTTGTTTCCTGGTAATATAAATTACAACAGTTGTTAAGATTAGGAATTCTTGTTTGTAATTCAACTTGCTGATTGTATATTGTAGTGGAGCTTGTTATACTCAAGATTGCTAGCCTTACAGCTGAACATACATTAGTAAAATGCTGTCTCTTGACGGCCAAACCGAACTGAAAAGTTGGCATTATCTTCTCATCTCACTTAAAAAAAATTATTATGGTGGTCAACATTGTCTGATTTTCTGCTGAAAATTATACACCCGAAATTCTCAGTTCAATTTTGGTTGTCCGGCTTAATAGCCCGTCTTAAACAAGACAAATCATAAAACGGAATAAACTTGGTCATTGTATTCCTTTGTCGCCAAAGCGCAAGATGGCGCGTGTAGATGAAACTTAAAAGTGTGAAAATATATGAATTTTTAAAATATAGCGCTTCTGTAAATAAAATCTAATGATTGTTTTATGGGTTTTTCTTGCTCCTCGGGCATCTCCTTCGTTATCTGTGTGATTATTAATTACCGAACTTTGAGTTGAAATTACCGAATAATAATAATAATAATAATATAATACAAAGTAAAAAATATTTCGAAGCTAATTATAATTATATAAAACATCTTGCAGCACAAAATCTATTATTTTTGAAGTCAAATGTATTAATGGCACAAATGTGTATTTTTTTTATCTTAACAATTATATGATTAATCATAGGTGATAAATTATGCATAAAAAATATTTAAAAATATTTTACAATTAAAAAATTAACAAAATGATTAAAAAAAAGGGAGAGAAGTGTAGGAAAAATAAAGTAGACGTGTAAGTAATTAATGGTCTTATATCGTAAAGGAACAAAGTGAGTCGAGCCCATTAACGTAAAACCGACAGAAAAGCCCATGGCCCATCGAGGAGGGCACCAAAAACCCTAGAGAGCACCTATAAAAAAGGCAGTGTAAACTCTATCTTTAAAGTGTTAGCTCCTTGTTGTAGAGTTGGAGAGCGGAGAGAGACGGAAACCCTAAGTGGTAAAGATGCCGGCTGGTCATGGTTTGAGAGCTCGCACCAGAGACTCGTTCTCTCGTCCATTCAGGAAGAAGGGTACCATTCCCCTTACCACCTACCTCAGGACCTACCGCATCGGCGATTACGTCGACATCAAGGTCAATGGCGCCGTCCACAAGGGCATGCCTCACAAGTTCTACCATGGCCGCACCGGACGCGTCTGGAACGTCACTAAGCGCGCCATTGGCGTCGAGGTCAACAAGCAGGTACACCTACTATTCATTTTTTGGGTTTTTAGATATTGGATCTATTATTGTATTTGGTCTCCTAAGTGTTTGTTCTTTTCATTTCCTTTGTTTATTGAAATTTCGTTTGCAATATCGTTGCTTGTTGTAGAAACCAATGGATAAAACACATTCTAATTTAATGTAGCAAAGATGATCTATTAGATAATAGATATGCTTGGTATTTTTTGGTGGTTTCTTGTGTCTTTATTATCATCTTTCTTGTAGCTATATATTTGATGGTGCTTCGGATTGAATGATCGTCATTTTGTGGTGGTGTCATCCCTGTTTAGTATATATCAATTTGACTGTTTATACCTGTCCTTTGGATGATGCTTCGATTTATTTGATGAATTTTCCTTTCGTACTGGCCTTTTCAATGCATTGCAGTTGATATATAAGTAAGCATGCTTCCTTGTTCAAATTTCAGCTGTTCATATATCTCATGTTACAGCGTTTCAAATGGCTGAGTAATGAATTTCATTGTCTATGGTTTTCTCATCAAACCCTGCCTTTTTATGTAGTTATTTGCTCTTCAATTCCCTGCCTTCTTCTTTGGTTCCGATTGTGACTTTACTTGCTGCTTGTAATTACAATTGATAAAAGTTGATTGTCCATGCTTATTAAAAAAGTGTACGTCATCCAGGTGGGGAATAGAATAATAAGAAAGAGAATTCATGTGCGTGTGGAGCATGTGATGCCTTCAAGGTGCACTGAAGAGTTCCGTCTCAGGAAGATAAAGAACGATCAACTGAAGGCTGAGGCTAAGGCTAAGGGCGAAGTCATCAGCACTAAGAGACAGCCTGAAGGTCCTAAACCAGGTTTCATGGTTGAAGGTGCTACACTGGAGACAGTTACTCCCATTCCATATGATGTCGTCAATGATCTTAAAGGCGGTTACTAGGTCTAATAATAGGTCATTTCTTCTTGTTTGCTGGACTGCCTAGTTTTGTTTGGATTTTACTCCTTTTTTTGGTTTTTTTCATTGGAAGAGCCATATAGTTTATGAACAATCAGACTCAAGTTTTGTCTTGTTTAATTCTAAATTCAAGGATATGTTCTATTATGCTCGTTAATATGCTTTAGTGTATTATTCTTCCTTTTATATTCTGTGATTTGTGTTCTGTTGCTCTGCTTCTGATGTGGCGTCTTCTCGGTTAAAATTATTATTTGCCAAGTTCCTTGATGAAACTTGAAAGGGGCGGTTGAGTGCGATTATATAACGTATAATTGACTAATTTTGAGATAAAGTTTACCCTTTAGTTTGGCCTTACGTTATTTTCAGAGAATCTTTTTCACCAAATGCTGTGTATGATTTTGACTGAAGATTTTTCGAGTATCCGATAAATTGTTTTAAACATAGACTTTAGACACTTACATGTAATTGTTTCATAGTCAAATTTTTATAATTAAATAATTAATTTTGATATTCTTATCATAAATAATATATATATATTTTTTTATATTTATTTAATATTATTTATTATTTTTATTTTTTTATTATTTTTTTTTTTTTTATCATATTTTTAAAAAAAGAGTATGTATAGTATTTATATTTTAAAAGAAGCTTAAGATCATAATTTTCTTTAAATAATTGCATTTTTGCAATTATGAAGTCACAAGAATTACGACTGATTTTCAAAAACAAGCTCGCTTACTCACTGTTGTGTACGGCACTTAGTTTTCGATCTTAAAATGTAATGGTTCTAACGTGTTAACGTTTGTTTGATGAATTAGAGGTGCAAAGTTTGAGTGTATGAATAAGTTGACCCTGAAACACCTGCTATCACATCTCTGCTAATTTTTTTTAAAATAAAATTCTGAAAACGGAAGGTATGGGACCTTCAAATTCGATAGCAACGTGTCTTTGTGCTCAATAATTTAGAAGCAGCAAATATGTAGGAACTCTTGCGGGTTCTGCCTTCCCAACCAAATCAGCAATCTGTGTGAGCCGAGCTCCACTGTTGAATAAGGTGGATACAACGCTCTACTTTGTAAAAGCTTTTGATTGTCAATGCCTCCACATGTCATGTTGACTCCTTTTCTCATCTGTAACAAATTACCTCTATTAACATAACTTTATGTCACCATTTGGTCTGAGAAAATTTATGAACCTACCACATGGCACTGTTTACGGTTGAATCAATTTACTTTTGAATTTCATGAAAAGCAATTGAGTAAGTACAAAGGAAATAATAAGTGCTCAAGGGAAGACACTTGTCACAAGTACTACAGAAAGCAGTGTTGGGTTATTAGATACTTTGATTTGTTAATACTCTTAAAGTAAAATTGTTTGACGGATAAAGATTTGGCCAAACATGAGGCAGCTGGCATGCTCCATTTTGACGGTGTTCTGCCTTCTTCATCACTCCTTTTCCAATCTGAGACAACAGCTGTCAGTTCTTAAAGAACCTGGTGTTTGCTTTTTCGGTTCTTGATTGAACTAAAACTCGAGCAATTTCTATGTATACACCCACCTTAAATATCAATCTACTTCCCTTCCCAGTTCCCACTCCTTGTAACAAAGACGTTGTTGCATATTGAAGCAACACCTTGAGACAATTGGAGGACCAAGTGGATGTTGGAGGATGAAAACACCTTATGTACTCTCCCATCTCCTCCTCGTGCTTATTTTCTCAGGTATTAATCATCTTCCATAGATCATTAGCTTCATTCTATCACTATATCAACGTTACATAGATCTCTATTTTCCTGTCTCTATGCCTCCCCCTCCAGACTCTCTCACTCTCACTGAGGTACAGAAAGCACAATAGAATGCCTTAATATTTGTAGGTTTATATGTGTGGCTTATAGGTTAACTAAGAAAGAAGAGATTGAGCAATGACTTGCCAATAAGTATTTCATTGAAGATTGGTATTGAATTTTGTTTTTATCACTAAGATGACAAAGATGTATCAATTTATGTCTGACTGCACAAGATATACATTGTTTCTTTTTTTCCTCTCTTTCTTATTCTAATACTGAAAGTTCATTGATTATTATCCAATTTTCCGAGGTCAGCTGGATTAGCCTCTGATTCTGTAGTGCGAGGTCGCGCTCATGGGGTGAGGATCCCAGAACATTGGTGCCACAAGCTGATCCATTTAAGCAATTGTGAGTTGCAGAAATGCTTTCAAGAGTGCTCTAAAGAACCTTATGGCATTGGAGAATGCAAGGATGCCACTTGCTTCTGCACATATTATTGCAAAGATCCCCCAATATAATTTTTTTTTTTATCTTCTACATGCTTTTGTGCTTCTTCTCCATGCATTACAATTACAATAATACTACTGTATCTTACTGCCTTACCTAGTTTCTGATGAATCATGATGAGGAACAGAAATATAAGAACATAAAAATAAAAATTGATGAGCGATGCTATTCGGCCAAAAATGCTTGCACACCGAATAATCCTGCTTTATAAAAGTAATTATTTGACTCCACCATCCAACAAACCCAAGCCAAGAAGAAAATTTTTTGGTAGACCATGTTTGCTTAGTTTGGTGAGCTTAACAATTCAAATCTGTTTTGTGTAGTAAACTTTACATGAAATTTATTAGGTCTCAGTCTCGCTGCATTGAATAAATTTAGTCAGTCCACAGTATCAAGCTTATTCTAAAGTGAACTTAATTGGAAAGTGAATAAATAAGGATATATTTATTTTTAAATTATTAATAAATTAAGATTATAGTATATTTTAAATTAAATTAATGTTAAATATATTTTTACTTGTTCATTTTACCGGCAAATTGATTTTAAAGAAATTTTTTCTTTATTAGATTGTCTTAAGTAGACAAAATTTGTTTAATAATTTGATCGAGGAAAAAAGCATTTAAATGATTCTCTATCAATATACATTGGGAAATGCATTGAAGCATTTCAAATGAGAAATTTTTGTATAAACACAAATTATTAAGATTAGGTGTATTAAGTCAATCATATCATTAGTTATAATATATTATGATAGTTAATTATTAATTAATAATGCGATTGATCTAATATACTCAAATTAAAAAATTATTGCATGTTTCTATACTAAAATAAATTCATGCTTCAAGATAGATCTTTGTCATTAATTTTAAATTATTGACTTAAATTTTATGCAAGTTTTTTTTTAAATCAACAAAGATCTTTCATGAAACTTGTATATATTGTGGTTTAGGAATATGCTAAAATTTCTCTTTAAGTTGGGTATTCCATACTTGTGTAAGAGTTTATCTTTCCAAATTAAAGAGAAACTATTACATAAAATTAACGCATTTAAATTGAGTGTATTAGACTAATCACAATATTAATTAATAAATTATTATTATAATTAATTAATAAATAGTCTTAATCAAATATTTTAATTAATAATAAAATTGATATAATATACCTTACTTAAATGTACTAAATTTATGCAAAAATTTCTCTCAAATTAATTTGTTGAACGCTCATATTTGTGCCTCTAAATATCTTATGTCCCCCTTTTTATTTCTTTGAGGGGAGGAGGGGAACAAAGAGAAGCCAGACAGCAAATTATTTTTAGGTAAGGAAGATACATTTCTTATTTTATACTATTAAATTTAAATGTATAACATATTAGTTTTGTAAACTATTTTTATCTTACTCTAACTATATTTTTAATGTTATAATTGATGTATCATATATTTAATTGTATAGAATAAGAAAAAAAATTATTCCAAGAACACCTAACAATTTTCCAGATAAACGTATCAGAACATCTAGCACTACGACTAGATTAATCTCCCGTAATAATATATGATATAAAAAAAGCTACGAACAGGAAGGGCAAAAAGATGTCAGATTATTTATTTCAACCATTTCATTGGCTAGTTCTTTTTTTAATAACGGAGCTCATCTCATTAAGCTGTATGATATAAGAAACAAACCAAACGAGAGTCTTTTTGATCGGCTACAAATCTAGGATCGATAAGATCAAGAGGGCAAGCATAGGTGCAGATGCAATGAAAGATCTGCCATCCAAAGTGAGCTCATTGTCCCACCCCTTGTTGGTATTTCTGTTGGCATTCTGTTTGACAAGCAAAGATGTCACATTTGTTAGGATCCAGCTCCACTGTACAAAGTCTGCTAGCGTAGACTTCAGCCATGATGGTAAAAACTGCAAAGGTTTTAGAATTAATCTTCAAAATAGGTGTAACTTCATTTGAGCTCTAGTAATTAAGTTTAAGCAGCCATGAACAAACTATAGTTAGCTTTTATCTGAGATTAATTAATGGAATTTTTATTTTCCCTATTTCTCTATCTTGATTCTTGATGAGGTTGGAACCTATCAAATTTGACCAACCAAACATATGAAATCTCTTCCGAGTGCTGCCGTATACTTGGTGATACTTACATATATTTATGTGTAAAGTAGAAACATTTTAAAGATGCATAAATATCAAATGCAAACCAAAATTTACCCTTCATAGTAAAGACGATGATATCAAACTTTCAACACACCTGATACAACAAGGATGATGCCTACCGCAAGTGCACGGTTGTATTGCGTAATAAAAAATCGTCCTCACATAGACTTGGTATTGATTACCAATTTCTTTTCACAATGGTGATTAGCTAAACTAGAATCGTATTTGAAAAGGCAAGTTGTTGGAAAACCAAATAAAAATTTGATTTAATAAAAGAGAAAATAAACTCTTGGAATTGTGGTTTTTCACAATGATGATTGACACTTAAACAAATTTTTCTAATGCTATAAATGTTGTATTTTTAAAGGTAAAATAAGTAAATGTAATTACTGCCTTCTTTCAAAGAACAATAACGTGTTTAAGCTAATGAACGGCCTATTTTCATTAGTGAAAACCCATTAAGAACAAATATTTATCACAACCTCGAGAATAAAATCTATTTTCATGATTCAATTCCCTTGTCCAACCTTATGGTTCTAATACCAAACTTCATCTTTCGTGTTCTTTGTTTAATATCTGAAATCATGCAAACATAGAACATATATTTGCAAACAAATAAAAACACTAAGGTTGAATTAAAAAGATCAACACCTATAAAAAAAGGAAAATCAGAAATAGCAACAATCTTTTATTAGAATACCCACAATCCCAAGATTAGATAATTACTCACTCATATTCATAATAGAATCAACCAAATATAATTGAACAATTACGTATATAAGAAAAGGAAGGAGATAGATAATGAAAGAGATTCTTAACCAGCTTGCATAAAATTCCAACAAAGTTACAAGAACTTCTACCCAGAAACAAAGAACAAGGGATCTAATTTTCTCTAAGAATGTGAAATAAGAGAAGAAATTCTTGTCCTCGTCCAGTCTCTCCCACCCCCCTTTTCTATAAGAAAACCACTCCTTTAAAGCCTATTTACAGCCCCATTTACAACTCATTATAACACCTCTTTAGTTTCTTCAAAAATAAATGAGCTGTTATGAAACTGATCAGAATTATGGCCATAATGACAATTACTGACAGGTAGTAATTCGTTCTGATTAGCCCTTCAAATTCTAGTTGCACAAATTATGGCCATAATGCCCATTACGGCCTGGACATAATTCTCACTGGTTGGCTTCTTGGCACACGAAATATGAGTGTAATCCCCAACACTAATGAGTCATAATTCTCTCTGTTTTCATCTAACTCTTTCTTATTTTTCACCTATTATCAAAACAACGCAAAAATGTAGTAAAATAGAACAAAAGTAAAATAAAGTCCTAAAATCAAAAGTATAAACATATAAATCAAAAGCATAAAATTCTAACTTAACAAAGGACAAGAAAGAACAAATGAGAGAGTGGGCTTAGCCCAAACGAGTAAACTGGTGAAGACTCTATGTCGTCTATGAGGTGAATAATGAATTGTGATGTTGGTGATGATAGATGGATAAATTTATAGCAGTGTTTTGTTATATTTTCTTAAAATATTTTTTTAATAATTTTTAGATGAAGTTATTGGTACTCTCAATTATTTATTCATACTCTCTATTAATTAATCATAATTTTTATTTTTATTTCATAAAATTATGAATGGTTAATAAGAAACATTAATGGACAATTAAGAGTATCAATAATCTCACTTATAATTCTCTTAATATTTAATAAAAAATATTAAATAAAAAAATTAATGAGTTTAATAGCTTGGAAACTGGAAAAATATTTAATTTTATTTTTTAGTTTTTCAAAGTATACAATAGCCGATATGTGAGAGACTAATCTTTAAGGATATAATCAGATGCCTAAACAGAGACTTCTCTTAATGATGTTATTTTTATATATACATAAATTTGAGATCAATATTTAATTATGAAGATTATTAAAAATATTGATAAGAATGATTTAAAATTATTCTGCGGGCAAACATCTTCCTCTTATTTTCTTTATAAAGTATAATATCTTTCTAACTCATTTTCTTCTTAACTGTCTTCCCATTTTGTGCATGTTTAAGATAGTTATGAAAATTAGATTATTTTAATAATAATTTATTGTATAATTTTTTTTTGTTATAATTGATTATAAGAACAAAATTTTATGTTTGAATATGTTATATGAAAAATGATTTCAAGTTAATCTATTTTTCGTTTGAATGATATAAAAAAAATCACTTTTATATATCAAATTATCAAAATATATATAAAATGATTAAATATTTATTTAACTGATTAAAAAAATTATTTAATTGAAGACAAATAGTATTTACATCTCACTGTTAAAAATAATCTCAATAATTTTTTTATAAAACAACTCAAACATCAATCTTTTTCCAAAAGCTGTTGCCATACACAATTTGGGGATCAACAACTTTGTGCAACATTACCTAAACATGCTAAAAAAGGATTGCAACAACTTTTATGTGTAAAAAAACTGTTAGATGACATAAAAGGTCATACTAAACATGCTCTTTATTGAGAAAAACTATGGTGCAGATTATGCTCTTACATATATTATTTTCTGCTACTAAATATTAAGAATAGATTTTGATTTTAGATTAGAATTTTAAATATTATTTTCTGCATTGATGCATCATAGCAAAAAATTATTTTCTTAGTTATTTTTTTTATTAACCTTTAAAATGAGATGAAATAATGTTGAGGCAATAGAAGGAGAGAATAATGTTAGTTTTGTTTTCCTTTTCTGTTTCAGAGTATAACGCTTGACCGTTATATACACTTCTGCAGCCACATATAAATTTGATGCTTCCATCTTTTTGAATATATTATACAGAAACCCCTGAGTTTATTTTGTCATTGTTGGATGCTGATATTTAATAAATTTTCTTTTCAGATAAAAAAATACATTAAGAAAAAACTAGAACGGAAGACATATAAGAACACACGAACTTTTTTTTTTGGGTGTTAAATGTATTGCCATAAATTCTTTCATTTTATTTCTTGGAATTTAAAATAATAAATTTTGCGTGAGAGCGTCAATTTAATTTTGAGGCTGCTTTGATTGCTCTTCTTCCTCTTTATTTCAACTATAAAAAAATTTCACTAATTTTAAATTATTGGTAAAAAAAATTGATTTTCAATTTAGTATGGACTAATTTAAAGGGAAAGAGAATGAAATAAGTTTAAATCCATCTATCACTGTATATTAAATTAAAGTGCATCTTATTTAGAGTGATTAGTTTCCTATTTTATTTTTGCTTAAAGAATAGCATATGTTATTTTTATTTTTTTTTTAATTTAAAATTTTTTTAAATTAATTATACACATCTCTTTTATAATTTAAAATATTTTTATGTTTTAATATATATTTTTTAGATTCTACCCGAATTTAATAAAATTTGTGCAATACACGTGATTATTGCTAGCTAAGTTCATTTTACTGTATGTTTAGATTTTTTTATAAATATGTTTAAGTATTTGTATTGCCTTTAATTTCTTCTTTGAACGGATTAAATTTTTAATTTTATTAAGTGCAAAGCACTGATATATATATATATATATATATATATATATATATATATATATATATATATATATATATATATATATATATATATTGCAACAATCAATTCATGCATTTGACTAGGTTACAGTTTTAATTTTTTCATAACTCTGTAGGTTGCGTTTGATGGATATGATAGTATTAACTAATACTATCAAGTCTTCAGATATTTGATAGTTTAACATGATAGTATAGTCAAATCAGGTCAAGTATTTTTATTCCACTCTAACCTGATAACAATATCATCTCTTTCACCCTATAATATGACCTAATAGGATATCTCTTCCCACTCTATCCATCATCTTCATATCTCTCAGTCCAAACTTCTCATTCTCTACCAAGAACTCCATCCCCACCACTTGGAATAACCACCATGAAGCACCATCCACGCCATCGTGAAGCACCATCCTCGTCAGATCTGTAATTACCGCGTCAGATCTGCAACCATTTGCAACCATTCGAGTCATGTAAACAGAGGGCCATGTGGCAATTACAAGAAACTAAGAGCCACTCATCATATTCCAGTTGGGTAATTCACAAAACTGATAGTAGGTACCTTAGAAAAACGATCCCCATCAGTTTTGATGGCAGATTTGATGTCAGAGGCGAGAAAGTGTAGGTGCCAGTGCCAGCAACCTGGTAGAAGACGGCGAAGCTGTTGGTGTTAGGGCTAAAGGAGGCATTTAGAGAAGGGAGAAGAAAAAAAATGTTTGAAAAATGGTGATGAGTGGAATCTGGTGGTGGTTGTTCGTTGGGTGCTAACGATGATCTCTAACTTGTGATGATAAGAGACAATGATTGAGGTTTCATTTGCAGATTTGAAAAGCATAAGGAGATAGTGAGGAAGATGAAATGTCATATAATCATATAAAATAGTTACATATACTATCAAGTTGTTGATACTATGTGCACTAAATATTTAATAGTATAAGAGTTTATTAGTTTATTTATACTATCAGACATTACCCTATTACTTTATACTATCTTATCTTATACTATCAGGTGTGCTAAATATAACTGTAACTTATTCATGTTCCGTGTGATCTAAAGGATAAGTGATATTTTTTTCTATTTAAAAAAAAAATGGAGACAAGTCTTGTGACGAATCTCACGTTATACTATCATATTGTTTAAATAAATTATAAATTACCCTAAACATAAGTGTGGAAGGCATTATAAGAAAAGAAAGGTATATCAAATTAAGTTGCAGAGAAGTGTGTTTAAATTTTTAGGAACTCACCTAACTGAAAAGCAAATTACTAAAAATTACAATTAAAAATTATTTAAATAAGACTTATAATACTAAAGGTCAGTGAAATTATTTTTGGTGATGAAGGAAAATAGTATGAAAAGTTATGGAGTTATTGTGCTGCTGCAATTAAACAATTTAATTTTGGGACCACTTGAATTGATGCAGACAGAAGGCCATTTATTTCATAGACTCTACATATATATCTCTATGCTTCTAAATTTATTTATTTTTTATCTGACTAAGAAATAATTCTTGAGAGCATGTAGGCGAATAGTAAAAATGATTTGGAAGGAAATTATTACGAGTTTAATTTTACTGTATTATTGGTGTAAATTTTTTTACTTCATCAATTAATCATACATTTTATATATATGAATTTTGAGATAATTATTTTAAAAATTAAACATTTTTTATAATATGATAATATATAATTAGATGACAATATAAAAAATTATTATCTTAACATTACATTCAGATTAAATCTAATTATTATATACCATCAGGAAAGATGCCCATAACAACATGTTTCTGGCTGAACAATAAAATAGAGTCATGAATTTAGTTTTTGACCATGTTATTGAGTGGCAATGGTGAACCAAATTGGACTTTCATTAGCTGTATGCAAAATTTGTTATTTGACTTGTTGTAACTGTTGAAAATCTTATTTTTACTTTTCTTTCTTATCAACTACCGACAAATACACTTATATATATAGTTTAAAGGATTAATTGAAGCTGCACCAAAAATAGGATTACCTTTAAATCTTAAAAGTTTTGATGCATATATCTTAGGTTTTGTGTTAAGCATTTTGAAACAAATTTGGAGAAATAATTCAAGGAGAATACTTCAAAAAAAAAATGGATGGAAAATGCAACTAGGGCAACCACATAACAGATACAGTAAATATTTGAGGAATAAAATTAAAAATAACGACCAATCGGTGCAGTCATTATACTAATGTGAAGAACAATATGCTATTAAACAATGTGTCATATACCTTCAGCTCTTATACTAAAGAAAGGGATAAATTAATCATTACCACGACATAGATGACCAGTGACGAATTCAGGAATTTTAGTCAAAGGGAACAAAGTTCCATGAATTTTAACCAGTGGGAGTAAAGTTATATTTTTATATTTTTAAAACGCTAAATGATATTTTTATTATCAATATTATTAAATATTTTTTTTTCTATGTATGTAATTAAACAATTATTTAATAATATTATATAAATTTTACTTTTTATTATTATGAATTTACTAATTTATCTATATATAAAAATAAAAATTACATATATAAAAATATAAAAAGGAATATACCTATATAAAATTAAAAAAAATTACAAAGTAGAGTGGAGGCGTGCAGATCCACTCCACTTATACGTGGATCCGTCCCTGTAGTTGACTAGAAGGTAGTTGATGGAAAGTTTCATAGCAAGAGGGGAAAAAGTTTCATAATAAGAAGGATGGAATGTTAACTTAATTACACTAATAAATATATGTCAACCAATAATGGATGTTGGATATGATAGTATTGTAGAATGAGAAAGAGAACTTGCAATTGCAAGAAATGGAATTACAAAAAGAAAATAATATACAATATTTTACTCCTTTAATTAAACTTTAGTAGGTCTTAACAACCTAAATTACATTACTTTTTGTTGGTATAAATAATCTTCATGAATTACATTATATTAACACAGTACTCACGTAAATTATGCATGTGGCATGATTATCATGAGTGATACATCCCACTTTAATTATATCAAAAGTGATGACATATAAAAGAAATAGATATATTTATGTGAATTTTTTATATAATCACGTGATATGAAAAAAGAGACTTACATAATTTTTTTTAGGGTACATTAAAGTCCCTAAGGCCAAGAAAAACTAAAACATAGAGAAATCAGGCATGAAAACCCATGGGCAATGAACTGAATGAAGTCCCACTAGCATCAGCCAACAGAAGGAGAGATAACCCCTGTGGGGGGACATTCCAGAACCGAACTCCAATTTCTTGATGAAGACGAAGACTTGCCATGTGGTCCACACAAAACTTACCTTCATTAAGCCTTTGTTTGGATAATGAGAGAAAATCAAAGGAAGGAAAGTAGAAAGAAAGAAAATGGGGAGAAGAAACAATAAGTACTAAAGTAAATTTTCGTTTTATGTGTTTAGATGAAGAGAAAATGAATGGAAAGAAAATTAAAATTGTGTGAAAAAGTAAGAATTAAAAATACAATTGTATAAAATAACAAATATGTCCTTATTATTTATGTTATTATGTATACAAAATACAAAAAAAAAATATTTTTTATCATTTTATATTTTAAACATATTTTTTAAATTATGTAAATAAATATAATTTATAATATTATTAATTTAAAAATTTGTTACTAACATTTAAATTATGAAATTTAATTTCCACCAAATAATGAAGTAATTCAATTTTAAAATTTTTTCAATAAAAAAATATTATTTTCAATTATTTATATATTTTAAACATTTTAAAAATATAAATTTTTATTAAAAGTTTTAATATATAAAATTCAATTAAAATGTTAACAACTTCTCCTCTTCTCTCCAGTTCTACGAATCACAATCTCTTGGAATAACATAGGCACATAGCTCACCCCTCCACCTGCACGCCACTGACCACATCAAGCGTGAGCCTTTCGCCATTTTTTATGTCTGGGTTCCTTTTAGTCATCCTTTGATTGAAGTCTCAAGCCATCAAAAGACAAGATATTTGTTGGATTTTTTATGGTGGTTGCTGACTTACTCAATATTTTGATATTTTTTATTAATAGAATAGAATAAAATAGATAAAAATAAAGTAAAAAAAGAGAATAAACATAATTTTAATTTTTTTATTTAAAATTTTCATTAATAAAATAAAATAAAATAAAATTATCCATGGATTTCACTCAATTTTAGAAGAAATAAAAAGTGAATATTTGAAGAGAAAATAAAAAAATAATTTTTCATATATTCTGTTATCTTCTTATATATTTTAAAATTCTCAAAAAAAAAAAAAATTATTTTCATTCTCTTCATTATCTTTTTTTTATTCTTCTTATTACCTATCATCCTAACGTAATATTACTGTTCAATGGTGGAGAAGAAAGAATGCGGACAAACTTGTAATGTTGTAATTTTCTTTGCAACAGATGGGGAAGAAAAGTTTTTAGTGGGATCCACAACTATTTTTTTTCTTTCACCCCTATTTTCTCTTCCTATCCAAAGGAGAGAAAATGATATTCTACCCATTTTCTTTTCTTCCATTTTCTTTCTTCTTATTTTCTATCCATCCAAATAATGGGTAAGTGAATGACAATTTATAAGATATTTATATTTATTTATTTCTCTTTATATTATCCCATGGTATAAAAATACTGACATGAGGAGTAATTAAATATTTAAATACATGGAAAATAATGTTTTTAATAATTTTATAATCATTTAGATTTAATTAAAAAATATTTTATTTTCAATTCAACTATATATATAATTATTTGAGGACTTCAATATCAAAATTTGTAAAGCTTAATTTATAAATTTTATGTTTATTTTTTTTCCACATAATTTTATGATATGAAAAACTATCCATCCTCAATTACAAGGAAGAATACGAGTGATCTGAAAGAAAAAAAAAAGAAAATTTAAAATAATTATTTAGTAGTAAATTTAAAAAGAAAAATTACAAGAAAGAGGTCCGTGAAACCCAACCAAAAGCAAAAAAAGCAAAAGGGCACAAAAAACACAGAAAATAGGGAGAAGAGAACAACAAAGTCGTTGTATCATTATCTATCTTCTCTCTCTCTTGGGCTCGCCTACACAAACCATAAGCAAGCGATTACTTCCACTTCCTCTGTAAGTAAAACCCTAATTCTGTTTCTCTCTCTAAAACCCAACTTTCTCTCTCAACAAATCTCGATCCCTTCCCACTCCGATTCATTGCTCGAATCCCACTTCCAATTGCTCCGTACTACATAACCTTCCTGCAAGATCCGCTGCTGGCTCCGATTGCGCTCTGATTTCTGACTAGGGTTCGCTTTGGGTCCGTCAAGGCTGGCGGGTATTTGGGTCAAGTAAATGGCGGATCGGCCTGGTGTCCGCCTCTGCTACTGCTACTGCTACTGCAAGCGTCGTGTTACAGTTCCGGGACCCAGCAGAGTCGTTGATTCTCGTGTTCGATTGGCAGCGTGGTTGATAGGGTTACAGTGCTGTGACGATTGCAAAGAAGAGTGAAGCATGCTGAGTGTGCTACGCGTGCACCTCCCCTCTGATATTCCCATTGTAGGCTGTGAGCTCACGCCTTACGTCCTCTTACGCCGACCAGATAAGACCGTTGCCACCGACGATGTCCCCGAGACCGCCCCCTTAGATGGCCATTTCTTGCGCTACAAGTGGTCAATGCTTTTTACTTCGTTTCCCCTCTTAATTTGCGTATTTTTGTCTTTTTTCTTTGCTATTGGAATCGGTTACCTTTTACGTTTGATGACCTTTGCGTAGTTATTTAGATGGTATCAGCCTATCAGGTTTTTCTTCATTGGGCTTACAGAATATTTGAGCTTCAATGTGCGCTGTGGGAGGATTTTTTCCTTGTGAGCATTTGGGAATTATGTTAATTGTTATTTGAAAGTGTATGTAGTGTGTATACTCCTAGGTTTTTCTAGTTGAATGTGTGTGGGTTTTAGCTCTTTTCTGTCTTTTTATATTTTCCACTATATGAATTGAATTTTCATATATGTAGTGTTGGTTTCAAAGTAGACATAATATAGTTAATTAGTTATCCAGCAGGTTTGCTTATTGTTTGTTTTCACTATTGACTAATGCATCTATTTAAAGTCCAAATAAATTCCTTTCTTTTTTCTTTCCATGTTTGTAATGTTGTTGGCATTGCAAATAAAGGTTTAAAAAAAAATTATGGATGGGACGAAACCTAATGCAACACATTGTGAATTGACTGAAGTGAATGAAGTATTCACTGCTAAGAGAATGCAGTGTTTCATTACTGAAATGATTTCTTCTGATTGTCCTGTGGTGGTCACAGTGCTAGGTGTCCGAAGATCATAGAATGTGGACTGATATCTGTGCATTCTATAATTTTTTCCCTTCTACTTTACTTTTTTCTTTTCTTTGTAAATTATTTTGCATATTTATTGTTGCTAGTTCATGTGATTATTCAAATATTCCATTCCAGTACTGCACTGCATTAGGCAGTATTGTATTCCTAGTCTTCTCCTTAGCAGTATCAACTTGCACAAATTTTCATCCACATATTTGGAAATTTAAGTTTGTAATGTTATATTCTCAATCATTTTTTGTTCATAAGCTCCAAATGCACGATTATGGGATATCTCTTCCACTAATGTCATTGTGCTAATGGAGATTTTAAATGTATATGTAAGATTAGTCATTAGTTCAACATAAGTTTTTTGATTAGTGTATTTAATATAGTTATTATAGCATATAGGTTCTACGTACACTGAAAAAGCTCAACAAAAGTCCTAGATTATCTGTTAGGGCTGATATATCATCTCAACTGGTGTCTTGTGCTGATGAATAGACATCTTCTAAAGTATTTGGTCTAGTTATAACGTTCATGGCAATTCTATATGGAATATGCTTTGGATTTAATTCATGATTTGGCATGATTTGTAGAGTGGTATCAGTGTTTTCACCTTTTTTGTGAAATTTGGACATTGCAGGAATTATTGAAGATTATGTATGCCCTTATTGCCCTAAATTTGGACATACATTGCAATAATTTTTATGGCGTCATAAAGTTGATTACTTAAATAGTTGCTTGTGATAATGTTGATTATGTTAAATACCAATTTGATTTCAAATATACTGCCTTTATCTAAATTTTCTATTGAGCTGATCTAAAAATTGAACTTTTTGGATCTATTTTTTGACACTATCATTTGGTCGTCCTTTTTGGCAGGTATCGCGTACAAAGTGATAAAAAGGTTGCTGTTTGTAGCGTACATCCATCCGAGCAGGCCACACTGCAGTGCCTAGGCTGTGTTAAGGTCAAAATACCTGTTGCCAAAAGTTACCATTGCACTCCGAAGTGTTTTTCAGATGCATGGCAGCATCATCGTGTCTTACATGACCGTGCTGCAAGTGCAGTTAATGAAAATGGAAATGAGGAGGAGGAGGTATTTGGGAGATTTAATAATTCTGGGTCTGGGTCTGGGTCTGGGTCAATCAATACTAGCTTATCTGCCTCTGCATCAAGTGCTAGCTTGACAAATGGATCTGCGCCTTTGTATCCAGCAGCTGTTACACAACGAAATGGTGGTGAAACTTGGTTTGAAGTTGGACGGTCTAAGACGTATACCCCAACAGCTGATGACATTGGTCATGTCCTTAAGTTTGAGTGTGTTGTAGTTGATGCAGAGACAAAACTTCCTGTGGGGCATGTTAACACTATACTAACTTCTCGTGTCATTCCTGCTCCCTCACCTAGCCCACGCCGAATGATTCCGGTTGACGGGATGGGGCATTTAGATGCAGATGGGCGTATAACATCTTCGGGAACCTTTACTGTTCTATCATACAACATATTGTCTGATGCATATGCCACAAATGATCTATACAATTACTGCCCTACGTGGGCTCTGTCCTGGCCATATCGCAGGCAAAATTTGTTACGAGAAATAGTTGGTTACCGAGCAGATATTATTTGTCTTCAGGAGGTACAGAAATGTGCTTTTGGCTGTGACGAGAAACTTCATTTAATATCTGTGCTGATCTTCAACTCTTTTAATGTTTTTCAAGAATTTTTTAGATTGGTGTTGAATAAAATCTTTATTTTCACTGTCCTCAAATCGTGTTTAATGTTCAATTGCAGTTGGTTCTTATAAAAACATGATTATGGACTTGGGGGGCACAAAGCAATGCTGCCATTGGTAGCTCATTCTAATGTTTTTAAACTTGAATTGCTAGCAGTTGTAAATGATTTAAAATCTTCTTATGAATTGCTTAAATAAACATTTCCTTCATCTCCATGCTTTTGTGCATGTGGTTTTTATTTTTTGGGGGGTGGGTGTGAAAAGTCAAGTGTAGTGTACCTTAGCCATTTTGAGTTAGAATCTGTTTTCTTCTCCGCTGACCTAACTCAATCCCTTTGAAACATATGACTGCATCATATCCTATATTCTAATAACTTCTGTATCAGCTAACGTGCAATCTGTTTCCCCCCCAGGTCCAAAGTGACCATTATGAGGAATTTTTTGCTCCTGAACTGGACAAACATGGCTATTATGGTCTTTACAAGAGGAAAACAAATGAGGTTGCTACAGTTTTTTTTTTTAATATAACAGTAGAGGTTGTTACGGTATTCTGGTTTCTTATGGTCATAATTTTTAATATGGTGGGTTCACAGGTATACAATGGCAACACCAATACAATTGATGGTTGTGCGACATTTTTCCGTAGAGACAGATTCTCACATGTGAAGAAATATGAGGTTGGGAATTGTTTTATGTGTATGTTAGTTCTCTTATGTTTGTACACAACTTAGAATGATGTCTTCTTGCATGTAGGTTGAATTTAATAAGGCTGCACAGTCTTTAACAGATGCTATGATTCCAACCACTCAGAAGAAAACTGCCTTGAATAGGCTGGTTAAGGTGGCTTATTGCACGTCACATGTTACTTTTGCTTTTCGAAAAAATTATTGTCTCTTATGGAACTGGTGCTTACGAAGTTTTCTTTTTGTTCTTAGGATAATGTTGCACTAATAGTGGTTCTAGAAGCAAAAGTTAACAATCAGCCTGTTGATAATCCAGGGAAAAGACAGCTTCTTTGTGTGGTAAGCTCTTTTATTTTGCTTTTATTTGTTACCCTTAGGTGGTCTTGTGTGTTCATGTTCATGGTTCATGATGTGTAATGCACATGTATTGCCTTTTTATTTATTGTTCCTCATTTCCCTGATTGTAGTTGCATTATCTGTTGAATGATAGGGCCTTTTATAGTATCATGCTTTTCATGGATGCTCTTAGTTGTCCATTGTTATTAAAGGTGGTCATTTCCTGATATCTGTTGAAGCCATTTTTTATGTATTATTTAAAGCAGCTTTAGGTTTTTAAGTTTTTCCATGGTGACTGTTCTGGCTTATTATTTTACTGATGCCTGTTGGTCTGGTATAAGAACTCTGGATAGTGCAGATCCTGAGGTGTTTGCTTTTTCCATAATTAACTCTGAAATCTCATATAGAAAGGACCAAGCAAGATGTGTGGTTTCGAGTTTTTATGAAAATTATTATTTGGATCTTCATCTAAGAAAGATTTGCTGTATCTCCCCTTTCCCTGCCTTTTCTTTTATTGGTTTAGGTTAAAACAACTTCTTTAGTAATATAATAATATCTATTACCAACTCTTGTATTGCTTATGGAATTTAGGCGAATACACATGTAAATGTCCACCAAGACTTAAAAGATGTCAAACTCTGGCAGGTAAGTTATTTTTTTTGCTTGTTCATATTGAACAGTGTTTATTGTGAACATGATAGTTATAAATTTTCTCCCCCTTTGTTAGGTGCACACTCTTTTAAAAGGATTGGAGAAAATAGCTGCAAGTGCAGACATTCCAATGTTGGTTTGTGGAGACTTTAATTCAGTTCCGGGAAGGTTCGATTACTTTTCTTTTTGTTAAATTCTGGATATTTTTGTTCTGCAAGGGTCTTTTATTAGTGTCAGTAATTTGTTTCTAACAGTTATACTTACTTTGTTGTAGTGCTCCTCATGCACTTCTTGCAATGGGGAAGGTAGATCCATCACATCCCGATTTAGCAGTTGACCCACTTAATATATTGCGTCCTCACAGCAAGTTGGTTCACCAGTTGCCACTGGTAATGTATTGGTTTAAGTGCAAGCCTTAAAGGGATATCTTATTTAATATATGTACTTTCTTCCACTTTAGTTCTGTGTTTTCCCCCTTAGTTTTTGTTCCCGATTTTAATTTATCGGTTGTGGGTTACTTTCAATTTTAGGTCAGTGCATATTCATCTTTTGCAAGAACAGTTGGTCTTGGATTTGAGCAGCATAAACGGAGACTGGACAGCGCAACAAATGAACCTTTGTTCACAAATGTCACTAGAGATTTTATTGGCTCTCTAGATTACATATTTTACACAGGCGAGATATCTTTCAGTGTTATCTCATTTGATAAATTTACATCCTGGTCATGTATTTATGAAGTGATGTTGTTTGTGGTTTCAGCGGATTCATTGGTTGTGGAGTCATTATTGGAGCTATTGGACGAGGAGAGTTTGAGGAAAGACACAGCACTTCCTTCTCCTGAATGGTCCTCAGATCATATAGCTCTCTTAGCTGAGTTTCGCTGCTGCAAGAATAGATCTAGGCGTTGACTCATAAGGTGCCACCATCTCTCCCCTTTCCCTTGTCTAATTATTCTCATATATACCTTTTGATTTTATGCTTGATTTGCGTTGTTTGTTGTTGGAAGGTCAATTTCTCGTTTATCAATCATTGTATGAAGAGATCAACGACTCTAGGTGTTTTTTTTGGCTTATCGATTGATGAATGACTTCAGGCTTTTATATAGATTGGGAATTTGTAATTGGAAATTTATTTATATTGAAGTTTTCATATTCCTTAAACATTCTTTATGGAGTTGGTTCACCTAAAACCGGGCATTGTTAGTGCATCAGATTTATTTGCGGAAATATGGTGAAAGTGATAAGGATGTTTTCTGTAGTGTCTAAAAGGGGATATTAAAGATGACATGGATGAAAATAATAGGTGGAGATGGTGGAAGAACTTAAAGTGGGGCCTTAAATAGTTTTGATTTAGGGATCATGTTGCTGGTCCTAAGAATTTCAAACAATGCATGTATTGCCAAAGTAATGTTGCAGGGTATCTGATTCCTTGGAATGCTGTTTCTGCTCTGGTATTGAGAATTTCCCAATGTCAAGCAGCCTTTGAAGGTTTTCCTTCCATTTTGTTGACCTTGTTAGCAATAGGCAGATGATTTTTTCCAGTTTGATTTGAGTCTCTTATGGGAAGGTTAAATGACATGAACACTTGATGGAAATTTTCATGATGTCAAGAAGGATCTTCCCTTTTATATATGTATGTGAGATTATTTACGCAAGTGTGCTGGTGAAATTCTCACTTCGATGAATTTGGTTATGTAAATAATGTACAAGTGGATATTTCACCTGACTTTTTGCTGTAATACTGCACTTTATAGAAGTGAGGGTGGTACAATTTTATTGTGTCTGTTGCCTCTTTGATACTTTTTGCTCCACTACCACATTGGATGGAGTTTGAGTCTTCTTTTTTTTTTTGGGGCGGGGATGTATGTCTAGATGCTTTAATTCGTTATTGATGATGGCTCTCGATTTTTGTAGGTAAGATCCAGAAACACGTAAACAAAAAGGTTGGAAGAAGCATTTGGTTGATGACTTATTGTAAGTGGTAGATCATGCATTTGTCTTTTTCCCAGGTTTCTCCATGTGGGGGTCCTTGCAATGATCTGCTTTGTATTATGCCACCTTTGTCTCATAGAAAAATTATGATTATGCCTTACTGATTTGCCTTCTTCACCCACCTCTTCCCCAATTTTTTTCTCCTTACAAAGTGAAAATTTTCTTCTTATGTTTCCACTGGCTCAATATATCTAGCAATAGTCCCATTCTCAAGTCGTTCCAATCTAGTGGCTGCTGAGCCTTGGGCTTTAATATCTCCCAGTACTGTAGTGGTAATCTTCAAAACTTGGGATATTTTTTTTTTATTTGCTACGTTCTTCAGAAACGTGACAAATTTGGAATGACATTGATAATGGACACGTTTCACATACTCCAGAGAAACTTTGGAGTACCCATCCTCCACCAAAATTACCTGTTATAGTAGGTTAACTTCGGTTAACTTAAAAAAAAGAACTGACGGAGTTCTGGGTGGTGGTCAGTGCGGCGACGGTGGCGGAGTGCAGGGTTGATGGTGTGTGGTTCTGGTTGGTGCAATGTCAAGGTGTTTTTGGGTTGTTGATGGAGGTTTTGGTAGAGGACGGTGGTCTGATGGCTATTTGGGGTGATGGGTTATTAGTCTTGGTTTCATGGGAGTTGTCGAGGGTTCTGTTACAGAGGACATGGTTTGTGATTTTGGAGTATTGATTTGGCAGAAGTTCTTGGCTATTGGGGGGATCGGTTTGTGTGTTTTCTGGGTCCTTGGTAGTGTTTTAGATGTGCTGATGTGGTGGAAACGAGGTGCATTGGCGACGAGGAAGAGTTGGTTTGCAGATGTGGTGAAAATGGTGGCCTTATGATGGAACCAGTGGCGGTGGCGTAGTGATGGAATCAGTGTCTGCGGTGGTGTCGTGATGGAACCAGCGGCGGCCTTGGAACCAATGGTGATGGCCCTCTATGTAGGTTGCCTGTGATCACTATTGGCCGTAGATCATATTTTATGCATAGATCATATTTTATGCGAAATCAACAGTTTATGCTTGATGGAGGATGGGTACTCCAAAAATTGTTTGGAGTATGGGAAGCATTTCTATTGATAACAGAGTATGAGAATACTACAAATACAGGGTGAGTTGCCTAACATGGGCATGAGGTGTTGAGGTCTGAACTGTAGCTGCATTTGTTGCGACATATGAAGAGATTCTTACTATTATTGCGTTGTTATAAAGGGCATGACCAGTCGAATACTTGGTTTTTTCGCTCTACCGCTTAAATGCTGATATTAATAGCAAATGAAAATTCATTCCATTTCTTGTGAGAATATTAGCATGTTTTCCAAGTAGAATGTGATAAGAATGCACTTCTAATGCTTTGGCTTAATACTTTGTTGGGATTATATATAAGTCGCATATGTATATTTATAATTTTCATCTTACTGTAAAAGTGGGATGAAAATAAGAATTGTTATTTGGTCATCACTCAACTAAATTTACTTTGGAGAAGTGATACCTGATTCAAGCTTGAAACAATTAGAGTCATTTTAAGTTATTTAGGCAATGGGCCTATAAGAGTTTTTGAGGATAGGATAAAATATGAATTTGGATCTTTTCTTGTTAATTTTTAACATGATTATGTCATGTAAAAAGAAGGAAAAACACAAAGATAATTATAGTAAAATATACTATTATTCATGTGGGGTTCATTATTTTTACTTTTGTATCTTTCTCTCTTTTCACATGATCAACAGATCATGTTATATGAAAAATTGACGTTAGAGAATCTAAATCTCATAGAATACAAGTATGCAAGACATACAAGACATATGCTCAATTTCTATTACACTAAAAAAAATTGTGGATTGTAAAATGTATTTTTCTTGTGAAAATGGAAGATATCATTTCAAATGTTGAATACGAAAAAATCAGTAATATGGTGTATTGTTAATTTATCTAGTTTTTGTTAACGTTGTATTATAAATTTTTTGAGTAAAATGCTTAACCCTCGTCCAACTTTGAGTTGGTGGCAATCACATTTCCAAACTAATAAAAATAACTATGAAGTACTTAAATTATATAATCAAGTTGCAATCAAGGTCTCTCTATCCAAGACTTCGTTATTGATTCACATGAGCGTGGCATTTAGTTCTTCTTTCTCAATAACTCATTAAAACTATTATTGCAATTTTTTTTATCTTAACTATTATTATTGTAAAATTAAAAAACAATCGAACCCTACAAAATAATATATATGGATATGAGTATGAAAAATTTAGAAAATATATATATATATATTATTGGATGCTCTTGGAGCGCCATGTATAATTATGTTCATACTACTCACATCTTGACATTTTAACTTTTTATTAATGTTGAGATCTACCACTAAATTATATAATTATTATCTCAACTTTATTTCTTTAAAAAATGATAAATAATAAATATATAAGTTATTGATCAATTTCATCATTAATAAAAAGTTTAAATGTCAAAATGTGAGTGATGTGAGCATAATTTTACGTGAAACTAGAATGCAATAATTTATCTAAACAAACAGTAGGAATTTTCAACAAAAAAACAACAGCAATGATTTTTCAATCTATTTTCTCTTAAACGTGTGTTTAAGAATCTGTTAAATGAAACCAAGATTTTGAACGGATTACTTAATTGCTACCAATTATATAGTTTAAGTATTTACTAGCAAGAAGCCATTAGGATTAGGTTAGTGATGAAAGACTTGGAAAATTTACATAAGGTTATAAGTTCAAATCTCATTGTCATCACTACTAAAAAAAATTTAAATAGCGACGGAATTTTTCCGTCTCTGATTCATTAAATTTTGTAGTTATAATGATTAGCAACGGAATTTGTCACGGAAAATTTTTTATCGCGTAATCCTTGGTGGCTAATTTCTTAGCGACGGAAATAGAATTCTATTGCTAAATATCCGTCCCTAGTAGGGGTGTTCTTGGATCGGTTTGGATCAGTTTTGAGGCAAAAAATCATCCGATCCAAACAAGGTAAGTATCATCGGTTCGGTTTGGATTGGATGAATTCCAATAGTCAAACCGATCCAATCCGAACCAATTTTAATCGGTTTGGATTGGATTGGATGATTCGATTTTTGTCCAATAACATAATAAAAATGCATTCTAAATAAGAATAATACACAACAACAATATAATTCAAATTTTAAACTACAAACTATTCATAAAGTTATACAAATCATACAAACAAATAAAATTCAGCACTAATTTCAAAGTTCAGAATTTAAACAAATAAAATTAAAATGACAATTTAGCAATTGTAATCTTTCTCGGAATTGAGTTTGCAATTACAACATACTAATACAGTCAACAAAGGGAAGTGAAGTGTGTCTTTGTCTCACACTCACGTGTGTGCCGAAGTGGTGGTGGGGGGAATAGGCCATTGAGCCAATGGGGGGATAGGTTTAGTTAGGGATATTTAGGTAATTTTAAGTGTGAAATCGGTTTGGATCGGTTTTATAAAATTGAACCGAAAACCGATCCAAATCGATCGGTTTTTCAAAAACTTCATCCAAATTAATCTAATCTATTTCGGTTTTCATCGGTTTTCGATTTTTTTGGATCGATTTTCGATTTTTTTTTATTGGTTTGGATGTGAACACCCCTAGTCCCTAGTTAATAAAATTTCGTCGCTAACATTCGTAACCAAAGTTTCTTAATTATTAAAATATTATTATTTAGCAACTATTTCAGCGATGGAATAGAAGTATAAATCTATGCCTTTTAGCGATAGAAATATTTATGTCACAAATGACCTAAATTTTTAAATATTTTTTAAATTTTTTTAAACAATCCAATTATACTATTTAAACATATATGCAACACAACAATATAACAATCTAATCCAAAATCTAGCAACAAATTTTTAAAATTTAAAAAGTATTATTATCATGTCATACCACAAAGTATTTTAAAATATCAAAGTAAAAGTATAATTCAAAAGATTAAGATAAATATAAATTAAGTTATACAAGTTCCTTATCAAAACAAACATGAAGCCAATGCATCAAACATCAGGAGGAAAATGATCATAATGATTCTCATCTATGTCATCCTCATCCCTATCACCGACCCCATCACCAAGTGACTCATCCTCATGATCGTTGCCTGTAGCTTATGAGCCACTAGTAAATGCGTTCAAGCGTTGTAAGATTGTGTTGATTAAGTTTTCCTATTCCACCACTTGCGTATTGAGACTTGCAGCCAAATTCCTCATTGCTTCCATTTTTGACTATGAATAACCTTCAGTAGATATAGAAGAAGATAATGCATGAGAAGCATCATCAGATCCCAAGTCAAAGATGTGTTTCTTCCTGCTAATGCCTCCAACAACATCCAAGTAGTTGTTGTTGTCAGAGTGGATGTCAATAGTCTCCTCCCTAGGTGGGCACTGTGAGTCCCTCTCACTGACACGTTTCTTGTACTCATCTTGACAAATGCAATTGTTAATAAATATTTATATTTACAAATTAACTTAACCATATAGTAAAATTTAATTGCAGCATTTATACTTACAATAATATTTTTCGCTTTGGTGGAGATCCACTTCCCTCTACGTGTGTGAAGCCGTGAGAATAGCTCCCAATGCCGTGAATCCCTCTTCAATTGTTGTTTCTGGAAATGTGTAAGGATTAAGGATTTGAAATTGCATAGACTGGTTCACTAGAGAAATCTCATTCTACCTATCTATTGCATAAGGATTAAGGATGAAATAAAAATTTAAGTAACTCTGAATATTTAGAATTGACTTTCAATTATTAATATTGTTGATTTCAGTTTTATCATAAAGATTTCCTACAAACATATTATCTGATATACTTCGAGTTCTAGGTTCATGCTAAATGTTAAGAGATATACAACCTTATATAAAACCATTCCTAGGTTTCTATTATTCACTAAAACAAAAAACTAGAGTTAAAAGCACAAACCCAGCTTCAAGCTCATGCTTGCTTTAGTTTGTGATGAGAAAAGCATGTATCTTGGATAATAAACTCTATTTTACAAAACCAAAAGAGAAATAATTACAAAAATCAAAAGCCTAAGGGATTGTTTCAGTGATATTATTCACTAATAAACAAAAACCTAAAGAAAAGGTTGACTTTGCAGACTTTCTAGGATCCACTGATCATGCAATATTGGACAAATTAGATTAGAGTATGGAGAATAAATTACAAAACCATTCACTCGTTGTTGATGCCATTAGGCATAGAATAATATGCTAATTAGATGGTGCACAAAATAAATTTAGGTTGTTAAATATACCTTTGCTTATTATAACAACCTTCCTTTGTGATGGATGGTATAAAACTGTGAAATATACCCATATAAAAGTCCATAACTAAGTCTAAAGAAAGAGAAAGGAAATAGGTGAATCATAGGAGACATAATCTGCGAGAAACAAACAGAGCATTTTGCCAAAATGAGCCAAAGATCAACATCTTAGTTAATTATTGGAAGTGTTTCTTATGCATATGACTCCTAGTCCAAAAGGAGACAAATAAGCCACTTTGATTTAAAATCACAAGTAAAATAAATTCAATAAAAACTTAATTGACAATAATCACACACCAAAGAGAAATAGAAGAAAAAGAATATGTAACTTACTTAAAAACCAAATTCAATGTACTTTAGCAATAAGTAATGTTGGCAGAATAAGTTATAATAAGATCAAAGTCCACCTAGTGTAGGAGAGCAAAAACGAACTTACTGCGTAAATTTTGATTTATTTTTAGATCAAATAATGTATTGCTAGACTAACTTGAAGCCATGGAAATGAATGCCATATAAATAAGCATGAGCACAAACTAGATATGCGCCAACTATCCGCCATGTTGGGTGGTAAGAATAAAGCATAAAAATAATGTGATTTACCATTATCAGTAAAAAATCTAATTAAAGTAGCTTTCAAGTCATTATAGCCATTAAATTATATAAAGGTCTTTAGCATGTCATGTGAGCTTGCGTGGTATGTTCATTAATAACAAACAAAGGAAAGTGCGAGACAGTATGTGAGCATGTGGTTCATAAAATTAGTGTTAACTTGCAATCAGTAAGTGATAGAAAGATATGGTTAGAACAAATTCTAACATCCCTTACAAAACAATTTATCGAGCATGTTGTGTACAAATTCAGAGCCCACCTAGTGCTGCATTACTCTGCCTCAAAGCATAAGATAATCTTACAATAGTGTTATTGAGCAATGACACCATAATGTAGTAACCACAAGTCTTTGCAACATGTAGTCACCTGTCCAGCATTAAGAAATATACATCGCCACTCTAAATAATTTAACAGCTAAGATTTAAGTGCTGTAAATTTTTGTCTCACAGCACAAGCTATCTTCCAATAATTATGATCACATACGTATGCTATGTGATTTATTAGTTAGATTGATGCATAGATAGGATCTAGCATTCATGAGTCAACTACCCTGTTAGAGATTCTTGGGTATTTCTATGTATACATGTACCCAAATCATGCTGGTCTGCAAACTAGCTAGCTCCTTGTTTGCAAAAATGAATCTCAGGTATATCTCTCAACTACATTAACTAAGGATCGCTTGTGCTTGAATTCATTAAATGAGACAAATGTTGTTATACAATATTGGTCATAATATATACTACTCAACTCAATGATAGCTTAGTTACGTCCAATTTTTATAAGAACTACATATGATTAAATCATAATAAAAAGATTGTAAACTAATAATGGATCAACAATAAATTAATATGTATAGATTTGTACATATCAGATCAGAAAAGAAGTATAATTTGTAAAAATTATATAAGATAATAAAAATGATGTAAATAGAAATATGAGTATCATTATTCTTCCTCTGTGTCGAATTCTAGAACATAGTTGGAGTCAAATGTGAATACTCAATACACACACGCACGACACAAAAATAAGAAGAATGAAACAAATTGAAATGTGTGTTTCATAGCAGAGGCTCAAGAAGAATGTACCAGACCACAAAAGCAAAGTACGAAAGACTACAAGCAAAAGCAGCAAAATGAAAACTCACATGCAATTGATAAAGCTATGCTCAAGAAGGAAACGAAACAAACGAAGCACAAATCTTAAAGTCATGGGGAGGAGTAGTAGCGCTAAGGTCCAACAGTGGAGGTTTCACAGTGGCTCAAAGGAAGCAGAGTGTTACCATAGGGTGGTTTGATTTGCAGAGTGGAATAGGGAATGGAAGTAGAGTGTTTAATTTAGGACAGACTGAGAATAAGAGGGAATGGAAAAAGAGGAAGGGAAAGATATCAAAGTATTATTTTAATTATAAAAACATAAAACATGCAAACTTAAGCATCATAACCAAGCATGACTTAGTGGTAAGTGTAGTGTTTATTTTACCACAAGTACCAAGTTCAATTCGTGCCTTGGGATTTTTAATAATAAAACTTTCATTTGTTTATATATAAAGAACTTAGCGATGGAACAACTTTTCGTCACTATATATTTCATTAATTTAAAACATTTATTTTTTAACAAATAAAGTACTTTAGCAATGAATATTTTATTAATTTAAAACATTTATTTTTTAACAAATAAAGTAATTTAGCGGTGGAATTAATCCGTCACTAAATTTCATCACTAAATCCAACTATGAAATTAGTGACAATTTCCGTCTCATAGCGATGGAATTAATCCGTTACTAAATTCAACTAATGAAATTCGTAATAATTTTCATCTTTATTAGCGATGAATTTTTTTTATCACTAAATTCCATTACTATTTAAGTAACTTTTAGTAGTGATCATTGTATAAAAATGTATTTACTAGCAATTTTTATTAGTTCACCTAAAGTTGAAAGAGTGCTTGAGCATTGTATCTTTATTTTTATTTTTTATTTTTTTATTTTGAATAAAAAAAGTCCAAGACTCGGTGTAGGAGAGGAGAGGAGAGGAGAGGAGGTTAAAATGGAAGCAAAGCCGTCTCAATAAAATTTGATGACGTTATATTACAAAATGAACAGGTGTAAGAGTTCTAATTTGAGTTTTCCTGGTACCATAGTTTATGTCAAACCTAACAAAAATCAAGCACTTTTCACATAAAGGCATATATAAAAATGAAAGAAATGGCCATCTGTAGTTAGTTTTTCATTAAAATCTATCCAACACAACACAACCTCTGCTCACTACATAGACCTCCCAGAAGAATTTTTGGAGTTCATATTTCGTTGTGCTACCAGAAAAGGTGTTTTATGCGTCATTCCAGATTTTGTTTTTGTTTTTTTGTTTTTTGCTGGATATATGTCCGTGACCATCTGGATTTACACTAGAATTCAACGATAAGTTTTTCAAATAAAGCAAGTTTAAAGAAGAGAAACACACAGAGAGAACAAGAGAACAATTCACACATAAACTAAATCACCAAGTATATATTAATTAGTGTCATACTGACGTACGTTACAGAAGATGGAAACAAACTGAATGGGAAATACAAATGAATTGGAAGAAAAGAAGTGAAGAACCAAACTTTGCCTGGACTTTTCCCTGTATGCCACTTAGTGCCAAGATATTATTAGGTCCTCGTCTTCACTTCGTCTCAGTTATATGATCTCGTCTCATCCTTTCTCCTAAGAAACTACTTACCGTAAGTAATACATATACGAGGGTGAGGTGCGGTTCTTGCTTGCAATATAGCATGCTAGCTAGTAGCTTATATAGTGAAGACTGAAAAAGAATGAAAACTAGGTCGTAAGTTAGTCAAATCAACCTAAACATTTGTGGATGTTTGTCCGATATCCCTAAACAGTAAAAAGTGTGGTGGGACATAAACCAACCAATCAACTGTTATTGAGACATATCTATTTATGAGAAGGACAGTGAGGCAGAGGATCTTTCACCATGTTTATATATAGAACTCGTACAGGTGACTATACCATATTCAAAACCAGGGAGAGTGAATAACGTTTTGTATGAGTAATTTTCCGAAGAATGAATAACTTTTTGTTTACGTTTATTTCAGTGCATATGCATTGACATATATATATCATTTAAACAGTAATGGGAGGACAATGGGACAACACGATCACTATTGTCTAGTCATTTCGAACAGAGGGCTTCTGTATGATATTTAAATCGCGCGGTGCAGAGAAATGGGACACAGACAAGGCCTTCTTAATTTCCTCTAGCTAGGAACAGTGAGAAGCTATAAGATCCTTGTGATTAGTGACTCATGCCAGATATATATAACAATATAACATCTCTTGTCACTTGTCAGTAGAAAGATGCATAAGCATGAGATGAAATATATGATGTTTCAGTAGTTGAAAAAAAAAAGGATATGTTAGAGGTTGGCCTGTGTTCTTTTTGTTCGCACAATTTCGAGGACAACCAAGTTGCGACATGAATAGTATAGATAATGGCATGGCATTGTTGGTGAACATAGCCACAAGGACCGCAGAGGATCCCTCATCTATCTCTTCAGCATCCCCTATGCCATGCCATCTCATTCTCACCAAACCGGGCCACCCCAATAGATACCGACTTTACAGGTGAGGTGATGGAGCAAGCAAGGGAAAGAGATCAGAATGATACTAATAAGCACGCTATTGCTGGATAATGGAAGAGAAAGGAACAAGTTCTTTAAGATACAGGGGAAAATAGTACTGGATTTGGTAAGAGAAACACAGTTTTTTTATAAGATACAGATAAATCTTAATTTTTTGTTGTCTTTACTCTTTTTTTTTTTCACTTTTTTTAACTAGTTTGTTTGCGCCCTTTTGGGGGAGAGATCTTATTTTCTTAGAAAAATCTCAGTGGTTATTGATTTTTGGGGTTAAAAGGCCTTACTCTTAAAAAAAAAAGGCATTACCACACATTAGGCCTCAATTGGGCCCTCCATATCTCGACTCACGGTGCTCTACAGTATAATTTGATAGCCCAGTGAAGATTAGTACTGAGAAGGTGTGACCTGTGAGCAGTGAGCATTCACCAGTTATCAACTCATTTACAGGCGCTACGGCCTACTCCATGATAAAGGATGAAATTTGTTTGGATCTACCAAACTGCAAGTCGACCTCCCTTAACTAGTCACAAACTCGAGTTTTAATTAGGACTAATGCTCTTGCTCCCTGTTGCGTTATGGAGCATTGGTGTCCCCTGCCTTTTACTTGTTATTAGGGGTTGCTACCGGTAGGTTAAGTGAATAAAATATTATATACTTTAAAAGGGGTTAAAGGTGGTAAAAGGGAGTCATGGTTTGGATCAGATAGTGATGACTTGTTTGATCTTTGATGGAGAATAGTGTTGTATAATTGTATGACAGAAGCAGCAGCAGTTTGCCACTTTATTGCTTGTCTTGTAAGTATCATAATTTATATGAGTCTGTATTAGCTATATTGTTAGACTTGTCTTGCCACTGGAACGTGAAACATTATTATAGTAATGCTATTTATACTCTTGTATAAATAAAGAGTTGTGCTATTTGTACACTTTTTTCGTACATCACTTAGATATTTGGTAATTTAAGTGTAAATAAATGGTGATGTGTGTATATTATATGGTGACTAAAAATGTTAATTAATGTGTAAATAATTAATGATTAATGTACAAATAATTAATAATAAACATGTATTATGTGGTAATTAAATAACTAGTTATTTACATATTGATACATGTCTCAAGTCTCCACATAATACATGTCGATTATTAACTATTTACACGTGAATCATCAGTATACAAATAGATTTTTCCATAAATATGTTCTGTGCGGAAGAAAATTGGAAATCCCAGTATGTTATCAATGTTTGAATGTTAGCAGGTGGAGCATTTTGATTTGGTATTTAAAAACGCATTAAAGCAAGATTATGATTTGGAATTTGGAATTGTTAGTTTGCTTTAGGTTGATAAATAATTAATCGACTACAGTGATGCTGATTAGTTTGTTTTCAGTAAAAATTTCCTACCAATTACCAACTATAACATAATTCTCCTTTAGGATACAATTGCTTGCAGATATTAATTTGTTACCAACTATGGACATTATTCTTCACATTAGTTACTAACATACTGCACCATTTTTCAGCTATATAGATTAAGATTTGTAATATCATTTGGACTATATGCAAATGACGCTTTGGTGAGATTGGAGTCCATGTGGGATGCCTTTCAATTTGAGAGTAATCAAATTAGCTTAAGATGTTAACAATAACATAGATAATCCATACAGAGGTAAAGCAGTTTTTTCTGTTTTTATTAATAAAATAAAAAAAAGGCAGTTTTTTCTGCCATTGCTTGATGCCCTTTATAAAAGGTGTGATTAATAAGTCAGGCCAACTAAAGTTGGGCCCTCTGCTCGAATTGCCCTACTTTTTGGGCTGATTATATTCTCTGACCACACAGGCAGAGCCCATCACCTACATTAGGCCTTATCAGGCCTTCCGCTTATGCTAAAAACAACAGTGGTGACCATCACCGTCCAAGTTCTTCAGATGCAAGGACATCCCACCGCCGGCGCCGGGCTCCACCACCACCACCACCGCCGCATAACATAAACACACTGTTAGGGTTTTGTTAATTCCATAGTCCCTTCCCTGCAAAGATGAACCATTTCAGAGACAAAAATCGTCTCTTTCCATTGCCGAAGCTCTATCACCATTACCTCCAATGGCGGGGCATAGTGAAAGTGCGTCTGAAGTGGGTGAAAAACCGAAGCCTGGACCACGTCATTGACAAGGAAACCGATTTGAAAGCCGCTTCTCTCCTCAAAGACGCTATCAAGCGCTCCTCCACCGGTTTCCTCACCGCCAAATCCGTCGCCGATTGGCAAAAGCTTCTCGGCCTCACCGTCCCCGTTCTCCGCTTCCTCCGCCGGTACCCTACCCTCTTCCACGAGTTCCCCCACCCTCGCTGGCATAGCTTACCCTGTTTCCAGTTAACCGATACGGCACAGTTTTTGGATTCCCAAGAACAGAGCATTCACCAAAATGACGAGAATGCCACTGTTGAAAGGCTCTGTAAGGTGCTCATGATGATGAAGACTCAAACTTTGCCGCTTCAGTCACTTCACTCTCTGAAATGGGATCTGGGTTTGCCTGATTGTTTCGAGAAAACCCTAGTTCCCAAATACCCTGATTATTTTCAGTTCGTGAAGGCCTCAAATGGGGTTGCTTCTCTGAGATTAGGAAAGTGGTGTGAGGAATTTGCGGTGTCTGCATTGCAGAAGAGCAATGAGAGCAGAGAGTGTGGGAGTGAGTACAGAGAGTTTAAGAGAGGGCAATCAGCTTTGGTTTTCCCAATGAGGTTTCCAAGGGGCTATGGGGCACAGAAAAAGGTGAGGACTTGGATGGAGGAGTTTCAGAAGCTGCCTTATATTTCTCCCTATGTGAATTCTAGGAACATTGATCCTAATAGTGATTTGATGGAGAAGAGAGTTGTTGGGGTTCTTCATGAGTTTTTGAGTTTGACTATGCACAAGAAAACCAAGAGGAACTACTTGAGAAGCTTAAGGGATGAGTTGAATCTTCCACATAAATTTACAAGGATTTTCACTAGATATCCAGGCATATTTTATCTCTCGTTGAAGTGTAAAACAACTACTGTTACTCTTAGAGAAGGGTATCAGAGTGGAAAACTAGTAGATCCGCATCCTCTTGCTCTTCATAGACAGAAATTCTACCATGTAATGCAAACGGGGCTTCTTTCTCGTGGTAAAGGCACAATCTTGAAACCTGAGGAAGATGTTTTGCTGGTTGATACTATGGCAAAGGATGAAGCAGGGAATGGAGACTCTGAGGAGGAAGAGGTTGAAACAAGTGATGAATTCTGCGAGGATGAGGTTTCAGAGACAGATGAAACAAGTGAATAAGTGTTTCGTGCAGAATTGTATTCATGTGTCATATGACAGAAGCAACAGGATAACCACTTTAAAGAAAATTATTTACTCACCAGGTTAGTAGCTTTATTCCAAACTATAAATTTTGATGGTTCTCTTATTAAGTATCAAAGTATAATGAATCTGTACTGTAGGGTATAGTGGATTCAGGGAGTGCTTCTTATTGAAAAGCATAAAAAAATTAGAAGGTTGGAATACTGCAAGTTTGCATTATGCTTTTGTTCCCTTGATGCTTTAATTGATAAGGGCAGGATTCACTAACATTTGTTAACTCATGCTTTCTAGAGAAGCTATATATCTGAAGGATAGTTCTTGTATAAATGTACTTGAAGTACAATTGTGAAGTGGAAATCCTGTTCTGTTTTCTAACAATGTTAATAGGTGAGGCTTGTGATTTGGTATATGAAGATTCAGTCAATGAAGCAATAGTATGGCTTGGAAGTGTTTGTCTGCTTTAGGTTGATAAATAATTGGATGTGTGATTTGACAAAATTTCCATCTCTGATATGTATTGTGCTAGTAAATTATTTCGCATTAGTCACCAACTATGTACGTAATTCTTCTTTAGGTTAGAATTGCTTGCAGATATTAATTAGCAACCAACTATGAACATTATTCTCCACATCAGTTACCAACTTGCTTCACAATGACTATAATATATTAATGACACTTCGGTGGCATTTGAGTCTGCGAAAATCGGTGGAATGATTGCTTATCAATTTGTGAGTAGTCAACTTAATTAATTTGCTCCATCAGTTGTTTAATATCAGCACAAATGAATACTTCTTTTTGGCATTTCCGTATTTTTCGATTAAAAAAGAGCATGTGCACTACGTTTCTGCTTTACTCAAACTTGGCTTTGCTGCTACTATAGATTTCCTGTGTGTTGTTTTGTCTTCAAAGTAAATCTTGTTAATATGATGTAGAAGTACAGCGTTCAGTGTTGAATTACACAGGGATTGCAAACAACTAGGATTCATATGCCTTTTCTTTCTTTTGCTGAATAACAACAAGCATGTTCTGCTACTTTTCTTTTTGTAAATATTTACTGGTGCTATGGCCAAAAAATGATATAGTTAGTAATAGGATGCTGAGTGTTGCATTAATATGAGGTATCATCAAAATAAATACTAATAAAAGGAAATTTTGTTTGATTGAAGGTTGGCAACAGATATCATATTAGGGGAATGGGGATCATTTTAAGTAAATAACCGTTCCCTGATGCGGGCAAGGAGCAGGTTTTCCTTCTTTGTGCAGAGTGGCGAAAGAGTAAGTGTGTGTGCCTGTGGCAGCATTAAGCTTTAATCCTGTGGCAGCATTAATCTATCTTGTTCAAGGCCAGCTTGTTGAGGCTATTGAGCATGCTAGCGATAACTGAAACAACTCAACCTTGAATGTTTCTGACGTTATTTGTCAACCGTATTACTAATTAGGTTGCGGGGTTTTCTTTATTTTTCGCCACTCGCGTTATTGATCTTTCAAACACAACTTATATTATGTTTTGATTTTAAAGTGGAAAATTGAGTTAACACAAAAATTGTAGGATGTGTCATGTGATATCTCTATTTTTTATTTTTCTACATTAAGAAATTGTTACGACGACGTCAACTTTGACCTTCTACTCAAATCTCCACTTAACACTCCAACTACTTTAAGTTATAAGTTATGTCCAAGTGGCTCCGAAGAGAAGGTCACAACAATTAGGCACAATAGCAACTCGTGTTTAGACAGCCCAAGAAACTTTTTCCAAAACATTATGTTGCATTCAGTCAAGTGCCCTCTCTGAGACCCAAAAAAAAAGGGTTAAGCACTCGCTCGAGCATGGTAACACACCCATTAAACAGAAATATCTACCCTATTATTTCCACCCAAATCTGTCTACCCTTCCCCCTCTTGTACAATTTTCGGGGACTGCTTATAGATTTTATCTTCTCTACCTGCATCGTTTATATTCCCACCCTACCTTAATTGCCGAACCTGCAAAACCTATCCAACTGTAAATCTCTCCAATATCAGTAGGTTAATCTCACAATCAAAGGAAACTTGTAACCCTCTAGAATTGGACAAAAGATTTTCTGTAGTAAAGAATGCAAGAATTCAGGCAAACCATGGGGTTGAGAAGATAAAACTTTCATAATTCAAGTCTGAAATTTATATACACATGAGAATGAGAATGAACCGATGATGGGACACTAATCCCAAGCACTTGTCACACCTGAACCATAACCTCCACCATAACTGCCAGGAACACCATATCCACCATAGTAATTTGCTCCCTTATTATATGAGCCCTCCCTCCTAAAATCACTGCCACCAAAACGGGCTCCCCCTGACCGCCTATTATTTCTGTTGCCACCACCATAAGAGTAAGCTTTTTCTGCATAGCGTGTGAGCCAGGTAGGTACTTCTTGATTTGCCTCTTGCATCAGATCAGCCAGTGGCTTAGCCAATGACATATTACTGTCATTAAAGAAGGCTGTTGCTAATCCCATTTTACCTGCTCTCCCTGTTCTTCCTATCCGGTGCACATAATCATCAATGTCATTGGGGAGATCAAAATTTACCACATGTGCTACACGTGGAATATCAAGACCACGTGCTGCAACATCCGTTGCCACTAAAATTGGTTTGTTTCCACTCTTGAAAGACCTCAGTGCTTGTTCTCTTTCCTGCATACACAGGCATTATATTGCACACATTTATTTTCAGGATTACAAAGGATAAGAAAACTAAACATATATATATATATATATAGACGGACAGTTTTTTAGTTCAGAAGTTCTAATACAAATTTCTAAACCCCAAACCAATTTCAAATATAAGATTCAGACAGACTTTTGAAGAGGGAGGGGAACAAAAACCTACAGCTTTATGACAAATTTGTTAATATGCATTTCAATTAGATGCTACAACAACAGACAAATTCAATTCTCCGAAGAAGATAGGAGCACAATATAACGGTTGCCAACAAAAATAACATAATTAGAAAGTTCAGAGCATAAATAACACATATTGGTTCTAATTGAATAAAGGCACCTGCCTGTGATACAAGTGTAAGGAGAGAATTCAATTTTATTTTTCTTATATCATGGCATGACAATTTTCTCTCCTCTTAAATTTAGAAATTGAATTTATATACACACAAAAAAAAAAAGAATTTATACACACAAAAAAAATAGAAATTGAATAAAAATTTACTCAAGCTGCAATATGTTAAATATAAAATTTACAAGTTCCTTAAAAGTAGGAATTGAGTGCAAGAGATGGGCTTTTTTGTTAATTTAAAATGATAGTTTTCTCCTCTCATTTCAATTGTAGTAGAACCAAACATTGGGCCTTTATCGGAAGACTAAAAATTAGATACGAAATGGGGGAATCCCCTTTCTGTGGTAGTATAGATTAACAAGGATGGGATGCGTCCAATTTGATCCTTGAGATTTCTTTTTCCTTTGATAAAACTTGAGCTGCTTAAATTTAGCAAGTCCTTTAGAACTTCATAACACAAGTCAAACTTTGATTAACTATTGTTTTTGTGTACATTATTCAAGCTTCTGGTCACTCCTAAAAACATTAAATACACATGAAATAGATAAAGAAAATAAAAGCCATCATAAATTTTTAATGAAACCATGATACTGATTGTTTCATATTTAAATACAATTTTCAATTAGCTTATGAGACTCACCGGTTGTGTTCTGTCACCATGAATGCTAGTTGCAGGAAACCCGTTGATACACAACCAGTGTTCCAATGCGTCAGCTCCTTTCTTTGTTTCCACAAAAACTAATGACAGACCATGCTGTAAAAACCACCCAAAAATCCTTAACAGAAGCTGTGAATATGATAAATCCACAAATCAAAGCTACGCGCTCTTAGAAAAGCAGTTCCAGTGCAGCATAAGTCTAAAAATTAGTGAAGTTCATTAACAAAATAAAAATTAATTATGGCATACACATAAGCAAAATTCAAATTGCAGTAAGCAGGGGTGAGAGATTACCTTGCCATAAATTCCATTTTCCCTCTGAGCATGAAGAAGGTCCATCAGATGGCTTCTCTTGTCTGACTCGTGGACATATTCTACTCTTTGAGCAATTAGATCAGTACTTGAACCAACCCTTCCAACAGCCAGAAACACATAATTCGAAAGAAAATCTGATGCCAGTCTCTGCATTCAAGTTAAAATTGCAAAAGGGTGGTCATATTTGCTGTCTCAAACCTAGTTTTCAAAAGTCATCATGATCATTATTGCATTTTGTAGAAGAAATTACATCTGGCTCCCTGATAACAACATGGTTGTCAACAACCCAAGTTCTATTAAATGAAGTTTCCTAACTTACTTACAAGGCAGTATTAACCTCAGCATAAAGTGTCAATAACCATTTCACAGCCAAACTTGAAGTATTTTTAGCTACAATTAGAAAGTATCATTGTCATGTCTCAAGTCATCAACATCTCACCATAACTACATCACCATCACTAAATCCTGAAAAACTATTGCCATAATCACCACCACAGTAGCTCTGCCAACATTATTTTCTGTTGACAACTAACAAAACAAGCATTGCCATTGTTTGCATCTGCCAAGCAAAGTGAAAAACACTTCCTCTATCCGTTTGAAATTATAGAAACAGCCAGCAGTGAAAAGAAACACCATAAAAAGTGTTGTTTTACAGTGAATGGAGAAGTTAGCTTCCTAAAAAAGCACAAAAAATAGGCATTTGCAGCGTTTAGAAAAAGCTGAAATTTTAAAACCCACCCCCCACAAAAAAAAAAAAAAAAAGAAAAAGAAAAACTCTTCATACAAAAGCACTTTTGAGCTTTCTTGGAAGGGAAAATAAAAACCTCATCCAAAAGAATAGCCAACTTAAGAATCTGAATACCAGTCAAAAGATACCTGTATTTCTTTTGGAAAAGTAGCACTAAACAGCATTGTCTGTCTTCTTCCTGGAGGAGGCATGTCCATTTGTTCAACTATCTTTCTTATTTGAGGCTCAAAACCCATATCCAGCATCCGATCTGCCTCATCAAGAGCCAAATATCTTATCATCTGCAATGACACCCTAGCCCTCTCAAGCAAATCTACCAATCGTCCAGGAGTTGCAACAAGA
This sequence comes from Ormosia semicastrata, assembly GCA_029884595.1. Classification (NCBI taxonomy): domain Eukaryota; kingdom Viridiplantae; phylum Streptophyta; class Magnoliopsida; order Fabales; family Fabaceae; genus Ormosia; species Ormosia semicastrata. Next base: position 2,875,285 of record JAQQTO010000055.1, read on the forward strand.
ATATCAACTCCTCTCTCAAGCTCCCGCAACTGAACAATGCAATACATCATTATTACATACTTAAACAGGGTAGATATCCAGACTATTGAAACCAGTAATACAAAAGCTGAAAAATAGAATACTGCAGAAAATGATCAGTCACTTCTTCATTTCTAGGCCCAGAATCTCTCAAAACATAATGTTCATTTCAACCCCAACTCAGTTATTCTTGAAATTGAAAATATGAAGTTTGTTTAGTAAGGTTTCCTTTCCTTCCAAAAACTCAAACAAAAAAAAAGGGGGATAATTTCTACACACATAAATATTGCATGCAATGGTATAAACTCCAATGTCAAGCAGGTGCGGGTAAATAAAACAATCAAAACAAATTATATAGTAGCAAGCAAAGAGTTGAAAAATTAGAGCAACATGAACATCAGTGGGCAAAATGAACCTGTTGATTGATTGGTGCTCCTCCATAAGCAACTACCACCTTGACACCAGTTTGATAAGAAAACTTTCTGGCCTCGTCATCTATCTGTAAGATGATGAAACAGAAAAATAGAATGAAAAATTGCAATTTTTAAGGACACAGATACACAGAATGAAAGCAGTGAAAATAGGAAAATAAAATCAGAACTGCACCTGACATGCAAGCTCCCGGGTAGGGGAGAGGATAAGTGCCAGAGGATAAGCAGTTCGTGCCACTTGTGGTCTTTGAACATACTGCTCCCTCATGATTCCCTTTATAATAGGAAAGCAAAAAGCAGCTGTCTTTCCTGATCCAGTCTGAGCACAAGCCATCAAATCCCGCCCTGAAAGAGAAATTGGCATGGCATACCTCTGAACTGGAGTTGGTTTGACATACTTGCACCTCAGTATATTTTGGTTCAATGCCTCACCCAAGTCTATTTCTGCAAATGTAGTTACAGGTGGAGGCACATTCTCCCCACTAGTCTCCACAGGGATATCATCATAAGCATCAAAGTTAATGCCAGTGTTTTCTTGCTCACTAACAGCATGATCTGCAGGTTCACCATTCTGGAAAGGGTTCACCTCACGCTCCCTCCCACGGTCCCAACCACCACCTCTACTATTCCAACCACCACCAGTTTGACCACCATAACCATATTCCTGCCGCCCAAGATCAGGTTTAGAGGAACCTCCCCCACGAGAATTAGCAGCTGGCCCACCATAATTTACCTGATCATTAGCTGGCAAAGAAGATGAATATGATGTTGCAGAGGGTTCAGAAGATTGTGGCCTTTTCCGAAGATGTGGTGGAACATATGCTGACCGAGGAGGGTGTGAAATGGCTGAATTGTCAACAGAATCTGCCCCTGAAGTTGTCATAGTTGCAGAAATTTGATTTTGCTGATAACAAGCAAATGCTGAACAAAACAAAGCCCTGCTTCAAAATGGAGGATCCTCTTATGCATGTGCTTTATGCACAACTCATCCTATCACAACCCTGATCAGTCATTATCATTATACAAGCATGATCATGCTAAACAGAAAAGAAAGTTGAAATGGTAAACATGTACGGGAATTAATGAAATGAAATAATGAATGATGATGATCCATGATGCACTACAAGATGCGAGATGGTACCCAAACGAGGAAGAAAAATCAAGTTTTGAACTTGAAATCCAAAAGGCAAACGCGAGTAGAATTTTGCAAAACCGTTGACAAAGAATTATGAGAAAATCGAAGAAGTTTTGAAATCAAACTGTTAGAGAAAATTTTGAAATTCTGGAAGCAAGGGTTATGCAATGCAAACAACATAAGGGTTCAGGTAGCACCAAGGGGTATGCAATGCAAACAACATAAGAAGGAAAAGGAGCACAAACCTGAACAAATGGGAAATGGGAGGAGCTTCAAATGTAGCAAAATCGTGAGAAAAAATTGAACTTCGATCTCGGGTGCGAAGATATCGGTGTGTGTTCCTTCCAAGTTGTAATGTATCAAAAAGAAACTCTTCCCTCTTTTTTTTCCTTGGTTTTTCTTCTCTCTAGTCTTTGCCGCTCCAAAATAGCATTTTCTTTTTTTCTCTGTTTGTCTTTCATCCGTTGAATTCATATACTGAGAGAGGACTCATTTCTACGTTAAAGCTTCACATACAGAGTATCATTCATGGCACAAAAAAATACTTCTTTTTATTTTTCAAGTTTTAACATTCATTTGAAAAATTATTTCACAAATCACCATAGTTGTCAAATTTTTTTGTGGGAACTTATAAAAAATAAATGACTATTTCTTTTCCAAACATGCACTTAATATTTTTCTCATTCCCTTACCTTATATTGTTAAAATTAGAATTGTCAGTTTTTTTCTTGGCAAAAGATAGAAAGATCAATTACGCTACAGTACTATTTCTTGTGGATAATAATCTTCTTTAACGGTGGATAGGTATGTCTTACATTAAAGAAAATCAGTCTATATATAATTATATATAGAGAAAAGGAAAACTCCATTCAAAGGAATTTACACGGGCAAGCATGAGTATTTACTATTTAGTTAAATTGTTTATTTTAGTAGTACCTATTTGGGGTTGGAGCTTAAACTCCATACAAAAGAATCTACAGGGGTTCATAGACACAGAATATATATATATATATATATACACCTTTTCCATGATGAATGTCAATGATGGAGTGTCCAATGAAGTTGAACACAGCATTGGGTGAAATCCACCAAACAGCTTATGCAAATGGGCACTCAAATTACAAAATGAATTTGTCTCTTCTTCCGAATTGCAAAAGCAACAGCAACACCCTTCATGGTCAAAAGCTAGGCTATGATGAAATAGAATCCAAAGGAAAAGTTTAATTTTGGGGGTATATGAAGTTTCCAAATTGATCGTCATATTCCCCTCTGAAAAAATAAAAGAGAGACTCATTGGAAGCACCATATTGTAAGACGATATCCCAAGCGTTCTGTAATAATAACTTCATGGAAAACAAGTGCCAACCAAGCTTGTCTCGTCCCAGTGAATTTCAAGCACTTATTCAGCAACTTGAGGAGGGTAAGTTACTATCATTTTATATTTTTATGTTGTGTTCAACTGTATACACTGAGTTTTGATAGTGTTAATTTATTTTCCAACTAAATTCATATGAAACTATCTATATAATTGTAAAAATAAGAGTTAAGTAAATAACTTCATTTAGTATAATATACTCCTAACGGCAGTTCTAATTAACCAGAAAGCATATTAGATAGAAGCTGGAACTTGGGATTAATTGCATTCAGTTGTTAATAAGCATGTTATGTTACCATGAATGACGTCTGAAATGTTCCAAACGCTCTTCTTCTTCTTCTTCAAGTCAAAGTGCATATCAGCATAACATATTTTTTTTTTAATAATGATACTCTTACACCCATAAAAATAGGTGTTGCACTATTCACACTCTTTTTAAGGGTTGTGATTAAATGAGAAAAAGTGATAAAAAAAGTAAATATAATGAATGATATTAAAAAATGTGTGAAAAGAGATGTATACACTGTTTGTGGTAAGAATATAAGAGTTATTTTTTTAGGTATTTAGCATTTATAATTATTGAAAGAGGCTTCAGAACAATTAATTAATTAAACCCACCACTTATATATTTATATATTGAAACTTTTGCAATGATGACTGTTCATAACCATCTTACTATATCAGCGAGGCAGAATCGAGACCAAGACAAGGGATTCGGCTGGAGTAGGGATGGCAATGGGGGGTGGGGGCGGGGCAAGCTCCCGTCCCTCTCTCATTTAGCTTATTTATGATTATTGAAAGAGGCTTATCAGAACAATAATTTGAATAGTTAATAATTTAAAATAAAATCTTAAAAATTATAAAAAACATAAAAAAATAATTTTAATATCATATATTATAATTTTATTCAACAATCTAAGATTCTTATAAAATTAAAAGAATATTATAAATAATAAATTAAATTTAATTATATTTTGTAATAATTAATTTACATAAATAACTATTACATAAATTATATATTGAAACTTTTGCAATGATGACTTTTCATAACCATCTTACTATATCAGCGAGGCATCTCAAAGTAAAAAGAAAAAAGAAAAATAATATAGATACATATTAGATGAAAAAATATGACGGGCAGAATCGAGACCAAGACAAGGGATTGGGCTGGAGACTCTGAATTGGGATTAGAAATGGGAATTCAGAATTGGGTCAAGGTCGTTTATGGGATTAATTTAAGAAATTGGAGGCCTGGCCCAACTAATTGGGGAAATGGCCTGAATGTTGAAATGAGGGAAGGCTGGAGGAACACCACCTATAATTTGTTTAATTTCAATAGAAATTAAAATAATAGTTTTTTTATTGGAAAAGAAAAAAACTAATTACAAATAAATAAAATTCTCATAGAATCAACTAGCAACAAAATCAATAAGTTTGGAAAAGGCTAATTCCAAATCTGGAGATGAATTTCACTGAATCTACTGAGCTTAACAAAGTGATTAGCACAATTGTTACCTTCATAGAGAGTATGTAACAAATGAACTTCTCATCTTCTCTGTAATAATGCTTGGATATTCCTTATGAGGATGAAAATGAGTGATCAACTTTGTCACTAAGTGCAAGACATTCATAGAGTCTAATTCAAAAAAATGCAACCTATAACCATGATCTCAGTCAATACATAATCAGTGTCTCAATGCAAAGAGTTTCGCCATAAAGTTGGTGGCCACACCCAACGAGTCAATGAACTTTATCAACCAGTGGTTGTTCTCATCACATAATAGCCCACCATAACCTGTGTTATCGAGGTTGGCTAAAGAACTTTCATCAATATTAAGTTTACATAACTTAATTGGAAGAAATGACTAATAAATTAAACATTGAAATATAAGTTTATCTTTGGCAATTAGCAAGCACCATAATAAAATCGTACATGTAAAATAATTTTTGTATGAGCTTGTCCAAAGGGATTTGTTTCCCCTCGAATATGATTCTATTTTTATTACACCGTATTTTTTACAAAGCTGAAAAGAAGAGATTATCATAAGAATTAGAGCCAATGATCACACGCATGAGTTATATGGACAAAATAGTTCGAATACACTATGAAACCAAACTTATGCCAAACTGAAAAAAGTCACTTGACAATCCCAAAAGTAATGAAGAGTGGTCTCGTCATAATTAAAATAACAGTTTAATTATGATATATTGTGATTAAAAAAACTATCATCCATAATTTTCATAATATAATCATATTTTTTAATAATATAACAAAATATTATCAGGTAAGGATGTGACTTGTGAGAATTTTTTATACCAACAATGAATACACATTAATTTCTTTAAAAAAAAATTCGTAATTCTTAAAACAATTTATAGAACAGAGAATAGACATTCCTTGCACATTAAAAAATAAAAAATAAAAATTTACCGAAAAATAAAATAAAATAAAATAAAAAGGATAATGATACGACAAAATTAAATGTATTGTGGGTCAGACATTACAAAAAGTCAGCTATCTTATATTAAAGGTGTGTTCTGTTCGGTTATGAAAATTTTAATTATTTAAATAATTGATTTTTGTATAATTATAATAAAATTAGTTTTATATTTAGATTTATTAATTGAAAAATGATTTTAAATAAATTTTTTTGTTTGACTAATATAAAAAATTATTTTATGTATTAAATTATAAAAAAATATAAAAATATTAAAAAATTATTTAATTAAAAATAAAATAATATTTACATTTCAAAACTTTTAGAATAATTTATAAACTTCAAATTTTAAACTTATGAAAAAAATTATTATAATACATTGAATTTCATAAAAAAAATTAAAACAGAATTACCCAAATATACATTAACAATAAAAAAAAATTTGAACCAAAAAAACCTTTTAATTTAAAAAATAATCTTAATCAAATATACACTAAGTTATAACTACTGATACTATCTAGTAGTCGGTACTCTATATCTCATTCAGTTTCCAGTTTAGTAGGTGAAATTAATTCCTATTTTTATTGCGTTATTGACAATTGCATAATGAAAAGAAAATTATCATCTTACACCTTTAAAAAGAGTATAAATATTATTTACACTTTTTTTAAAAGATATAATTAAATAAAAATAATAAAAATATATATATAATAAATAATATTAAATAAAGTATAAAAATATATATATACACTAATTTGATAAAAAATATAAGACTTGTAATCAAAAGTCTTAATTCGATCCACAATTTTCTTTCTCCACTTTGCTTTGAATGGACCGTTAAGTGGATACAATACTGAAAATATTTGTTAAATAATTTTTTTTTAACATCTCTCATATCAATAAAGTCAGAGAATTAAAGTGATGGTATGCAAAATTCTGATAAGATTAATTGCAATTAAATAGTAAAAGTTAATAAGGTGATATATATTTTTTATTTTGGTACAGAAAATTGTTCATATAATTTCAAGTGTAGGTAAGGTGACAGTTTATTTTTACTGTAAAAAACCACTTTGTGGATAATCTGGATTGGATTTTTTTTCTCTTGTCTCTTTTTTTTTTCTGCTGAGAACTACATGGATTGGATAGTATTAGTATTACTCGGCTATATACCTACAAGAGGGCAACATTTGTGGAGACTGTCTTGCCAGCCATGGTCATTCTTTGGATTTGGGTTGCCATTTATATTTGCAGGTATCCTTATTTTCAAGCATGTCTTATTTGTTAGATTTGTCTTGGTACTCTCTTTCAAAGAGTAGTTAGGTCCCGTTAAAAGAAAAAAGAGTAGTTAGGTCTTAGTTACTTGTTTTTGGATTGTTGACCCCTTTTTTAATAATAATAAATAAACTTCTTTTTTCATCTAATAAAGTCATTCTGAATTTTCTGCCTTGGTAACCCAATGAACTGAAGTTCAGAAGTTGCCACAATAACAAACACCAGTTACCAGTCCCACCAATAAATCTACATTTTATTTTCAGTCTTTGCTGCTGAACAGTGAACAAAATGTTGAACTTCAAAATCTTAATGATCGTGTAATTACCATAATAAAGAATGCAACCATTGCATTAGTGTGAGAGTTGAAGACGCTGAAATATTTGCCAGAAATTTCCCAACCAAAACATAATAAAGCAAACAAACCTTATGTGCCCAAATTTGCACCGAACTACCAGAAAAGGCATTATTGCATATCGGGGAGATGTGGACACGTCAACAACATTGCATTGACATTGCCTCCCTTAAAAGCTCCTTCTCCACCCTATTCCCAAATTCACCACCCCACCAGTTTTCCTTACAATCCCACGCGCCTACTATACTATATATTTTTATTTTTATTGCATATTTAATATGAATTATGTTAATATGAATTATGAAGAAAATATATTCCATTTTACAAGGCCCCTTTTTTTCATCATATTTACTGTATATTTGGATGGATGGAGTGGGATAATTAATAATAAAATGGAGTAGTAAACGTGTTTTAACTCATTGTTTGGAAGTTCTACAAATAATAGAGTGGAGTGGTTAAGGAGGAGAATCCAAACCACTCCACTTAAACTCTTAAGTTTTCATACTTTTCAATTTGGGATTTTAGAGAATGGAGCACTTTCTTCACCTCTTTTCTAAAGATGATTATTTATGATTTTAATTCTAATAATAGGTTTGTAAGTGTTTATGTAAATGTTCATTGAATTTTAGAGACTTATCTTGATCTTAAGATGAGACTTTCACGTTTAATCTAATTTTTTTTCTAAAAAAAAGCTTTTTTACGTCATTTTTTTTTTTACTGTTAATGTGTTTTCTTCCATCTACACAAGAATTGGTTGCTGCAACTAGGTATTTTTCTGATCTCCTTGTACTCAAAGAATTGATTGCTTGAATGATTAAATTCAACTTTCTATGGTAGTTAAAAATAATTCCACATCTTCATCTTGCATAAACAGTTTAAGAGCAAAACTGAAGCCAAGACACATTGTACAAGCTTCTGCCACCTTTGGTTTCATCCCTTACTTCAGCCATGCTCGTGCTGCCATAATTTTCCCATGGGAGTTACGGGTCTTATGGATAATATTGTTTCTACACCAAATGCATAATATATGTTTCATGGGAAAAGGTGCTTTTAAAGTAAGATTTTATTTATAGTAAGCAAGTAATGATGTATTAACTCTAAATTAGTTAGTAGATTAAAATTATAATATACTTTATTAAATTATGGGAACATACATTCTTATTTACTTATTTAGAAGAGTTTTTCTCGTACAAGCCTTTTCATATATATAAATAACTATCTATATTTATATTATGGCAAATCTTGGTGTACCCTTATATAGATCTGCTTGCCCATTACTCCATAATATTTTTATGTGACTCATTAATTTTAGTACAATTCAATTTACAAAAGCAAATATTATTTAAATAAATAAATTTACATATTATTTAACATGAAACCAATTTTGAGAATAAAATAAAAAATCATAAGTATTTTCAGGTATCCTTTTCAGGTAATTCAAGAGTAAAAGGATAAAATTTAAGTAATAAAAAATAAAAGGATAATATCGAAATTTAATTTATAAACCACTCCACTCAATTATTTATTAAATTAGCTTCAAAACAATGGACAGAGAATCTCTTCCATTTTCTCATTAAAATTTTCAAATAACAGAATAGTATCATTTTTTCTTTTCAGTTTACTTCATTATTAATCATTCCACTCAATTCTCTTAAAAATTCACAAACATAGCGTAAAGCTGTGACTGTGAACAATTTTAAGAATATTTGAAGAGTGATCAATAGATTCAACAAATGATTATTACGAATCTCAATATGTATAAATTGTATAGCTAAAAAGAACCTGGTTGTGTGATAATACAAAAAGGGCGGGAATATAGTTTACATTCAGTTTTGCATTTATCTTTTCCGTACGTACCATTTTATGAATTCCATGACTACTTTAAGAAAAGATGCACAGCAGGTGACATGCAAAGTTTTTGCAAAGGTCTAACCTATTGAATTGCATGTGCTTGGTCATATAAAAAAATAATATAATTATTTATCTAATTAAAATATATTTAATTTTATTTAATTTATTTATAAAATTATTTTATATATTATAATAATATTATAATCACATAAAAATAATTTAATATATTTTTAATATTATTATATTGTTCAAGTGAATTCGGTGAGTATTTGAAGTAGGCACATTACGGTAGTTTCCTCCTTGAGTAGCAGCTAGGGATGGAAATAGGTCGTGGCCACTGTCAGGACCTATGGCTCGACTGCTTTGAAACTGACTGGCCTGACCTGTTTAGAAAATCAATCAGGCTCAGGCCTTTTTAAAAACCTGTTTCATTTAGTAAGTCAGGTCTGACCTCTCAGTAAAGCATGTTAGGCCTATTAGGCCGGCCTGTTTATATTTATTTATAAAATTATATTCTATTTTTTTTTCAATGGCCTTTCAAGGCCTGTTTAAAGGCTTAAGCCTATTTGAGGCCTATATGAAGGCCTTGGCCTGTTGGCCTATTTAGAAGCCTTAATATAAACCGGGCTTCTAAACAGACTTCAGGTTAGGTCAGGCTTCTTAAACAGGCCAGACCAGACCCAAAAAAAGGCCTTTGACAGGTAACAAGTCACACTCAGGCCAAATATTTGTAACACATGCTTGGCCTGTATAGGGTGAAGTCTGACCTGACCTGGCCTGTTTCCATCCCTAGCAGCAGCTGAGCGTATCGCACAGGAGGGTGGGTACCTGCAAATGGACTCCAACGCTCAAGTTAGTCAATGCACAAGTAGGCTTATGTGATTGAGTTTAAGGTTACCTTATTAAGATGACTTAGCCTTGTATTTATAGACCGTATACAGAATCCTAATGGGATCCTTAATGAATGCAGGTAATTTAGGATTAGTATCCTGATGTAGATCATCTTTCCATTATTATAGGATATATCCCTGTAAATCTGGGACTAGGATATGGAAAGTATATAGCCATCAAAGATAATTATGAGTCCTATAATATCGTAAGTTGACGATTGACAGTTACGGATATTTTAGGATTTATCTTTTGCATGAATCTATCAATCATGACATCATGACCCAACCCGCTTGGGGTGCTATATTTCGGGATCCGGAATACGTTGCGAATCTTCCTCTATGGCGGCCTAGGATGAGTCCGGTAGTGTGCATGCCGGGTTGATCCCATAGAGCGGGATGCCGGATCACGGTCCAGAACAGTTGCCCCCAGCTTGGCTCTTGGATGAGACAGACCAGAGTCAAGTTTAGAACGGATCAACCATCAAATGACCGACATGATAGTACGGAGAATATGTGATGGATTTCGGATTACTACCGCCATCCATGACCTTCCCCGGTATGATTAAAGATCATTGCCCCCAAGTAAGAGTATTAGGAATTTTTCAAGATATCTTCAACACAAATTCTGAACATGATCTCTGAATCTGCTGGTGGTAACAGTTTGAGATTCTCTGGGAACTGATGCTTGGACTTTATTGGGAATTAGTGATCCTTTGAAAAGAATGTCAGTTTCATACGAATTTTCTCAACTGCTCCCTATCTTTGTGATCAATCAGAGATTAGAAGCATTTATTTTAGATGACTTCATAGGGTCAGGTCACCTTTTACGGGACCAATCAGAATCCTTTATGCGTCTTATAAGTAGAGATCGCTCCTTCGTGAACTAGCATTCCCTTCCTTCATATTCCTTCGTATTCTCATGTAAAAATGGTTTCTTCCGAGAGAGTGAATGTAGCTCTTTTTTCATTTTCCACATTTGTGAAGAGAGTTTTATCATCTGCAGAGATTATACTCTTATTTTTTCCAAAGTTCTTAAAGATGTTTGATTTTCCTCGAACATTCTTTCCTTTTGATGGGAGCCTTTCTTTCTTAGCGTAAAATTAGGTTGCTATGCATTTAGAAAGGCGAGAGCCTTTCTTTCCCAGCGTACATGGGAGTGTCTAACCCCACTCACTAGCGTGGAGCGGTGCACCCATGATCCAGTGCATAGCGAACCTGTAGAATACTCTGACCAACCCCTTTTCCCTTCTCCAAAGGATTTCCAGTGCTTGACCGGGCTGACATGATGAAGAATCGTCCTTCTCGGAAGGAAAAAGCCAAGGGGACAACTTGGGGTGGTCTGTTTTCTTTGACTTGCTTTCAAGGAAGCAGTAGGTATCCTTCTCTACCATCTTCCGCTAAGAATGTAAGGGGGGAAAGTTGGCAGAACGATTCTGATTCGGAGTGGCTTCAGTCTGTTCCGGGGTGGAAAGACTACTGGAGCGGCTCCGTGACTTGAGGCAACTTGGAATAGTTGAAGCCGGCGGAGTGTCCTCCTGTATGAAAGGTCGTGCCCTGTCCAAAAAGGGAGAGGATGTCTCAGTCTTTATTTCCACCGTGGAGGAAGTGGTGCAAAGGACTTTGGTATTGGTTCCGGGATCGAGAATTCGGTTTGCCAATATTCTTTAAAGCCAAACCACTTTTTTAAGAAACCGAGGTTTGGAGATGTGGACGGGGCATGACTCAGGCTGTTGGAGATGTTTGCTCATTTCCTCAGGTTTCTCTTTTGCATTCCATGTTTCAATTTTTTATTTTCCCTCTTTTCTGGATGTATGACGATGTATGGAATGAAAGTAATTTAATAAAGGCTATACATTTTGTATTTATTCTGTATTCTCTTGTTTTTCCACCAAGGTAATGTTGCCAGGGTAAGTCCAACGCTTATTCCGACGTAACACTGTGATGATATTGCCGGGGTGAGTCCAACGCTCACTCTGGCATGATACCATAGTAATGGCGTCTCGGCATCCGTTCGTAGTCCGTACTGTGAACAAGATGGGCATAGTAGTTTGAAGCCGGGATCCGTTGGAAAAGTCCGGGCACTTCTTTTAACATCTGTACGACGCTTTGGGTCACTGCGTAACCGTCTTTTCAACTGCTATTACAATTGTGTGGGCCACGTGGTGCGATTCTATCGGAGGCACGTGCCTAGAGTTCCGCGCGCCATGATGAGCACCTTTTGAACTTGTGATGGAGAGGACAGAAATGTCCCCTAACCGTTCAGCCTTTTATAAATAAGAGTCAAAAGTTTGTCTTCCTCACCTTACTGTTTTTAGCTACCTTCACTGAGAACTCCGTGCTGCAAAAGCTTTGGATCTTTTGGGTACTTTCCAGTCGTTCGCAGCTTCTCCATTGTTCAAGCACTCTTTGTCTTTTACATAGTAAATAGCTTTCTTTTGACCCTGCTGTCATTTGCATTTTTAGAATGCTTATTGCCTTTGAGAAGTAGAGTAGTAGTATACTTCTGTTCTTTCTTTTCGTTGAACAAACCCTAGTGATTTTTTGAACTTCACATAAACTTCGTCACCTCCCTGAAACACCATCTCCGCAGCGCCATGCGCGGCGGAGGAGTTCCCCTGAAAACCTTATTTCTGGTGGGACAAGAGGTCGGTAGGGGGGTTTGAATTACTTTGCTCTCCCCTTTGTCTGAATCTACGCCATTACTGGTTTTGACAGTTACTTACCGACTCCTTTGGATGTTCTCAGGATTTCCATGGCCAGAGGTAAAAAGGCTAGAATCCAGTCCCCACTCCACGTCGTCCGTGATCCAGCAGAGGATGAGCAGATTCGAATTCAGCGAGGTCCCGGGCTGGTGTACCCATGGGTGGTGGATGACATATGGAGTCGTCAGTCCAAGTTTTCAAGCGAAGCCGTGCTCCGAGAATCGTTATTTGTCTTGGAGTTAACCGTGATTAAAGCTCGGGACCACCAATTCTAAGTCGTTTGTCCAAACTGGAATGAAATGGTGTGTTCCTGCCGAGAAGTTGGTTCACACTTTATGTTCCTATATGAGCCCCTTTTCTTCAAGCTGGGGCTTTGAATGCTGTTTTCTGACTTTCAAATGGTCGTCCTCCGTACTCTACATGTGGCCCCATCGCAAATCCATCCTAATGGCTGGGGTTACATAATCTCCTTCGAGAGATTTTGCCGGTTAATGAGCCTTAAGTGCTCAGTTAATACTTTTTTTTATTTTTATATAAGGATAAATACTTAGGGGATGGTAAAGCAAACAAGTTGGCTTGTCATCCGGTCTCGGCTTGGTTATAAATCCTTCGACGTTTTCGAAGAAAGCTTTAAAGGATTCAAAACTGCATTTTTCAAGGTCAAAGCCACGGAAGGATGTCAACCATTTTTCCTCAAACTGGACGGGGAGCCAGAATTTTTGCTTTACTGGACGCAAGGCTGCTGGGGTGTTTCCCTTAGTTTAATTGAAAAAATAGGAGGGGGATCTTGACCCCGAGGAGCTCAGGTCTGTCAGATTCATAGCCCGGTATGCTGAGCAGTATTAGAATATCAATATTAGAGATGTTCTCTGTACCCCTGGTAATGATCTTCTTCATGCTTTATTAGGTAGGAATTAGGGTGTTATTACCTGTAGTATCCCTAGGTATTTGCACTTTGTCTTCATGTATCAATATTTTGTGATGTGTTGATTGTACTTATTTCTGTTTTCTTTTAGTTAGCAACATGACTTCTGGGTCTTCCGTGATTGCCCTGCATTATTCAAGAAACCGGAGAAAGGGGAAGAAATCTGCGGCTTCTTCCTTCGCAGTCGTCCCGGCATCCTCCGGCCAGGGCGTTATTATCGGAGAAAAAGATCAGTCGGGTTCCCCTAACCACAATCTTCAAGGGAGAAAGAGGCAGGCTGTCGAAGGACCTCTTGAACATAATGGAAGGTCGTCGGAGGGTGGTGATAAGGAAAGGGCAGATTTCTTGCTAATCATCACGGGGCACTCCGATCCCAGCCCCTTCATTGTTGGATAGTTTTTAAGCGGCGAGGTCAGGTAGCATATTACCGAGTAAGGTTTGGCCCAAACCTTGGCTACACTTCAGAGGCAAGCTCTCCGGACGGCTGCCGAGATCCGCGTAATCGAAGAGACTATCGAGGATGCCGACAAAAGGGCGTTGGAAGAACTGAAAGCTCAGAAGAAGACCAAGGAGGAAGTTAGCCAAAAGTTGATCGCGTCCTTAAAATCACACGAGGATACTCGGGCAAGGGTCACCGAACTAGAGAAGGCGTTGGCGGACTCTGAGGCTGCCAGGAAAATCGAGAAGCTTGAGGCCGACAAAAGAATTGGCGCACTAGAGGCCGAGGTAGTTCAGCTCGAAAAGGAGGTGGAGGAGCTGGACGCGATATCTGAAAAAATCAGGAGAGAACAATTCCAGAATGTTGTGGCACAAATCCAGTACTTCAATCCCAGGGTTGCCCTTGTCTTGGAGGGTTTTACCCCGGATAAAATCTTCCATAACGGCCAACTTGTCTTTGCAAAGGAACTGGCCACAAGTGCTCTTGGCGACAACCCGGAAGTTATTCAGATCCCGGAGGGAGAAGAGACCGACGTTTGAGCTTTATCTCACTTTTTGCCCCCTGCGTGAGTTTTTTTTTTTGTAAGGATAATTGCCTCGTGGTTGGGGTTTTCTAATTAATTACTTTGTTTTGCTGTTTATTCATTTAGTTTTCATGGTCCTACTTGGGTCCAACGCCCGTCTTCGTAGTCATTTTAAAGGACTTAGAAAAAGCTATCATGTAAAACCATGGTCCGGGATCCTACACTCATACCATTGAGTGAATGGCATTCCTCTTGACTTAGGTAGAAATAGTGTCTTAGTCTGTAATCTAATGTTTATAGCAATCAAACGTTGTGAAATTTTAGACTTAGGCAAAATAAAACCTTAATTCATATTCCATTGCTTATTATGGGAAGCATTTGGAATTGCAGACATAGGTAAGAATAACGCCTTGGTTTAGGGTATATTATGCGAAAAACTTTTTGCCCTGGGCATAAACATTATTTAACCTTTCCTGGGGTACCCTAATAACCATATAGATTTTGGGATCCCTTCTCGGCTTAGGTATAAAGAAGGAGTGTGTGACTATGATCCGTACTGCCTCCTGTTTATTTGACCTTTTAACAGTCAATGCCACGTATGAAACCAGAATCTGATATCTGAATAACTGTTTTATTGATGATATTAGGGGGACAAAGGTCCGTATAGAGCATATTATTCAAAACTGGGACGGATCAAACATAATTTTACTAGAGGGCTAAGCCATCACAGACATTCAGCTATAGTATTTTCTTAGTTTATCCGCATTTCAATAATTCTTGACCGGGGTGCCAGATAACGTTTCCAGGGTGTAAGCTCTCTTACCCGTACTGGAGACGACATGGTAGGGGCCTTCCCAGTTAGGGGCTAATTTCCCTTGGGAAGCGTTTTTCCCTCCTATGTCGGCTCTCTTGATCACTAGGTCGCCCGGCTGGAATTTTCTTGGGACCACTTTCTTGTTGTATCTGGCCGCTGTCTTTTGTTTAAGGGCGGCATCCCATATGTGAGCCACGTTTCTTCTTTCTTCGAGTAAGTCCAGGTATTCTCTGATTAGACTGAGGTTGCTATCAAATGAGAACCGTTGGTAACGCCAACTTAGCTTTCCAATCTCTACCGGGATCATGGCTTCGCAGCCATAGGTCAATTTGAATGGAGATTCACCCGTGGTGGAATAGGGAGTAGTCCGGTATGCCCAGAGAACATGATGAAGCTGCTTGAACCAGTTCCCTTTGGCTTCATCTAACCTCCTTTTTAAGCCTCGCACGATGATCCTATTGGCGGCTTCGGCTTGTCCGTTTATCCTGGGGTTCTCAACAGAGCTGCAATGGTGCTTTATTTTTAACCCGGCCAGTAGCTCTTCAAAATTTTTATCCTTAAACTGGGTACCGTTATCCGTTATGATGGATTCCAGTATGCCAAACTTGGTGATAAGATGACGCCAAGTAAACTTCTGAATTCGCGCCGAGGTAATAGTGACCAGAGGTTCGACCTCAATCCATTTAGTAAAATAATCTACCGCTACCACCAAGTACTTAAACTGTCCTGGGGCCTGGGGCAACGAACCCAAGATGTCCAAACCCCACCTGTAAAAAGGCCACGGGACCGACGTCGTGAATAGTTCTTCAGAGGGGGCTTGATAATGGTCTGCATGGCGCTGACACTTATTACAAATTTGAACGTGTGTTTGAGAGTCAGCTTCCATTGTCGGCCAATAGTATCCTACCCTTAATACTTTTTGGGTTAGGGCTTTGCCTCCTAAATGGTGACTGCAGCTTCCTTCATGAACTTTAGTTAGGGCGTATTCTGCTTCCTTTGGGGTTAAGCATTTTAGAAGGGGGGACGAGAAGCCACGTCGGTATAGGCAGCCGTTGTAAATAGTATACCTGACCACGGTCTTTACCAATTTGGAAGCTTCTTTTAGGTCCGAAGGTAAATTTTCATGCTGCAAATAGCCCAGTATAGGGGTGATCCAAGATGATTGATGGTCCTCCACTTGGGATATGTTATGATCCGTGATGGAGGGTTGAGAAAGAGTTTCTTGGATTACAGACCGGTTATTGCCAGGGCTCTTCGTACTGGTCAACTTAGACAGTAGATCTGCTCTGGAGTTCTGTTTTCTTGGGATGTGTTCTATGTTAGCCATGGCAACCATTACCCAAGAGGGGGGGTGAATTGGGTGATGACTAGTTTTAATGCAACTTTGACAAATTATGCATTTTGAATAACTCAATTAATAAACGCAGCAGAATAAGTCTAATAAATGTACAACTATTGAGGATTACTCAAATACAACTTGGGATATATGATGAACTAAGTGAATAAGCTAGATATCAAGTTGTAACAATCAAAACATCAACATATGCAATAAATAAATATATGCTACCAAATACTGAATTTAAAGAGTGTAGGGAAGAGAGAATCAAACTCAAGAATTTATCCCTGGTTCAGCCCACCAACCACTTGTGGCCTACATCCAAATTCCTCAAGCTTAACTTGAGATTTTCTTCACTATCTCCTAGACTTTACGGGTGCTAGAAAAATCTTTGTACATACAAGAGCACTCCTCACACCTTGGGATACCTCACCCTTGTGCTAGAGCCTCCAATTCTTCAAGCTTCTGGTGCTTGATGACCTTTACAATGAAGAGCACTCACAACACCTTTGGGATACCTCACCCTTTGTGTTTGAGTCTCACTACAAGGGATACCTCACCCTTTTCTCTTTTGAGGGATACCTCACCCTCTTACAATGATTTCAAGGTGAATAGAAAGAATATAAACTCTCTTGAAGAGTAGATATACAACTTGAAGAACAAAGTATAGATGATAGAAAACTCTCTCAAGAGTGGATAATACAAGTCAAGCTCAATGGGTATAAAGGATTTACACACTTAGCTCAAAACAAAGAATTTGGAGAAAAAGATGATGAATTTCGTTTTCAATGTTCAAGGGTAATTTTCAGAATGTTCTCCAACTTGTTTTTGATGCCCAAACACTTTTATTTATAGCCCAATGAGTTTTAGAGCCGTTGGAGGGTTTAGAAATGATTTTCTATGAAAACTAGCCGTTTATAGCCGTTAGAAACGTTCTGGGCACTTTGTAATCGATTACAAGCTTCATGTAATCGACACAAGCTTTCTGGCACTTTGTAATCGATTACATACTCTGTGTAATCGATTACACGGCTTCTGTCAACGTTGTAATCGATTACATGACTTGTGTAATCGATTACACCATTTCTGGTTTTCAAAACCGACTTTAAAAGGTCATAACTTCTTCATTTATTATCCAATTAAAGCAAATGACCATTAATTGGAAAGCTCTTTGAGTCTACTTTCATATGAAAGAAGTTTCAGAACAAAACTCAAAGTATTTTGAAAGATATGATCAAAATAGTAACCAAAGGTCAGATTTTCAAAACTCAAACTTTAATTGGTCATAACTTTTTCGTTTCTTATCCGTTTAAAGCAAATGACCAGTCATTGGAAAGATCTTTGAGTCTATTTTCAAATGAGATACGTTTCAAAGTAAAAATCAAAGTATTTTAAAAGTTATGATCAAAATAGTAACTATATGTCAGTTTTATAAAACACAAACTTGGCTATTTTTTATAGATTTGAAATATTACCATAACTAGCTTTCCAAAATAGTTTGTTGGACATATAAACATTTTAGAAACACTTATAAATATGTTTAAAAACTTTTTTGAGCTTAATGTGATTCCTTTTTACCTTTACACAAGATCTAAGTCTTATAAGCTATTCTTGAAGATGTTGGACTAGATCTTTTGCCACCATCACTTCTTGATGTAATCCAAGCTTCCAAGGAAAATCTTCTCTTCAAAACTTGCAAATGCTTGGAACATCTTTTCATTTTCATTCTCCTTGAGTTGAGCATAGTTGTGATCTTTTGCTTTCTTGTTGCAATGCTTACTCTTGGTACTTGGACTATCCTACAAAGTATTACTCACTTAACCAAACATAGTTAGTCCAAATTCATAACTCAATATCTTCATATGCATGATTCATAAATGTATAACTCTAGTTAGTCTAACATGCATACAAGACTTTCATAGACATATCCAATATTAATTCATTTATAACTCATATAAAATATTATTGGATATATTATATGATGAATGTTACATATATCTCATTAAACACATTTATGTAACATGGTCAACATTCTTTTGTGATACATTTGTCATTTATTAAGTACAACTATAAAGCATAAGCATCATTCTTTTTGTCTTGTATTTGTCATCATCAAAACTTAACATATTAAATCATTGGGGCAAACCTATTTCCACAATCTCTCCCTTTTTTATGATGACAAATCACCAAATAAAAAATATGTTTAGCAATATATAAGGATAGATATTCATGTAAGCATATCAAACAATTAAGCACAAGCACATATTTTTCTTTTCAATTTTCTCTCCCCCTATTTGACATCAACAAAAAGGCTTAGGAAGGAAAGATAATATTTTTCTCTCCCCCTAAAGATAAGAACCATGTTGTCAAAAAGAGTAGGATCATCAAAACCATAAACTTCTTCAAGTTATTCAACTCATCACTATCTCTCCTTATTTAATTATATACCTAATTCAAGAAAGGAGAGATGAAATAAGTATGCTTTCAAGATATAAAAGATTATTCATGCAATACTTGTCATATTTTGGTACTTCAACATTTAGCATATGATAGCAATAAGCTTAAGAAATTATGTCTAACATATAATATCTTGCATACCACATCATAAATAAGTACCACTTGATATCACTTGATAGGGGATACAAAATATTCATGTAAGATCATGGAATTAAGGTTTTCAAATAAAAGATCATACAACTTGTCACATATCAAGCATTTCTCAATGAAAGAATCAAAAGATATGAAGTTTAAGAATGTTTACCTTCTTTCATTGATATAGGAAAAGAGAATGAACGATGATCTTTGTTGACATGTTGATAGTATTAACAATAAAACACTTCATGTCAAGTAAGGATGTAAGCCAAGAGATATAAGCAATAATCTAATAGCTAGGCTCCCCTCACAATATGCATGTTATCAAAATATCAAATATAATGGTTTAACATAGTTATGCATATGTTCTTAGTCAACAAGGATATGGAAGAATGATATGTAAGATAAGTTCCCCCTTATTGAAGCACAAGATAGATAAAGGGAAATATGCATGCCAAGATCATATAGGCACATTACTATAAAGAAAAGTAAGGCATAGATACATATTCTTAATCCCTCAAACAAAATCATTTTAAAAAACTTCTCCCCCTTTCAAAAAGAATTTTATAATAACACATTACATTTTCAAAAGCATTTTAGAATGGTAGAAGAGATTTATATTGAAATCACATATTCCTTGAGAGTGATCAAACCCAAGTCAAAAGAGCATTTGAAAGTACATCTCCTCTTTTTCTCATTAAATAAGAGCCTTGAAGAGATAAAACACTTTTGAAGAACAAGGCTTATCTTTTGAAGTATCAAGATGAGCTCTATAGAACATTTCAAAAGATCTATTTAGAAACTTAAGCATTCTCTCAATATTTAATAATATTTTTCAAAGCAAAAGAAGAGAATACTACATTTATAGCACAAATCAAATGATTTCCAAATTTTTAAGATAAATATGAGGTGAAAATACTTTCAAGTTCTTAAGACAAGTTCAAAAGATTCTCAAGGATATGGAACTTGAAAAGCTTCTTTTTAAAAAAAAAACAAACTAGAAATTCTTTCCAAAACAAGAGCATGATTCTCATAAGTTTATACCACTAAGAACCATAGATAAAGAGAATCATATATATATCAAACATTGACCTTGATGAAATATGCTATAGGGATTAAAACATGTATAGAACTAATATCATCCACTCTATATGCAATGACAAAATTAGTAAGTTAATATCCAATTAAGCACTTTATCAATGTTAAGCATACTTCTCATGTAAAGAAAGCATCTAATCATTTAAGATCAATTTATCAACAAGTATCATACAATTTATATCATATAGAATACCACAATAGCTTAGGGATAGAGATACTTATTGAGAGAGTGATGCTTCTTTAGAATGTTCTTCATTTATTGGACCTTTGAGTTTGGGCTTTCTTCCATTGAGTATTCTATTCCATTGCTCTTGAAGAAAGTCTCCTCATGTCCCTTTTCATCCAGCTCTTCTCTTTGTCCATATATGCTTGGCATTTCAATATTTGATGACTATATTTCAAAAGTTCTCAAAAAAAAGGGTTAGCATCAAATATCATTTAAACTTATTTACAAGCATAGTTTAGGTTGATATACAATGTAAAATATGTACCACATTATCAACCATGCAATGTTTGTTCTAACAAGAACAAAAGAAGGTCATATGCACTTGAATCCAAAAAAATGATTTAAGCATTTTAAAGCATGATTCAAGTTTATCAAGAAATACATGATCAACATCAAAACTTATTTAAGCATTTTGGGGCAAACAATGATCATGTAAGGCATGTAATATCAAGTAAGGAATTTTAGTATGCACACATGCCAATCAAGAACAATAAGTTTCTTATTGTAGTGAAAGAATTAGAAAACCGTGGAACTATAACTTTTGAAACCATTATGATTCATTTGAAGATATACTTTATTAAAAAAAAATATTGAAGTTCAAAGATAAGTTCAAGGAACAAAAAAAAAGAATCATTTACTTCTTGTTTTTAAAATATGAACATATCAAGCAATTTCAAACAAGAAGACAAATAACTTTTAACTATCCAATTTCTAAGTAAGCATATAAGCAAATTGAGAATCAAAGAGAAAGGATTAGAACTACTTATGAGCAAGTGAATTTACATATTTGAGCGAAGAGAAATTGTCACAAGCTCAAGAATAAAGATATTGCCATAACATGTCATTCCAAGCAAAATGTGTGCATATCTAACATGTTAGCATATATAAAAATATTTTTAAAATATAGTGCTAGAAAAGCTCAACTTAAGGCATGATAAGGCATAAAAACAAATCTTTACTTATCCAACTATCACATGATATACAATTTAAAGTATAAGTAAGGATAAGAGATTGATATCACCAAAAGTGTACTCTTTGAGTTTTTGTAGGTGACTCCAACTTCTATGCCTCAAGGCCCTTTGAGAATGTTGTGGTTCTCCATGTCTTTCTTTTTATGTTTTTCATCATTTTTGGAGAACTTGGACCATTTTAAGTTTTCCCAACCTCAAGTAGCATGGTTGTTTTTCACTTCATTTGCATGCTTGAGCTAATGGTCACCCTACAACATAATTTAAAGCAATTTCTTTGGTATCCACCAATTTTGGATCCGTAGGGTTAGTCATTGATCATTAATCCATTATGCTTTTATAGATATCAAATTTTTCATAGTATGTAATTTGAGCATAGCAAATGTAAACAATCAATTACCATTAAGCTCATAGCCAATAATATGCATACATTCATGATATACAGACAATTTTAAGTGAAAATGGTCATTCCAAGACTTAAAACCATTTTTAAAGCTTGTGTAATCGATTACCATGGGTGTGTAATCGATTACCAAACCTCGGAATCCATGTAATCGATTACATGTTTGGTGTAATCGATTACACGAGTTCTCGAGACGTTGTAATCGATTACATAGTATGTGTAATCGATTACGCTTCTCGACTTTTCTTGGAACGCTTGGCAGAGCCTCTGTAATCGATTACAGAGGTCTTGTAATCGATTACAAGCTTGCTGAATTCAGTTTTTGCACTTCAAACAAGTAAGTGGTCCGAACTCAAAGCTTTCAAATTAATTCCAAAACTTTCCAAAACAATTCCAAACATCATATAAGCTTAAAAAGCGACTCAGTTCTTGATCCAAAACTCATGTTTATACAAAAACTACAAATTATGCAGAAAATTGTAACTTTATACAGCAAGAGTTATGATTTTTAGCAAGAGTTATGTTTTATCCAATATGCTAAGTTCTAAGATATTTTTATCAAATGTGCTATTTTAAACAAGAAGTGAACTTATCTAGCATATTATCACATGTAGAGATGTATAGAAAATTTAAAGTATAGAAAACATCCATAGTCATAGAATACCCTATTATCAAGAAATATGCAAGGTAGTGAGTAAATGGTGTAACAAGAATATAATCATGTGCTATATATAATATTCAAATTTTATCAAGTACACATGATTCAATTAATCACTTAAGGCCTACAAGAAATATACCTCAAATTCATTGACTTTACAAGTGAATGTGCATAAGAGGTAGAAACTTTTGATACCTTGGCCTTAATGATCAAGGAAGCTCTTTTCCTTACCCATTGCTTCTCTTTTGGTGTTTTGAACTTTGAAAGTTCCACATTTTGTACTTGAGAAGCTTCGGTTGAAGTCGTCTTCCTTCTTTGATCAAAACTTCTACCAATGGGCTTTAGAAGCATTCCCTTTTATGATTCATTTTTCTTTTGACAAATTAATCCATCCTTTTGAGAAGTTTTCTGCATAATTGAAACACTAGGAGGACTTTTTGGTACCCACTTCATCTTGGGTCCTTCAATGTTAGTACTAGAACCTTTAAGACCTTTAGGAACCCATACCATATTATTTCTCATATAAGAATTTCTTCTATAATTGCATAAATGAGAAATATGTCCTAGATGACCACAAAAATTACAAACAATTGAATTTAATGATGGTTTGGTCCTTTGAAGATCATCTTTGGAAAACTTAAGCTTTTTGTTGTTAATACATTCTATGTTATTTTTGTCATAAGCCTTACTTAATTTTTCATGTGAAATAACATCAATTGCATTTTTATTAACACACATGGATTGTAAGCAAATAGAATCATTAGCTTTGACAAATTCAAAAGATAAGTCCTCAACTTGATTTTTTAAATCAATGCATTTTTCACAAGTTGAGGTTTCACATTTCAAAGGCATTTCCTCATCAAGAAAAGCATATTCATTTTTCAAAATCTCAATTTCATTTTCAATGGAGGAAATGTTTTCCAAACAAGATAAATTTTTATTTTCTAAATTCAACAAACCATCATATAATTCATCATATGCACATTGTAGCTCATCATAGGAAGGACTATAATATAGTTTAGCATTATTTACCTCAAAGTCCCTTTTAGCCACATATGAAGTAGTCTTCATTCCTAGCATACTTGGCTCTTTAAGAAAATCATCATCTTCCTCATTATTGTCTTGCTTTGCCACCTCTTCAAATTGAGCATCATTTTGAGAATATTTTGCACAACAAGATTCCTTCAATGACTTTTCCTCTTCTTGCTCTCTATATACAACTTTATGCACAAAATTATTATTAGCAAGATAGATAGAATCAAGAGCATCCCATATATTTTTAGCACTAGAGCAATTTTTAATTTTAGCATAAGCATCATCATTTAAACCACTTCTCAATATTTGCATTGCTCTAATGTTCAATGAAAAGCATTTCTTATCATAGTCATTCCAATGTTGTTTTGATTTGCAAGTAAATCCATCAAGCACAATATCCCACAAATCAATATCAATAGATTGCATATAAATTTCTATTCTAGCTTTCCAATAAACGAAATTCGCACCATCAAAGAATGGTGGTTTATTAATTTCAAAACCATTCATTTTGAAAAGCTTTTAATGGTTGCCAAACAAACAAGGATCTTTAACTCCAAGCGGTTAAGCTTTTACCAGAGCACGAAGCTCTGATACCACTTGTTAGCCATGGCAACCATTACCCAAGAGGGGGGGTGAATTGGGTGATGACTAGTTTTAATGCAACTTTGACAAATTATGCATTTTGAATAACTCAATTAATAAACGCAGCGGAATAAGTCTAATAAATGTACAACTATTGATGATTACTCAAATACAACTTGGGATATATGATGAACTAAGTGAATAAGCTAGATATCAAGTTCAGAACAATCAAAACATCAACATATGCAATAAATAAATATATTCTACCAAATACTGAATTTAAAGAGTGTAGGGAAGAGAGAATCAAACTCAAGAATTTATCCCGATTCAGCCACCAACCACTTGTGGCCTACATCCAGTCCTCAAGCTTAACTTGAGATTTTCTTCATTATCTCCTAGACTTTACGGGTGCTAGAAAAATCTTTGTACATACAAGAGCACTCCTCACACCTTGGGATACCTCACCCTTGTGCTAGAGCCTCCAATTCTTCAAGCTTCACAGGTGCTTGATGACCTTTACAATGAAGAGCACTCACAACACCTTTGGGATACCTCACCCTTTGTGTTTGAGTCTCACTACAAGGGATACCTCACCCTTTTCTCTTTTGAGGGATACCTCACCCTCTTACAATGATTTCAAGGTGAATAGAAAGAATATAAACTCTCTTGAAGAGTAGATATACAACTTGAAGAACAAAGTATAGATGATAGAAAACTCTCTCAAGAGTGGATAATACAAGTTGAAGCTCAATGGGTATAAATGATTTACACACTTAGCTCAAAATAAAGAATTTGGAGAAAAAGATGATGAATTTCGTTTTCAATGTTCAAGGGTAATTTTTAAAATGTTCTCCAACTTGTTTTTGATGCCCAAACACTTTTATTTATAGCCCAATGAGTTTTAGAGCCGTTGGAGGGGTTTAGAAATGATTTTCTATGAAAACTAGCCGTTTATAGCCGTTAGAAACGTTCAGCACTTTGTAATCGATTACAAGCTTCATGTAATCGATTACAAGCTTTCTGAGCACTTTGTAATCGATTATTACAAACTTTATGTAATCGATTACAAGCTTTCTGGCACTTTGTAATCGATTACATACTGTGTAATCGATTACACGGCCTATCAACGTTGTAATCGATTACATGACTTGTGTAATCGATTACACTATTTCTGGTTTTCAAAACCGACTTTAAAAGGTCATAACTTCTTCATTTCTTATCCAATTAAAGCAAATGACCATTCATTGGAAAGATCTTTGAGTCTACTTTCATATGAAAGAAGTTTCAGAACAAAACTCAAAGTATTTTGAAAGATATGATCAAAATAGTAACCAAAGGTTAGATTTTCAAAACTCAAACTTTAATTGGTCATAACTTTTTCGTTTCTTATCCGTTTAAAGCAAATGACCAGTCATTGGAAAGATCTTTGAGTCTATTTTCAAATGAGATACGTTTCAAAGTAAAACTCAAAGAATTTTAAAAGTTATGATCAAAAGAGTAACTATATGTCAGTTTTATAAAACACAAACTTGGTTATTTTTTATAGATTTGAAATATTACCATAACTAGCTTTCCAAAATAGTTTGTTGGGCATATAAACATTTTAGAAACACTTATAAATATGTTTAAAAACTTTTTTGAGCTTAATGTGATTCCTTTTTACCTTTACACAAGATCTAAGTCCTATAAGCTATTCTTGAAGATGTTGGACTAGATCTTTTGCCACCATCACTTCTTGATGTAATCCAAGCTTCCAAGGAAAATCTTCTCTTCAAAACTTGCAAATGCTTGGAACATCTTTTCATTTTCATTCTCCTTGAGTTGAGCATAGTTGTGATCTTTTGCTTTCTTGTTGCAATGCTTACTCTTGGTACTTGACTATCCTACAAAGTATTACTCACTTAACCAAACATAGTTAGTCCAAATTCATAACTCAATATCTTCATATGCATGATTCATAAATGTATAACTCTAGTTAGTCTAACATGCATACAAGACTTTCATAGATATATCCAATATTAATTCATTTATAACTCATATAAAATATTATTGGATATATTATATGATGAATGTTACATATATCTCATTAAACACATTTATGTAACATGGTCAACATTCTTTTGTGATACATTTGTCATTTATTAAGTACAACTATAAAGCATAAGCATCATTCTTTTTGTCTTGTATTTGTCATCATCAAAACTTAACATACTAAATCATTGGGGCAAACCTATTTCCACATTCTATCTTAACCTCCTCAAAGCCCCTCAAGAGTTCCTGGACCTTACTTAAGTATTTCTGTAAGAGAGGTTCTTTAGCTTGATATTCATCTCGGATTTGGGAGGTTACCAGCTGGGAATCACTGCAAAGTGTGATCCACGTTGCCTCCATATCCTTTACCATTAGCAAACCAGCGATGCAGACCTCATACTCGGCCTGATTGTTCGAGGTCAAGAATTCAAACTTCAGGGAGTGCTTCAAGGTCAATCCCTCTAAATTCTCCAATATCACCCCGGCCCCGCTTCCCTTAGGGTTCGACGACCCGTCAACAAAAATGGTCCAAGAGGCTTTTTTAGGGTCGCTGTTGTCCGATGTGAGTTCCGCTAGGAAGTCGGACAATGCTTGGACTTTTACTGCAAGTCGTGGTTCATATGTAATCCCAAATTCTGAGAGCTCGATCGACCATGCAACCATTCGCCCGGCTAGATCTGGTTTATATAGCACCTGCCAGATGGGTTGATCGGTTCTTACCACCACTAGGTGGCATTGAAAGTATTGTTGAAGTCTTCTTACTGTAATAATGAGTGCAAAAGTAACTTTCTCTACCTTTTGGTACCGAAGCTCGGGGCCTTGAAGGACCTTGCTTACAAAGTAGACAGGCTTTTGTCCTTCGTCAGTTTCCCGGATCAAAACTGAGCTTACGGCTTCGTCGTGGACGAAGAGATATAAGTAGAGTGTTTCCTCGGTATCCGGCCTATTCAAAATAAGAGGGGAGGACAGGAGATTTTTTAAGGATACGAAGGCATGCTCACACTCTGTGGCCCATTCAAAACTTTTCTCCTTCTTGAGTAGTTTGAACAGGGGGAGAGACTTGTGAGCGGCCTTGGCTAAGAATCTTGTGAGGGTCGTTATGTGCCCCGTAAGCTGTTGTACTTCTTTGACTTTTTGGGAACTTCTCATGTTGAGGACAGCCTGACACTTGTCCTAATTGGCTTCGATTCCTCGGTGAGTTAGCATGAACCCCAAAAAAATTTCGGCCTGGACTCCGAAGGCGCACTTCTCCGGGTTCAACCTCATATTGTACTTTTGGACTTGTGCGAATACTTCCTTGAGGTCTGCCAAGTGCGATTTGCCGTGTGGGGTCTTTACTATCATGTCATCTATGTAGACTTCTAGTATCTTTCCCACTTGGTTTTCGAAAACCTTGTTCATCATCCTCTGGTAGGTGGCTCATGCATTCTTTAGGCCAAAAGACATGACCTTGTAGCAGTAGCTCGCCCTATCAGTAATGAAAGCGATTTTATCCTCATCTCCAGTATACATGGGAATCTAATTGTACCCGGAATATACATCCATGAACGAAAGCCATCTGAATCCCGAGGAGCCATCCACTAATTTATCCACATTGGGGAGTGGGTATGGATCCTTGGGACAGGCTTTATTCAGATCAGTATAGTCTACGCACATTCTCCATTTTCCATTGGACTTCTTTACCAGGACCATGTTGGAAAACCATGTGGTATAGGAGATTTCTCTGATGAAATTGCCGTTCAGTAGCTCTTTAACTTGGTCTTCAACGACTTGCTGCCTCTCGAGTCTGACCTTCCTTTTCTTTTGTGCGACTGGCTTGACGCCTTCTTTAATTGACAGATGGTGACGGATAAAGGTGGGGTCGAGTCTGGGTATGTTGGGGGAAGTCCATGCAAAAAGGTCTCTATTTTTTAACAAGAGTTCTGACAGTTGTTTTTTTTTCACCCAGACAGGCTCCGATCTTGGTAACCTGTTCTGGGTGGCTCCCAAGCTGAAGAGTGCAGTTCACCTTCGGGCTGGGGCTGAGTATTCCAGATTTCTTCCCTGACATCCAACTCGGTCATTAAAATGTTGACCTGGTCGAGGGCCGGGGTGGAAATGGCAGGTCTCTCCTTCCGGGGTACTTTAAAAATTTTCAGGCTCTCATTGTAGCATGTTCTAGTGGCAATTTGGTCGCCTTTTATAGTGACAACATCATTGTTCTTATTGAGGAACTTCATCACGAGGTGGGTGGTAGATACAACTACTCCAAGCGCGTTGAGAGAAGGACGACCCAGGATAATATCATAAGCCGAAGGGCAGTCCACAATCAGGAACTTTACCTTTACAGTCCTGAAGAGTTTAGATGATCCGAGGGTCAGATGGGTTTCGTAGTATCCAACTGGGGTGATTTTCTCGCCTGTGAAACCCATCAATTCTCCTACATGGGGAGTCAAGTCTAATTGCGGGAGCTCTAACTTCTGATAGAGACCTAGGAACATAATGTCTGCTGAGCTCCCTTGGTCGACGAAAATTCGGCAGACCTCGGCATGGGAAATTTCCCCTGAGATGACGAATGGATCGTCGTGAGCCGAGATTATTCTATCGTAGTCTTCATCCGAGAAGATGATAAGAGACGCATTTCTGCCTTTTGCATGTATCCTAGGTTCTGAGTGGACCACGCTAAAAACGGCCATTCTTAGGGCTTTTTTCCGAGCTTCTTTGGAAGATCCTCCTCCGACAAAGCCACTAGCAATGATATGAATCGTTCTATTGGGCTCGGAGCGATGGTCGTCGTTATCACCGGGGGAGCGTCCCTAGTCCTATCCTGCCGATCGTTGTTATCTCGGCGAGGTAGAGTCCAAGATCTTCTCCTAGGACTTCTTGTCCTTCTTCTGCGGGGAGGTGACTGACTCCGACGTGGGGTGCGTCTATTGTCTCTGCGTCTATTGTCCCCCTCGTTATTTTGTACACGAAGGATATACTGTTGTAGACGTCCGACCTTGATTAAGAATTTGATGGCATCACGTAACTGATAACAATCTTCTGTATCGTGGTCATAAGCCTTATGTCATGCGCAATGCTTACAATGATCTTTTTGTTTGTGTTTCTTGATAGGGGGCGGTCTCCGGACATTCTGAAACTCTGTGTGCATCACTTCCCTCAGGATTGTTTCTTGAGGCATGTTCAATGGAGTATAGTCAGAGTAATTCCTCTGGGGCGGGCTACCCTTTGGAGGTCGTGACCTTAAGGGATTCTGGTTGGACTTCTGGTGAGAAGGCTCGCCTTTGTTCCACCTCCTATGGTCTTCTGTTGCCTCCTCCAAGTAGACACACTTCTCAGATCATTTCTGGAAGTCAGTTAGATTATTTGGTTTTTTCTTTGCCAATGACTTGAAGAATTCAGAACCTACCCGGAGACCGCTTCGGTATAATACAAGGCTATTCTGTCTTCAAAATTTTCTACATTGGTGCAGGCAGCCATGAATCGCCTGACATAATCCCGGAGGGTCTCATCCTTTCCCTGGCGAATTTTAGCCAGGGATTCGATGGATTTAGGTTGCTCTTTGCTGGTGGTGTATTGTAGCAGAAAACGCTATTTAAGATCTGACCAATCTACGACGGTCCCCCGTGGTTAGCTGGTAAACCACTTGAGGGCTCCTTTTTTTAGGGAGAGGGGGAATGCTCGGCACAACAAATCCATGGATCCACCATAGAAACATAAGGACTGTTTGTAGGCATTTATATGTTCCTGGGGGTCCGTGGTTCAGTCGTAAATTTTTAAGTTCGGCGAAAACTTGAAATTCCTAGGAACCCGGAATTCCATGAGTTGATCGGAGAAAGGTTGTTCCATTGTTCCGCGGTTCTTGTTATTGTCCCCAGTATTGGGAATTCCATTACCGACGTGAGCCCTCCATTGATTATTTTCCACGTCAGTCCGTCTGTCACGACAGTGTTGCTAAGGTTGGTTTTCATGCATGGCACGCTGCATGTCTTTCAACCTCCTGAATTGGTCGTTGAGCAGATCTATATGTTATTGCAACATATCTTGAAACTGGTGTTGAGAAGCTCGAGATTGATGTGTGCGTTCAGAGCGGGATGCTCGGTCATCGAACTCATTGTTTAGCATTCCCAGATGCTGGTGCATCGGGATCCTGCGCCCTTGATGGCTCTGATCGCCTCTTTGGGCTGGGAATTCAAGTCTTTCCTTGACAGAAATCCTGCATGATGGGTTAGGAGACTCCTCAGAGAAGGAGGTGGAGTGCCCATCACGTCGGCTTCCTGATCCGGGTGCCTGATTTCTCACAGCGGAAGTTTGAGTCGCAGGTGGAGGCGGTGGTAGTGGTGGACGTTGCACATTAGGATCTTGCCTCTAGTTGACAGAGTTTTGTACTGTGTCTCTTCTCGAATTTTGCCTCGTGTTTACCATGATTGGGTGGGATTAGAAATTTAATGTTCCCCACAGTCGGTGCCAATGTTCTGAAGTGGATTCAGAGAGTACCTGAAGTAGGCACGTTATGGTGGTTTCCTCATTGAGCAGCAGCTGAGCGTATCGCACAGGGGGGTGGGTACCTGCAAAGGGATTCCACCGCTCAAGTCAGTCAGTGCACAAGTAGGCTTATGTGATTGGGTTTAAGGTTACCTTATTAAGATGACTTAGCCTTGTATTTATAGAGCGTATACAAAATCCTAATGGGATTCTTATTGAATGCAGGTAATTTAGGATT
The DNA here is from genome assembly GCA_029884595.1 of Ormosia semicastrata. Classification (NCBI taxonomy): domain Eukaryota; kingdom Viridiplantae; phylum Streptophyta; class Magnoliopsida; order Fabales; family Fabaceae; genus Ormosia; species Ormosia semicastrata. The sequence goes on from JAQQTO010000055.1 coordinate 2,906,084, forward strand.
AGTATCCTGATGAAGATCATCTTTCCATTATTATAGGATATATCCCTGTAAATCTGGGACTAGAATATGAAAAGTATCTAGCCGTCAAAGATAACTGTGAGTCCTATAATATCGTAAGTTGATGATTGGCAGTTACAGATACTTTGAGATTTATCATTTGCATGAATCTATCAATCGTGACATCATGACCCAACCCGCTTGGGGTGCTGTATTCCGGGATCTGGAATACGTTGCGAATCTTCCTCTATGGCAGCCAAGGAGTAGGAGGAGTCCGATAATGTACATGTTGAGTTGATCCCATAGAGCAAGATCCTAGATTACGGTCCAAAACATATAAATATAATATGTATATTTTGATATACATAAAATTTTTTTTTTAAAACAATGATAAACTTTGATATGGGTAAATAATAATAATAATAATATTATTATTATTATCATACCCATGAATTTCCTCATGCTCTGACACTTTTTCGCCTCCAATCAAAAGATAAAGAAAGCGTGGAGACCAACTCTAGGAATAACTGGTAAAAAGCTGTTAACCAACAGATCTACCATCAGTTGAATGCCTTTTGTAGAACCAGTGAGTGAACACTAAGATTTGTAAGAAGCATATATTAGCTAATATATGCTTCTTTTGATTATGTTTTTCTTTCCAGATAAAGAGTTTTTTTTTAAAATGGTTTTTCTTTCCAGATACTTGATGTGTGGGATCCTTAATTAATCTCCTTTTGATTATGTTTTTTTATAATCATCTAATTATATTCTGTTAATTGAAATATCATATATATATATATATATATATATATATAATTTATTTTCAAAAAAATAAAATTTAAGTAAATTTCTTTAAGTACTTATAATATTATTTTTTAATAAAATACAATGTGTGTCTTATTTTTTAACTATTTTATTAATTTTTTAAAAAATTCATTAATGAATTATAAAAAATATACACATATTATATTTTTATTAAAAAATAATACCATAAATACGTAATGAACTTTATCTAAATTTTATCTTTTAAAAAATGTACTTTAGCATATGTGTTACAAATTTTCATCTTGCAAATTAGCCATGAATATTTTTTTGAGTGATTAATTAATTTAATTCGCGTATCAACTTAGAGGAAGGAACAAGTAACGCAAAATTACAATTTGAGTAGAAAGTTAACAGATGATTTTCTTGCATTAGGATGGAATTGACCTGTTCAAAGAAAGAAGTGATAATATGTATTAACCATTCAAAAGAAAAAGAATAATGCAATATAGAAGTCCAAAGGGATCAAAACTTATATCTTTCTCATCCTTCTAATATTTTTTTTTTATATATTTTTGTTTCTCATAATTATTTAATTTATTTAAAATCTGACCCCTTGCTAGATAGCACTTTCATACATTATCAAATCTAATTCACTTATTCACTTATTTCATTCAATGTTACAGTTAATCTACTTACTTCGAGGTTAATAAAAAGTTTATGCATCCTAGTTGCGATAGTATCTGAATAGGTAGTTTCATAGTAATATTTATAAGGAAACTCAAATTAAAAAAAAAAAAAATATTTAAAAAATGATTATGTATGTATATAATAGATTTTGAAAAATCATTTAAAAAATTATGTTAAATATATTAATTTAGAAACAAGTTTAACATAATAAAATTTGTATGAATTATAAAAAATACTTTGATGTAATGAATAAAAAAATTTAACATAATAAATTTTGTATAAATTATAAAAAATAGTTTTATGTAATGAATAACTAATAAAGATATGAAATAATTTGAAACATTATTTGTTTGAGAGAAAATAAAATATTTTGAAAATCATCTTAAAGCAATTATGAAAATTTTTAAAATTGAGTTTATTAAAAAAGTTATTATGATAATGATCCCATAGGTGAAAAAAAACTTTTTGTTGTTTCTATAGTCAATAAAAATAATTTTAATTACGTAAATTTATATTTATATCACTTTATATTTACACAATTTTTATTATCTAATTATAACTAATTTTACATATTTTTTACACACTAAAATTTTAATTTTGCAACTTCACCTCACACGAATGTAAAGTGACATGTATGGTTTAAATATGCACCAAATATTATTTATTCAATTACGTGGTCAAAAGAGAATGAGATTTTTTAAAGTTTTTTTAGAAAATAATTAAACAAAAACAAAAAAGTATTTTCATAACCTTAAAGGTTGAGTTAATATTAGACGAGTATGTAATATATAGATAATCATTTACTTGAGATTTCTAATTTTAGTGAATTAATCAAATTACACTCAAATTCAATCAAATATCACCTTATTTGTGGCACACGCACTCGTCTTGCGTGTGCATAAACCACAAGAGAATGGAACCGGTTCCTTTTAAGACTGGCTTTCTTTCTTTCTTTCCACATTTGTAGTCTCTTTCTCAAGGATCAGAGCATAGTAGAGGAGAAGTGAGAGGTGAGATGGGTCGGCTTGAGACATTATCAGAAGAACCCATCAGCGAACATGACAACGGAACCACCGCCTCAAAGAAGGGGCTTCACGCATGGCGGACATGGAACTGTATCAAGTCTCACTTCCCCCTCCTCTTCAACAAGAAGCCCGACCTCAAGATCCTCCTCAGCGTTCTCGCTTGCCCTCTCTTCCCTGTCCCTCCCCACCCCAAACTACCCCTCAACCAGGCAAGCATTACCAACCCTCGGAACCTCTCCTCCTGCTTTCTTCATTTGTTTTGGTTCGTACAAGTATTTACTAGTATTACTCAACATTGAATGCATTATTTTCTCTATCAAATAAAGTTAGCAAAAAAAAAAAGGAAGAGTGCTCTAAGGGGTATTATTTTGGTCACTTTCGATCTGTACAATCTTCATGTGTGCCACCAATAAATAAGTTGTCATTCCCAACCCCACTCACAAGTTTCCTTTTCCTTTTCACCAAAAGGGTATGCGTCCTTCCCTCTATGTTACCATGTGCACCTGTTTTTCTCTGAAGATTCAAACTTTTTTCCTATCTACTACTAGTAAGGTTTAGTCTCTTTCTGAAAAGGAGAAGCTGGCATTTCAATAGGTATCTTTATTTGTTGTAACCTGTTGTAGGTGTCATCGTCAGCTCAGTATATTATCCAACACTTCACGGCGGCGACGGGGTGCCGGAAGTTGGAGGGGACGGTGAAGAATGTGTTCGCTACGGGGAAGGTGGCAATGGGTGTGGTGGATGAGGTTGGAGGCACAGGGGTGTCAGAGAGAGGGTGCTTTGTGATGTGGCAAATGGTCCCTGATAAATGGCAGATTGAGTTGGTTGTGACTGGTCACAAGGTTGTGGCTGGTAGCGATGGCACCGTAGCTTGGCGCCACACCCCTTGGCTTGGAGCGCACGCCGCTAAAGGTGGCGTGCGCCCTCTTCGCCGTGCTGTTCAGGCAAGTTCACCATCATCATCATCTCTTGTTTTATAAATTCTAACTAGTGGGGTGTCGTTGGTTTGCTTGTCTGTTTTTTAATGTTCTTGTTGCTAGTTAGTACTATGTTGTTTGGGTAAGCAAGGTTTGGTGATGTTTAATTCCAAAATTGTTATTGGTGTTTTCAAGCATTTCTTAATGTTTTTGGGATCTAAGTACCGATTTAGTGAGAGACATCTCAGTGTGATTTTTTAAAATATGATGATACATTGATGCTTGACTAAGGAAATATTATGTCACCCCTCATTATAACAAAATTGTTGTTGTTAAGACCTAACCAACTCTTGGCTTCATGAACTGTTACAATCGTTTGTTATATACTAATAATAATAATTATAGTATGAGGAATGAGGCCCTTTTGGAATGTGATATGGTGGGGCTTGGAATTTTGCATCATTATGAGAAAAGAGTTAATAAAATCTTCATACACACACACATGATGTAACTGATGTAGACTCCTGATCAAATATCAAATATCTATAATTTTTTTAAAAAAAATTCATAAATGCTGGTTGATGAGTGTTCTTGTTTATTTTAATTAATACCCAGCTTACTTTTTTTCCATATGCTACCGGCCACTATAATGGATCTTTGTTTACCTACTAAATTCCCTTCATTTGTTCCATGTAACCACATTCTTCTGTTTCCTATTTTTTATTCCTGAGGCTGCTTCAAATAGGAATCGATCATGATGTGTAATTTTTTTGGCATGACCTATTAATTTAAGATTCTTTGAGATAAAAAAAAAATAAAGAGAGCTTAAGATGACTAGGACAAAAGAGTAGAATTATTACTCTGAAATTTTAAACTAATTTTTAGGGGAAATTTTGGCTTTTGGCCATTTGGTCCAGTCTGCAACTATGAACTACGAAATATATAATATAGTGACTTGACTTGATCAGCATCTAAAAATTAAAATTATACCTCTACTGTTTGCCACTGCCGAGTGTGAGTGATGTCAGTGGTTCTGTTTTTGTTACCCTTAAATGACATTTTGGTTGTACGTGTTGTAGGGACTAGACCCTTTGGCAGTGTCTGCTGTATTTTGTGCTGCACAATACATGGGAGAAAAACAAATCTCAGGCATTGATTGCTTTGTGTTAAAGCTGTCAGCTGATCAGAAGGACCTGGTTGACCGTAGTGATAACACTGCAGAGATGATAAAGCATGTTACATTTGGTTACTTCAGCCAGAGAAGTGGGCTGCTAGTGTACCTAGAGGACTCTTACCTGACCAGGATTCAATCACCTGGGACACACCCCACGTACTGGGAGACCACAATGTCAACCAAAATTGAGGATTACAGGATGGTGGAAGGTGTGATGATTGCACATGGTGGCACGTCAACCGTGATCATCACCAGGTTTGGGGACAATCTAAAGACAGGTCCTGCCATCACACGGTTGGAAGAATCATGGACCATTGATGATGTTGCATTCAACGTCCCAGGCCTATCCATGGACTGCTTCATACCACCTAAGGAACTTCAGAAACACTATCCACAAGAAGATCTAGATTGGAGATCACCCTTGCATACATGATGTGCAAATTTTGGACTTATTTGTTTTTTGGGGCTAAACAAATGGTTGATGCTAATTGTAACTTAGTATATGTAGAATGTTTTGTAATCGTATTACTGCTTGTGGGCATAATGAGTTGTGTATACTGTATAATTTGGTTTTTGAGTTCTTTGTACAAGCCTGGGTCCGAGTCCAGTTTGTTGGGTGCCTTTTGGCTGCTAAGATATTGAACTACATACGAAAAAACTGTAAAACTTATTATGCTCTTATGCTAATTATATGGTATGTGGCTTTTTTCTTTTTCAAAATTTAATTTGAAAGTTGTTATTTTTATTTAAGATCGAATTTGGAAATCATTCTAACATGGTTATTGTATTTGATATTGATGTCTTGGGCTTGGGGATTCATCATTGTTCGAATTTTTATTCTCACATTGATGAGATGAAAGATTGTGAAGCCCTCATGTTTAAGAGACACGCAAGCACCGATAGCCAAGAAAGTTTTGAAAGGAGAAATTTTTTATTTTAATATTATAATTTTAATTAGAATAAAATTTAAGAAACCGAGTTTGAGAACTTTACTTCTTGGCTAACTCATATGAATAAAAAATTTAATATATATATATATATAATATTGTCATAAATATGTTTGTATCCTTGTATGTAGGTGTTCGTGTAAAGTTTATTTGAATTTGTCTTTATATACGAAGTCTCGTTTAGGTCAAAAATTGTTTGGGTTTGATGTAGTATAACAGTGGAGCCCGAGTTTGCTAGCATTGGGCTTGTCACCACTTATTTACACCCCCAGAGAGGACCACATTATATCCTAATTTTTTTCTGTTTTTTTTTTTGTAATACTATTGTGTTTTATTTTATTCAATAGTGCACTCAACCCATCAATTTTTTTTTTTAATAATTTGCTGTTCACTTTCTTCCCCTAGGACCCCTCCTCTGACATATTACTCTAATACTCTTATCATTAATCTATTGACTACAATTAAATAAGGGATAAATTTTTAATAAAGTACAATTTATTATATCATCTTTTAAATATATAAATTATTATTTAAAATATACAAAAATAATTTTAAATATAAGTATAATTCTATTATGTCTCCTCAACCATACGCATGTCAAACTAGTAAGCATCCTGTTACTGGTGGCCAACCCCAAGTAGCAAGTGCAGCACATGGGGAAGCAGCCAGTCTCCCACACCCTTTCTTCCCTTATATTTTCTAGCAAAGAATACAACATAGAATGATAGAAAACCTCCACTTACCCAAGATGATTAATCAAACAAGAGAAAGAAAGAGAGCACCCGCCATCTCAGCTTTGGTGCCTTTATGGGAGGTGTGAAGAGGCGGCAAAAAGAGAGCCGTTATGAGATACTCTTAAATTTCCTATATAAAAAACAATATTATAAGTACCTAACAACCATCTCCTTCATCCTAAATCCACCCTACCTTTCCCTTCATATTCATCTCTCATTCTCTTTATATCTAATCTAACCAACCAAACCCATCTCTTATCTTATAGAGCTGAGTTTGTTTACTTGCTTTTATTTTTGTTCAGAAAGAAATTAGCTAAGGTTTCAAGTCAACCATTTTTAACTAGTTAGCACCTTTTCTCTTGAACTGGGTTCTCATTTTCCCTTCTAGTCATGGGGGTTTTGTCACTAAGTTCTTCCTCAATTTTACCCAATAAACACACTAGATTGCATGAAAATAATGACTGGTGCCCTGCAAGGAGAAAGACAAATGTTGTCCATTGTCAAGGGGGTGGAAATGTGATAAAGCCCTCTGGGCTTTCTTCTATATTAACAGAAAGACCAGCATTGGTTAGCACAGATCACACTACAACTCTAATGGATCCAGGAGGCTTGGTCTTGTCCCAAAATGGAAAAAGCCAGGCAGAGATTGTAGTGAAGGATTTGGTGACTTATGGCGGACCAACATCCACCACATTAATAGGATTGGTAGATGGCATAGGAATTGTCGAGTTTCTAAGAGGGAAGAATTTTTTTATTACTGGTGCAACTGGGTTTCTAGCAAAAGGTATTAGTCTAAGAGCATAAGCATTTTTGGAAATACTGTTCTATGCATGACAAAGCTTTCCTCCATGCTTCAACTTCTTTTAACTAGGATATATAATTAACATTTATTTACTATTAATCCAGTTCTTATTGAGAAGATTTTAAGGACAGCACCGGATGTGGGCAAAATGTTCCTTTTGATCAAGGCAGAGAATAAACAAGCTGCAATGGAGAGATTGCAGAATGAAGTATGGTTTTTTGACATTTTCTTTCTTCAGCTTACATTTGTCAAATTTCATGGTTTTACTTCTTGATTTCATATTAAAATTTTATTTATTTGTGGTTTAGATCATAAATACAGAGCTTTTCAGATGCCTTAGACAAATCCATGGAAAATCCTACCAAGCCTTTATGTTGAGCAAGCTAGTTCCTGTTGTGGGCAATATTTGTGAATCCAATCTTGGACTAGATGGGGATACTTCTGATGTTATTGCAGATGAGGTAGAGGTAATTGTAAATTCTGCTGCTAATACAACATTTGATGAAAGGTTAGCTTCTTACTCTCTAAATTGCTTTTCCATCAATGTAAGTTCCCACATATTCTTTGAGTTATAGTGTAATAATTTGACTAGTGTCGAATCTCAGATATGATACTGCTATCAACATAAACACCAGAGGGCCCTGTCGCCTTATGGGCATTGCGAAAAAGTGCAAGAAGCTTAAGCTCTTTCTGCAAGTTTCAACGGGTAAAAAGATAAGAATGGATTGAAAAAAAAAATCAGAATTCCATGTGCTGAGTGTGAAGAATACCTAGAAAAGTTAGCTATCGATAGAAGTAGAGTCACATTGTTTACCCAAAATCCTTGCTTGTAATGTGCAGCTTATGTTAATGGACAAAGACATGGTAGAATCATGGAAAGACCATTTAGCATTGGAGACTGCATAGCAAGGGAAAACTTTATGTCTGAAGTTTCACCAAAAGTCCTTCCCACATTGGACATTGAAGGCGAAATAAATCTGGTTTCAAATTACAAGGGAAACATTGAAGACAACTTTTTAGCTCAAAAGATGAGGGAATTGGGTCTAGAGAGGTATTGAGTGTCCTTATTTTTAAAGTGGTTCATTATTTATCATTTTCTTGCCATCTTTTATAAAAATATCAAGAAAGATAGTGGACAAACAGCGCTTCAGGCTAATATACAGATTTTGATCTCACAAATTCTTGACAATTCTTAAAATCTAATTTGATGTAAGTTATTATCTAAACAGGGCTAGAAGATATGGATGGCAGGATACTTATGTGTTCACAAAGGCTATGGGAGAAATGATGATAGACAAATTGAGGGAGGATATTCCAGTTGTTATAATTCGACCTAGTGTTATTGAGAGCACTTTTAGAGAGCCATTTCCTGGATGGATGGAAGGAAATAGGTATCTCTCTCCCTCTAAAGAAAATGAACTATAAGAATAAATAACCTCCAAATTGCAATGACATTTGTATGATAGAACTAACATTTTTTCTTTTGACTTCTAGGATGATGGATCCAATAGTTCTCTGCTATGGGAAAGGGCAACTAACAGGTTTCTTGGTTGATCCAAACGGAGTACTTGATGTGGTAAGTGAGATTTAACAGTTAGATTTTTTACAGAGCCCAATTTTTACTGTTTACTGACCTAAAGAATCCATAATCTGAAAAGGAAAAGAGAAGCTTACAATTCAATTACTCCATAGTTTGGATAATAATTCTCACACTAACAATTGCTCTGTGAATGAACCCGAGTGATCACAGGTCCCAGCAGACATGGTAGTTAATGCAACCTTGGCAGCAATGGCAAGGCATGGAATGACTCAAAACCCAGATATCAATGTGTACCAAATTGCTTCATCTGTGGTTAATCCTCTAGTCTTCCAAGACCTGGCAAGACTGCTCTATGAACATTACAGCTCCTCACCATGCATCGACTCAAAGGGTAGGCCAATTCAAGTTCCACTGATGAAGTTGTTTAGCTCCACACAAGAATTCTCTGATCACCTTTGGAGAGATGCCATTCAGAAAAGTGGCCTGACAGATATGACACACTCAAAGGAGGTGTCTCAAAAACTTGAAAACATCTGCAGAAAATCAGTGGAGCAAGCAAAGTACTTGGCCAACATTTATGAACCATATACATTTTATGGTGGAAGGTTAGATACTGATTAACCTCTCACTCTTCAACTATGGCAGCACTAGTAGTAACTCTTGTTTGTAGGAAGCATAAAATGAAAACTCAATTATACATCTTTTGAGGAGTAAACTAATGATTTAGAACAAACAACTGTGATGCAGGTTTGATAACAGTAATACTCAAAGGTTGATGGAAAGCATGTCTGAAGAAGAAAAGAGGGAGTTTGGCTTTGATGTGAAGGGCATAGATTGGAAAAATTATATCACCAGTGTCCATATACCTGGTCTAAGGAAACATGTCATGAAAGGAAGAGGAATGGGTAGTTAGTGACTCAAATCTTGTGCCATGTCATCAACCAGTCAAGCTTTGCAACTAACTGTAGTAAAATATACTTTTCCTTCTTTCCTTGGGTATAGTGTAGCAAACTGGCAACAACTACAAGGGTAACCTTCACTATCCATATTGTAATTTATCAATCATCTAATTTCTGCAATCAATTACTCCCCACTTCGCCTATATACATGTTCTTCGGTTGAAAATTCTCTTAGCCAAACACTTAGCCTAGGAGTCCCGTTGTCATAAGTTAGTGTCCGTGATAAATATCTTTTCTAACTTCATCTATTGTTCCTATATAAGAGATAAGAGACATCCATAGAATTAAAAAAGAAGCATCCTATGCACCCAAAAAAAAAAAAAAGAAGCATCTCATGTTCCATCACTGACCCCACTTGAGTGACCCTAGATGTCTAGTTACACTGTTAGCAAGTTAGTTACACGGCTATGATTCCCTGTAGCTAGGCGTACCTGCATGTGCAGCTAGTACTCTTGCATATATATAGCTTACACTGTACGATCTCACATTCAGATAATACAATACACACTTCTAACATCAATTCTCTCTGAACCTTATTAAAGTATGTAGGTATGTCATAAGTGCCGAAACTACTAACCAAATTGAGATGCAGTAGTTAATATTAGAAACCCAAAAATAAAAATAAAGAAAAACTTGTCTGTATATACGTTTAATGAAAACCCATATTATTAATTGTAATGTATTTAAGCCTCTATGTTGTAGACGACGAGGACAACAACAACAAATAATAATAGTAATAATAATAATAATATAACTTTATGTATTAACTTAAACAGAGTTCATACATATTGCTTTTCAGAGTAATTTATATCTTCATGTCTTCAACTTCCTTCTTTTTACTTGGAAAAAAAATGCAATATAAAAGAAAGCAATGTACATGGCGTATAAAACAAATTGAATTGTCCTTCGGTTTGGTGCAAAACAGGAGGTACACCTAACGGACAATTTTGTTTGTTATATCATGGTGATACAACTGATTGATGCATTCTCCAACCTCACGGACAATACTGTTTGTTATATAGACCATGTATAAAACGATTCTGTGTGCTCCATGTATCGGTAAATTATGATTTGCCATTGAACTAGTATAGTTACCCGTGCAACGCAATGGATAACACGGATAACTTCATTTATTTTACTGTTTATCAAGTTTTTCTTTAATTCTTATTTTTTTAATTGTCTTTATTTTTGTTATAGATAATAATAAGGAGAAAACTTAATTAAATAATAATAATATGTCTTAATTTTTAATTATTTAATTATTATTTTCAAAATTTTCATTAATTAGTTATAATGAATTAAATTTTATTTAAGTTTTTTAATAATAATAATAATAATAATTGAATTAAAGTTTTAAAATTTTAAATTTGTATAACTAATTTAAACTATAATTACATAACTTTATCACATTACTTAGTTATTTAAATAAACCCATCATGTATATCATTACCATACAACATTAACCTTAATAATATATCATCATGATAAGCATTAATGTTTATTTTGATCCAAGTCAGATTGTAGGCGACCATTCAACTCTGGAAAATTGTATATGTAGCAATTGCGGCAATATGGAGTTTGCAGCCTTTTTTCTATGAAACTATTATGTGAGTTGTGTTAAAAAAATGTGCATCTTTATTAATTTTAAAAAATAAAAGCTGACAATGTAAAATGGAAAAAAATTTCTTTTTTGAGTGAGAAGTTCATTTTAGATATGTAAATTATTTTTTAAAATATGTAAAATTATGTGAGGTGTGTTAAAAATATATGCATCTTTATTTATTTAAAAAAATAAATGTTGATAAAGTAAAATGGAGAAAAGGATTGGCTTTTGTTGTATATAGACCCACACCCATTAAAAAAATAAAAATAAAAATAAAATAAGTCAACAACAAATAACAATCAACTGCATATAAAAATTGGAAAAGTTTTGTACCTAAAAAATGGGAATTTTTTTTTGTTACAAAAATTGGAAAAGTCTATACAACGAAATTGATTTACGATGCCGTGCATTTTGCTTTCATTGATGCTCACGTTGCGCTGTTTTGCTAGTGATATGAGTGTCATGAAGCCCACAAGTCATTATTTGGTGGTAAAGAGTTGTTGGTATGTAATTAGGGCATTTATCCGTATAATGCATGCCTAAATTATATCATTATTATTTATGGTCAAAATTAAATTGTTATAAAAATTAAGATCATATTTCAATTTTGAACATTTTTTTAGATTTGATATTAATCTATTAATTGAAACAAACGATGTATGTTTCTTTTATTTGTTAATTCATATGAAAAAAAATTAAATTTACAAATTATGTTTACAATAGATATTCAAAATATAGTGAGGAGCAAAAAAAATGTAATCCAAGAATTATCTAGCACAATAAATAATTATTTTAACAGAAAATAAATCTATTAACTAAGAAAAAAGATGACCCTACACCTCTTTTAAAGATGTAGGTACTGTACATACTCTTTTTAAAAATGTGTGATTCAGAGAAAGAAAGTGATAAGAAATAGTAAGTATAATGAATGATATTAGATGAGGTGTGAAAAGTGATGTATGCACTGTTTGTGATAAGAATATCAGAGTTGATTAACTAATTCATGTACCAAATCACATATTGTACAATAATCGATCAATTAATATACGTACTGAAGATTAGTAGAAAACATTACAAAAATGAATTTGACATTCTTAGTTCTTGAACAAAGATCTCCATCATCATTACAAATAAATATCTTCAAACTGCTTATACATTTAACTCGAGATATAACAACATATAATTGTCTATGTAAAAATATTGGTTGAGGTAAATACAAATAAATATGAGATAATGTTTGTACTTGGCTTTTGTTAATTGTCATCGTAAAGTAAAAAGATAAAAAAAAAAATTGTCTTCTTTAAAATTTGAAGGGTAGTCCAACATTAGAGGATATTAAATTCATCCGCAGAATGTAAACTTTTTCTTTAGTATGATTACCTGTCACAGTCATTGCACTAATAACATTTGAACCTAACTCATCCACCATAAGGTTCCTTCTTTTGTGTCTTGTGATTTGAAATTAAATGGATAATGTGAATAATAAAAGTGGTAGGTTGTTTTTCTTGAGTTATTATTGCTTTAATTTTTTGTCTGATATATGTTTTTATTTAATTTATACATTCTTCTTTTTGTAGTCTCTGTTAAATGAGTTTAATGAACCTGAGTTGTGTCTTGGCCAATTAGTTGGTGAATGTTTTGGTGCAAAGTTGACTCTTGCAAAGAGGAGTTTCGATGAAGGTCCTGATAGTGCAAGTGGTGATGCTTTTTCGATTATCCTTAAGGAAATAAAAATTGAGAAACACTAATTTATGTGGGATGGATTCCTTTTTTTTTTTGTATTGTGTTTTATCGTTGGACTGCACTTAATATATCAGAGATTTTGTTCTAGTGAAGTTTGGTAGTCTATGGTTGGAGTAACTTGTCAGCTACCTTGTGAGGACGTGATTTTTCATACTGGGAATGATTCATCATTTGCAAAACCTATTCAAGGATATAGTTTTCCTTAATGATGGCTAAAGAGAGTTTTTAAAATAAGAATTGTGCTTGAACAAATGTGCATGTGATGTATCTTTTGAATTTTTGTTATTTATAATGTGTGATAAATACTTGTTTAAAGGGTTAATATAAGAGTTAACTTTTGGAATTTTTTTTTATTTCTTGTTATCAACAATTTTGATTCTTTGCTATATTAGATTTTGATCTTTCAATGATTCTGTTTCTGTTATGGTATCAGAATATAGTAAAAATAAAAGTAATGATAAAACTTGATAGAGAAGCGAAAGATCGAAATCAAAAAAAAAACTTGATGAAAACAAAACCAAAACTTGATGAAAACTGAAACAACAAGTTAAAGCAAAAACTTGGTGGAAGAAACAAAAACTTGATATAAAAAAGACGAGAAAGAAATGACATTAAAAAATTACATGTAAAAATCATACCAACAACTCAAATATTTAAAATATTTATGAAACAATAGAATCATAATTCAAAAAAAAAAAACTCATCAATGACTTTCTGAATAATTCATTTGTATTACACTAATTGCACTACTTCTCTATTTTCCTTTCTAACTACTTTGATTGTAGGACCAAATGAATTGATTCATCGAATCAATTATTTAGATAAACCGATTTACCGTGTTTCGGTTGTTAATAAGTGTTTCTACTTTTCACCGATTTTTTTTTAACAATTGTTCACATAAATCTAAATCGAAAATGTTGATTAGTCAAAGTCTTCTTTAAAATAATAACTTTATGAGGATTTGTTTTCTTTTCTTCTTTGTATAACTATTTTTTAATTAAAATTGATTTATTATTAATATAATTTACTCTTTAGCATTTTAATGTGTGCAATTTATCTCTTAGCATTTTGATTAATAATAAAAGTGTGATAACTTATATCGATTAATTTTTTAATTGATACATTTGTATTTTTTAATTATTGAATTCTACCATAATTTTTAACATGACAATGTAAAATGAGATAAATTGCACATCCAAATAGATTATGATCCAATTATAATAATCAAAAGTTTAAGAAATAAATCACACAAAATAAAATTCAAGTAATTACCAAAAAGAAATTGAAGTTTTTGCACCTCATCTCCGACACTCCGACTAATAGATCACCATTACCAACTAACACAAAACTCTCAAACGTAACCAAGCTTTCACCAATACCACATTCCCTCAAGTGCAAGTGGGAACAATTTGCATCCAATTCTAGTGTTCAAATTGATTTTGACCCTGCCAAAATAGGTACAAAGATTTTGGTTTACCTTTGTAGGTAAAAAATGTTGTCAACTGTGAATCCTGAAGCGAAATCTATAAATAAATGAGATAGCAAAAATGTAAAATCAATAATAAAAACCAAAATCTCTTTGGGTACTGCAGGCTCTTCCTGTTTGACAGGGCTTTAAGAACTGCAAGAGATTTTAAGTCACGTAACTTAGTAGAGAAAGAGAATAGAAGTGAAGAATAATGAAGAGAAAGTACTAACAAAAAAACTTAATAAAAGGATGGTATTTATAGAAAACAGATTTTGGTCGTTGGAATATAACTGTTGGAATATGTCCATTGGAATATGACCATTGAAATATGTTCGTTAGAATATGATCGTTGGAATATGTCTATTAGAATATGACCGTTAGAATATGTCTGTTAGAATATGACCGTTGGCATATATTCATTGGAATATGACCGTTAGAATATATCTATTGGAATTGATCAGGTCAAAACTCAAATAAGACTAAATCATTTTTAAATCTCTTCAAAGACTTACTTCCAACCAATGTGAGACATTTATTCTTTAGAAATAAAGTATTTTTCACAACAATCCCCCACATATTTCAAAAGAATATAAATAAAATCAATAATTTTAAAAACAGAATCCGGGTTATATCATGAGTGTAAACGTTTCGAATCTGGTGTCTTCTAGACTATGAACCAGACTTAGATAAATAGGATTTTAACTTACAATGTAATTAGTAAAATTTAGACTTCTATGAAACAAAACATTTTTCGTGTAAATTAGAATCTCACTTGATCACATTTACACCCTCATTTATCTCTTGCTGTTAACGTAGTTTTGTACTTTTCGGCCATGTGCGTGCCTGGTTGTTCATGAGTGCTCTACAGACTATGCCATTATCTCATAGGAGCGGCCTCACTCCACACTCATATAGGTAATTTCATCAAGTGTATACTGCATTTTAGACACAACTCGTAAGGGATATGAAATTCATTAAAAACATTTAGCTTATCCTCACAATAAATGCAGTCTAGCACTTCTCATGCTTCTTACACCATAGGAAGGGACAAACAGAGTGCTAGCAGTACTAACAAGTGACTTGTTATTACCCATATGAACTTTTTTCATGGGATCTCCACTCATAAAAGTTGGGTTACTATCACTGTCAATTTCAAAATGGCTTAAGTCCCATTCTCCTCGGTGTGGTTTTTATTCATTTTCTACACAAAGATTTTGTCAATGGATTGGCCAAATTTCCTTATGACTTCACATAATTAATGGATTTAATTCCATCTTTTAGCATATGCTTCACAGAATTGTGACGTATACATATATGTCACTATTTTTCATCATACACATTTTGTTTACTCTTACTATTTATCATTTTGGCAATCACAGACTCTGAAAAACATCTTTAGGTTTCGTCCATAAAAGGAATATCTGCTAAGAAATTTCTTAGCCACTCAGCCTCAGATCCTACCAAGTTAATAAACTTGGCCTCTATTGTAGATCTGGCTATACAAGTTTGTTTGGATGACTTCCAAGCGACATCACCTCCATTGAAGCTAAAAATAAACTCACTTGTGAATTTAGTCTCATTTGAATCAATGATTTATATGATCATCATGTCCACATCTCTAATTCAACACCATGACTCTTGATCCATAGTATCATCAATCTCAATTAATCTTATAATGCAATAGGGACATGGAATTCATTCATACAAGCATCATCAAATACTTGATCATGTACATCTAGATCATGGTTATCACACTCTATACATATATAACTATGCATGTCACATAACCAAGTTAATAGTAACTTAAAAACAACAAGGATATATATGATATAATGTAAGACATTATATGAAGCACTCAATGCTCTATTTTAATTTTCAAACTCTACATAAATCATTATAAGGAATATGTGTGTATTTACTCAATCAATTTATAACACAATCAATTTAAAACACATGCAAAATCAAGTACATAAATGCTACCAATATTTGAGCATATTCAAAATGTGATGCACCACTACTAGATCATATTCTAAACTCAGTAGCCTTTTAACTCACTTCTAATCTCATTAAATCATGATTTTGAATTTAAAACAACTTCAACATAAAAACAGATTTATCTGAGAGAGACATAAAAAAAATTGTCTTTTTAAAATTTTTCACACAATTAGAAGCACTACAATGTCTATTCCTTGGTTCAGGTAAAGAATTTTAGTTAGACAACCTCACACTTTAAGATATTTATACAAAGTCATTAACATAAATTCAAAATTCAATTAAACAGCAAAATCACATATCACAAAATTAGTGCATTACCCTCACCTACACACGGCTTCACCATTAACATTAATCTTACTCTAAATGTTCTTATTTTTCTTTTTTCTTTTAATTTAATAGAAACAAAAAACAAAAGACCTAGAAGTCCAGAATCAAGATAACCAGTTAAACCAAGTTAACTCAGAACCAAGTACCAATAACATAGAAGTGCAGAATTCATAACTAAAAAATTAAACCAATCTCGCTCATCGTTTTACTAAAAATCAATAATAGGATTTATATTATAACATCAAGTAAATCCATAATAGAACTCATAAGAAGCCAGAATTTATAACCCAAACCCAAAAGTTGTGCCCGTACCTGGTGGCTGATGACAGCGTGCGGTGGAGCATTGACGACTTCAGTCTCTTCTCACTCTCCAAAACGAGTTTGAGGGTTTTGTGTGTTTTTGCTCTTGCAAATTTGATCTCCTTCAAGCCAAACATTTTCCAAAGAAAATCTTTGTCTCATTCACAGAACCCATGACCTTTAAGCACCACAACAGCAAACACCACCCAAAACCAGTGCATGAACCCATGTAACGCTATTTGCACCTTTACCCCTACATCCAAAACCACGAGCTTCTCTTTCCCTTTCCACTGTGTTACCCATTTCAGTAATAATCCTTGAGATTGTTGTCAACCGTGAATCCTGAAGCGAAATCTGTAAATAAATGAGACAGCAAAAATGTGAAACCTGTAAAGTGCAAAACACTGTCTTTAATGATTATTTCGGTATAAACGAAAATCTCCTAGGGTACTGCAGACTCTTCCTGTTTGACAGGGCTTCAAGAACTGCAAGAGATTTTAAGTCACGTAACTCAGTAGAGAAAGAGAATAGAAGTGGAGAATAATAAAGAAGTACTAAAAAAAAAAATTAATAAAAAGATGGTATTTATAGAAAACAGATTTTGGTCATTGAAATATGATTGTTAGAATATATCCGTTAGAATATGACCATTGAAATATGTTCTTTAGAATATGTCTGTTGGAATATTTATGTCCGTTGAAATATAACTGTTAGAATATGTCCATTAGAATATGTCCGTTAGAATATATCTGTTAAAATTGATCAGGTCAAAATTTAAATAAGACTAAATTATTTTTAAATTTATTCAAAAACTTACTTCTAACTAATGTGAGACATTTATTCTTTTAAAATAAAACATTTTTCACACCAAAAAGTAAACGGTGTCTGTCACCCACCCTATGGCCTAAAGAATTTATATGAGGAGGTATTTCTGCTAATGGTATTAGAATGCGTTCGGTGGATTACAGACTTAAGTGTATGCTTTGTGTGTGTTTGGGATCAAAATTTGATTAAATAAGTATAAAAGCTTTTTGTTAAATTATTATAATTAATTTTTATGTTTTCATTAAAAAACGATTTTACGTTAATCTAATTCGTTTGGATGATATAAAAAAGAATCGCTTTTATGTATTAAATTACTAAAATTATAAAATAAAAAATTTTTTCACACAAAAAAGTATTTAATATCGGTGTCTATGTAAAACCCACCCAATCTTAAAGAATTATAAAAATACTTGAAAAGGTATTTCTGCTAATGGTATTAGAATTTTCGGTGGATAAATACTTATTTAAGACTTCTCAAAAAAAAGTGTATGCTTTAGTTGGCAGCTTCTATGAAAGTGGGGTTAACATCATGAGAAGTTTCTATCAGTGGAACTGTATTTCGCTATGATTTATGAGATTCAAAGGAAATAAAATAAAATAAGAAGCATTCAACATAATTAATAAGAGCACCTGGCTGGCGGCCATTGGCTGGTCAGTTTCGTATGGCGCCAACTGGGCTTTGTAGTCCTCACTCCTCAGCTTATACCGTCCTCGGTTATTTCTGACCACTGATTGCATATATCAAAATAGTATAATTCTAAATCATTTTGACAATTCTCTTATTAATTCTTATAATTATTAAATAAAAAATATTGAATTATTTTTATATTTTTAAAATAATAAGTATATTTAAATTTTTTATTAAATATTTTATTTATTTAATATTAAAAAAATTATTAAATTAAAAAAAAACCTTTTAAAAAATATAACAAAACTCATCAAAATATATAAATGTATTTGCCAGCAAATTATTGGCTTTAACATTCAGAATCAAAAGTCAACTCAATTTTATTTTTCCAAATAAAAGTATATTTAATTTGATTTTATATAGTTAAACATTTTAAAACTTGACGATTTTAAATTGTAAAATTTTAAAATTAACACATTAAATCAATTTATACAAAAAAAAATTTATCCAAATAAAAGTCCAATTAGAGTAATACTTATAGCACAACTCACCACGAAGAAACTTTATCTTCTTGTTAATTTAACAAATTATCCCACACATGAATGATAAAACAGAGTTTTGTAAGAGATTATCAATTATCTACAATATTACTCATCCAGTTATTATGTGTATATAGTAATATATATATCTTCGAAACTAAACTAAATTTTAATTTTATTTGAATTGGATTTTGGAAGGCCTAACAATGACATACGAGGCAACTTCCTCAAGGAAACAACGATACAATGTCATGTCAAAACCTTGTAGTATAGTTTCCAAAACAAATATTTATTATTATAATTTAATTGTTGTTGCATTTATTGTATCCCATGTGATCCTTTGGATGTACTAAATGAAGGAAGCGTGCCATTGGTTACAAAATCAACAAATTGATTTCAATTTCTTTCTCTTCTGTGTTTTTTTTTCTATTAATTAATTATTTCTAAATAGAAGTTGAGTTTGATAGGAAAATGAATTTTGTTATATATTCTTAAATTTTTTAGTAATTATTTTAATATTAAATAAAAAAATTTGATAAAAAAATAAATATATTTAATATTTTAAAAACATAAAAAATAGTTAATATTTTTTTATTTAATAATTAATAGAATTAATAAAAAGATTATGTAAGAAAATTTATAATTATTCTATGAAAATTACGTTTTAACTTTTGACCTTTCGGAGATTTACACTTCATTTTAGATTTTTTTTTATATAGATACTCCATTTATAGATTATTACGTTAGAGATTTCCAACTTTCAAAAAGAACATGTAATATACTTAAACTTTTAAAAAGGACATACTATAAAGTATTGAATTTTCTTAAATATATGGATGACATTTATGAAAGGTAAATGACTCATTTTTCGTGGTGTGACTCGGATTAGTAACTTTAAGAGAAGAACATTAAAAAATGTTATATGCGACCTGAGTTGTTCCTAATTAAGCTTATGCTTTCTCTTTTATTTGATTATACTTCTAAAATGTTAACTCACCATAAATCGAGTTTATACTAGGCTAATCCTATAAAAAAGAGAGCGTATAGAAGTTCATCTTTAAGAGGTAAGATTATATACTAAATATTTTTAATATGAAAAATTAAACAAATAAACAAATAAAATATTTTGAGTGGAATTTTAATTCAGATTTCCGCTTATTAAATTAAGCCTAAATGATAACTCATATTTTACTTTCTTTTTTAATAAACAATTCATATTTTACTTATTGGTGATAATGTAATTAATTAACCTAATAATCTATATGCCTTACAATTTATAGAAAAAAAAAGAGAAAAGAAGAAAAAAAATCATCTTATATTTTTTTTAAGAGTGTATATATTATTGTCATATTTTTTAAAGATATCAAATTTAATAAAAAAATAATAAAAAATAAGTATAATAAATAATATTAAAAAAATATAAAAAAATATATATATTATTAATAATAAAAATATTAAAATTAAAAAAATATTTTTTATTCACTCAAAATATAATAAATGTATATCTGCTATATTCTGACGTAAGATAAATATCAAATTAAATTATATATAACTATAATATTTTATATTAGATATCAAATAAGTTTGAGATTAAATTAAAATAAAATTAAAGTATAAAAATTGAAAAAAAAAAAAAGGTTGAAAAAGAAATATCATTTTCAGCGGCAACCTACCACAGTACCACGGGTTGAAAGTTCTTGGGATTCTTTCTGGTCCACATTCCTCACTGCCAGCCAAATTCCAACGAATTATATGATCAAATATAAAATTCATGGATAAAAATAATCACTATTTTTTTCAAATTTTTAATGCGAAAGAAAGAAAAAAGAAAAAATCCCTCATTATTTATTTATTTATTTTTTGGAGAGAAAAAGAAGCAAAGTTGAGTCGAATATATGCAATACCGTTTCTTCCAACTTTCATGGTCCACTTTTGATTCAGCCAGGTTTACTATTGTTATTCCTGCGACTCTCGTTTGTTCTTTCTTCGGTTCCTCTCCTCTGACCCCAACGAGGGAAGAGAGAGAATAAGAATGGAGGGTGCAGGTGCAGGTGCAGCAGTGTGGCAAGGTACGGTTTTGGGTGGAATACTCTTCTGGGTTGTCTCTGCTTCATACCTCAATGTCACTCGTAAGCTTAGATCTTTCCTGCAACCTTGGGTGTCTCACCATGTTGACACTGGAACCCATATTATCGTCCAGATCCAGGTAACTAACAAATTCACCTAAATAAATGGGTTTCAATTAAAAAAAAAGAAGAAACCCAGATTTTTATTCTCTTAAAGTTCTAATATTTTCAATGTTTTAGCTGTAAATGCTGATTTATATATATATATTTTTTGGCTGATGCAGGGTTACCGGCTTGGATTGCTGGATGCTCTTTTCTCTGGGTTGTCATGTGTTGTTTCTGTGCCCTTTTACACTGCTTTCCTTCCTCTGCTATTCTGGGTGTGTACACCTGAGAGTTTTGTTTTTATTTTGATGATCTTGTTTTAACAATTTCAAATTTAATGGCTTTTGGTGTCTATGTAGAGTGGTCATGGCCAATTGGCAAGGCAGATGACGTTGTTGATGGCGTTTTGTGATTATATTGGGAACTGCATAAAGGTATGTATTTGCTTTCATTTAATTCAAAATTAGATTCAAGTCTTTCATATATCTGTCATCACCGCTTTTATCTGTTGAAGTTAAATATTTGCTGTGTTTGTCACTCAACAGGATGTGGTTTCAGCTCCAAGACCCCCTTCTCCACCTGTTAGGAGAGTAACTGCTACAAAAGATGAAGAAGAGAATGCGTTAGAATATGGACTGCCTTCTTCTCACACGCTTAACACAATTTGCTTATCTGGGTATTTTTATTGTTCTCCTTATTTGCTTTTGTTTCCTAAGTCATCCTACTTGGTGTGAAGCTAATTTAGCTGGCGTGTTAACAGAAAGGTATTCTGACTTCTGAGGCATGTCTTTAGAGTGAGTAAGTTTTGTATAGTGTTATAAAGGTTGTTAGTGTGTGATGGGGTGGCTGTTGAGACGTTAGATATGTACTCTGACTAGAGAATTGAGCAGGTGGCATGCCTTAAAAGTCAAGTCATATGGTTACACATACTCTTTTTCCTATCTATTTTGTGGACCGACTAAGGAGAAAATAACTAAATAAGTAAAAACTTGGTAATTTATTTGCAATCTTATATTTTATCTATCTTCTATCGTCAGTTTAACTGATTAGAAACATAGTTTTTCAAAGTCAGATTATCCCTTAAGAAAGATGAAACCTTTGCTTTCAATTCTTTTCTTTTGTTATTAATGGATGTTTCTTGGAACGGGTGTTTATCAGCTACCTTTTGCACTACGTCCTGACTCATACTCAAATTCAAGGTGCCTATGTTAATTATCTTGGAGTTTCTCTTGTTTGTTTGCTCGTGGCCCTCATTGGCTTAGGTAGGTCTTCTATTACCTTTACATTATTAGCGGCATCCTATTGTTGGCCTATTGCACAGAAACAATGAAAAATATTTGGTCTTTTTTGAAGGAAGAATTTATCTTGGCATGCACAGTTTGGTTGATATTCTTGCTGGCCTTCTTATTGGACTCGGGGTCCTTGCATTTTGGCTTGCAGTTGATGAATACATAGACAGTTTTGTGGTCTCAGGACAAAATGGTATTCTTACTTCTAATTAATAAATTCAGCACAGGATAGCTTTATCCTTTATAACAACTGCAGCACATGCTGGCACTCAGATTTAGAAATTGGATTATATTTTAAATTATAATATTAGAAAAACTATATTCTCAAGGTTTTTAGGATAATTTTTCTTATTTCTTAAGCATCTTTTGTTTTCAAAATGTTTAAAACTATTTAATTCTTGATATAGATTTTTTTTTTATTTGAGTAATCTTGACAAGCTTTCCTTGCATTCTATCTCATCTTAATCTGTTTTTGTTGCAGTTACATCTTTTTGGGCTGCCTTGAGCTTCCTCTTGCTTTTTGCTTATCCAACTCCTGAACTTCCAACTCCAAGCTTTGAGTATCATACTGCTTTCAATGGTGTTGCATTGGGAATTGTAAGCAGTTTCTCACCCTTTAACATCATCTATACTTGTTTCATCTTTCTTCTTTCATATTATGAATGAATATACACAAGATTACATAATTTCTTCCTGGTATAGGTTAGACATAATGAGCGAGAACAGAATTTAGGAATATAACACTTAACTAGAGTCATATAACACTTAAGTAGAATTTAGTCTGAGTAGATGCTGCTGTCCCAAAATTCTGCGCGATGGCAAATGTGAAGACTTATGTGAGTTGACATCTCTGTTCTTGAAGTATAGGGTTGATCAACTTTTTTGGCCCTTAAAGTTGCAATTTCTAATTGATTGTGGTTGCTAGAATTGTTAGCAATTCACGCGAAACTTGTGTTGGTCGTGAGGTTTCTTTTTCAATAGCAGAATCAAAATTTTTGTTGGTCAAATATCCTGAGCTTTCTGTTTTGAGCTTTGGGTTTTAATAGTCATTTGGCTTGTCACTTGCTGGTTGGCTTTGCAAACTGGAAACGGGAGGATCTAATTTTGTTCAATCACTTCCCCCTCGAATTATGGAATCAACATGTTGTGGAGCTAGATTGCTATATCCTTCTGTCCTGTTTGTTATTCTATATTTGTTAGTCTCGTGTTTTTTGGTGTTATATAGCAATAAACCAAGTCATTCATTCCAGTGTCAAAAGGCTTTTAAAAGAGCTTTCTCTGATGTAATGTTACTTTATTACTTGCATCCTGACTATTAAGTTTTTTATGCAAACCATTCAAATTTTAACGTTGTATTGTACCATGTACTGTACTTATTAATTTAAATGCTCATATGAGTTCTTCAGGTCGCTGGGGTACAGCAAACATACCATCAATTTCACCATGGCTCTGTTCCTCGTTTGTTCTCTCCAGAACTGACAATACCTGTATTTGTGGGAAGAATGCTCTTGGGAATACCTACAATTCTGATTGTGAAATTCTGCAGCAAGGCTCTTGCAAAATGGACTATTCCTGTGGTAGCAAACACCTTGGGCATCCCAATAAAATCAACCAGCTATATCCCCACATTGAATGGATCTATGACCGGGAAAAAGTCAGATAAGCTTAAACAAGGAGGTTACTTGCAAAAGCTCCTTTCCCAGCATAAGGCATTTGATGTTGATACTGGAATTAGATTTCTTCAGTATGCAGGTCTTGCGTGGTCTGTGGTGGACCTTGTGCCATCTCTTTTTTCGTACACTAGCTTGTCATGTTGAGATATGCTTAGTAATCGAATTTTTGTACAGCAAGAGATCATCATTACATTTTGGTCTATCCAGTGAAAATTATTTCAGTTAAAACGCAAGGAAATCCCTTTAACTACAAGACATTTTCTTAAAAATCTTTATTTGGTTCGAAATTTTACAACTTGACTCTAAACTTATCAAATCATGTATATTGACTTTTCCTGCACATACACGAAAGGTTAAATTTATATTATTTTACAGAATTTATAAAGTTCAAGGAGTTAAGATGTTGAATTTTGAATTACATGAAATATTTTGAACATGAACTAATTTTTTTAAAATGACCTATAATTGAACGAGTTTTCTTGCATTTTAACCTTATTTATCAGTGTATATGAGAACAATAGATCTTTCAGCTTAGCGAGAATTCTGTTTGTACCCAAATTGCTTTCCCAGTAGGTTTCACAAATTAATCCATCGTAAACAGTTGTTCAATCCTGCTTTCCCACCAATTCGCTTTCATTCATATTAAATTTTCTGCAATTAATCTCATACCTGTATCTTTTAATTTGCAATTTTGCGTTGTTTATCCATCCTGAACATTCCCAATTCAACTAAGGATAGAAACCCAATAGATAGCAAGTACAGTTTTTCTCTCTCTCTCTTTTAAAAAAATTATGAGTTGTGTTATTATAGACTCGGGCTACATCAAAACATCCACCACTGAAATTTTTTATATGCAAATGTTTAAATTATAAATATGTTACCATGTACAAAATCGACCATACAAGTCAGCCTATAATAACACGACTCTTTATTGCAGTTAAAAAACACTTCTGGAAATTCCACATTCGTCACAAAAGAAAGTGAGGTACTAGGTTAACCATCAATGGGATAGACTTGATGGTGATAAGCAGAGACTAGCTTCAGATGAGCGCTAATAATTTAATTGAACATAATTCGTAAGAACAAAACTGAATCACTATTATCATGCAACTTTTACTGAAAATTGATAGAACATAGCAAAAGCATCCACGAGATAAAAAAATCTAGTCATAGCTTCAAAAGCCTGAAAAAGGAGGTATGAAACATGGGAAAAAATAAAGACGGAAAACAAAAACAAAAAATATCCACATTTTGCTTGAATAATGCATATTCCGACATAGTCATCATCTTGGCGACTTCTCCAAACAGGGCGTCCAGCAAGTTCTTGAGCGTAACAGATCAGTGGAATGTTACCTGCCTATCATACATCAAAGCGGTCTTTGGACAGCCACAAAAGCAAGGGACGTGTATATCCATGGATTTAAATGCTTACAGCAATCTCACCAATGAGGATGCACAACTACCTGAAATTAGTGCAGAAGTAGAGGTAATCACGATACCAGTATGACATTCAGCAGCTACATTATAGGAAGTAATCAGGCGTTCTACGGGTGACATCAGGTTCTCCTCTCCTTGGAGCAGGTTCAAACTGCAAGAAACATTTCAAATTTATGCACAGACAATCCAAGGGATAGGACTAAAGTTAACAATATTTTACCAAGCAGAATATGAGCAAATAATGTTGAATGACAGAGAAAGAGACCTGGATAAATGTGTGGCCCTTGCAATCATCAACCTCCAATATGGAAGCCATGTTCCCACATCGGTAACAGTAGTTAGGTGCACTAAAAATGGTAACCACCTTTTGTTCCTGTTTTAACAAAACAATGCACATATCTAAAACTTTACCCCCATAATTCTAAAGCAAGCAAAAGAGAAGATCATTCCATGAGAAGGACAATTACATGAGCCCAGTTAAATCCATCCATAACCAGCTGATGAGCTCTAGCGATCAACTTAAGGCTGTTTGTGTGATTGAATTGTTCAGATATATCCTGAAAGAATGTGAATTGGAATTAAAATAATAATAAAAAGACAATACTTGATCTCTCAATGCTTCAAAAATAAAATATTCAACAATGTAGGGAGTTGAGAAATTAAAGTTATGGTTACCTGGCCAAAAGTATATCCAGCACCACGAGGAGAAATTCCCCAGCCACATCTGTCATCTGGGTCAGACCACAACAGATCACACATGGGCCCTTCATGAGGAACCTCTTGAACACGATCAAAGTTCCTTATGTTATCAAGGGTCTCAATTGAAGGCGACAATCCACCATGCAAACAGAATATTTCTGATTCAACCTGGAAAGGAAGGGGCTATATTAAATCAGAGGCCGAATGATCAAAAGCCTGTAACTAAAATTTTAACTAACAATTTCTGCTTTATTTATTATGTCAAACATAAGGAAGTTGTTTACCAGTCAATCTAACATCTCAGAGCATGATAAAGACAATCAACCTCAATTGAACTAGTCTCGAAATACAAACTAAACAAACTTGAGTAAAATACATTCACTACTCCTGAAAGTTCAGTGAAATTACATCATAATCATGTTTCGTTTTGAAAACTACAAAGCCCTTTTAATGGCAGATATGTTAAAAAGCTAATTTCATATATGAAAATATCATATAACCATATCTATGCTTTAGCAAAGGAAAAAGATGAGAGGTGTAGGTACTGTACACACTCATTTTAAGCGTGTGTGATTGAGAGAGAGAAAGTGATAAGAAGAAATAAGTATGATGAATGGTATTAGATGAGGTGTGAAAAATGGTTTATACACTATTTATGGAAAGAATATCATAATTGTTTAGCAAACTACATGCTTTTCTTAAAACTTACCGCTTTATATCTTAGTTCATTATCACACTTTACTCCCTCGAAACATTTTATTTTTTCAATAGAACACAGAAATTTAGACTAGTGTATCACTCATGAATGGGTGCAGCTCAAATAAGTCATATGACATTGTGATAGAAGGAGTGATATTGGCATTCTTGTGATTTTAACTTGAGAAAAAGGTCATATGTAGATAAGTCAAATGTAAAAGAACTAAAGAAATAAAGGAGTTCTTTGAACCTCTTAAACAAAAGGTAAATATTGATAATTTTGATTAATATTGCAAACAGAGAATGCAATTTACTCCAAAACTTTCCCCCATCTTCCAAATTTTCAATTTACAAAAATACTTACATGTACAAATAATATACACTTCAAATCACAAACAAAATGCATAAATAGAGGGGGGGGGGGAAGTACTAACCAATGCAGTCAATGGGAAAAAATCAAAAAGGTCTGTAAAGATCTTCCAAACATTAGCACTACCATACCTGCAAATAGATAATAAAAAACAAGAACTATCATGAAAGTGAAAAGAAAAACAAGAAATTAGATTGTTCAAGTGCAAGAAACCAAACCAATAAGCTAACATCTAAAATCAACTGATTCATAAACACATAAAACTGAGCCTAGCAAAGCGTTCAATCCACCGCAAGCCAAGCCACATTGGAATCTAGGTCCAATTACATGTGGTATCAATCAACCCACATCAGCACATCTTTTAACTTGTGTATCAAATAAATTCACAATTCATATACACGAGTATGGATGCCACTTTAAAAGTCCAAACTCAATCTCAAATATAAATATTAAATGTCTTCATTGACATAAGGAATTTTACTCAGTTCAGAATTTTTTAAACAGACCAGTGGATGTAACCAGCATCATAACATTATCAAATCACTTAATACATCACCAGATCCACTTCAGACTACACAGAACACAGTAGCACAAAAACCATATATCTTCAAAAACACAAAAGGTCCCAATACCTGTACATAATACTAATAACACAAACACATAATGAGATCAAGACCCATGAATGAAAGATTGACAGAGATCACATCACTCGCATCCTCAACCCCCTCCCCTCAAAAAGCAGCATTTTCTTGTCTTTGCTATTTTGAACATCTCTTTTGAAAGGATAATTTATTTCAATTTCAATGTACATTATTTTCCCAAATAAGAACTCAATAGGCATCTTGACGTGATTGATTTGTCTAGGTGTTTTAGTCTGCAATAATGAATCCAACCAAAAAACCTTATTTGTTCTCTCACTCTCATGTTAGACCAAAATTTCCACTTTTAATAGAAGTACATATTCTTTATTTTTTGGTACAAAAACAGGGCAGAATGACATATTCATTACCTATATTAACAAGAACATAGGATATCATATATCAGTATGATATCATATACTGTACAACTTCCATCACATCACTACTGATACAACCAGATGTCATACTGCCACATATCCATCAATATGAAAAATTGAAGATCTCTAAACCAAGAATCATGAATCAAAAGGTTACATAATGCATCAAATCAACAACAAAATTCAGATGCTCAACCAGAACTCCAGTTCAGTACATATATGTAACAAGAAACTAGCTAATCAAAATCTAATGTTAAAATTCTTAAAATGCTAATTGCAGGAAAAAGAAAATGGATTTCCCTATAGTTCATATCTGAAAAGAAGTTTGTGACAACACAATGGTAATAATAATAACAAATTTTTACATTAGTATTTAACAAAATTAACTCCAATTGAAACAACTACAACATTATACGCATACAAATCTTTCTCTAGACAGAAGCATCTCCTGTTTTGCCCCATAGGACCTCTAAGTGAAGGTGTTGAAAACTTGAAAACTCACTTTCTTAGGCATTCATCATAAAATCCATATACTTGAGTAATCTGCATAAAAGAAAAATGACAAAGGAACAATTAGCTCAACAAATAATATACACCAAACAAGTCTTCAAATCAAAGCCAAAAATGTTTAGCAATAACAATTTATTATTAAACTAAAAAGCCTTCAAGACTAGCTAAATTTTGTGCCATTCAAGAATAAGTGTTATATAAGTTCACAAATAAATGTCAAAAAGGACCTCAGGAAACATAAGCAATTTATAAGTTTGAATGAAAGAAGAGTGAAAATGCATACCTGACGGCTTTCATGGTTTCCTCTGAGAATAGTAATTCGCTGAGGATACCGCACTTTCAGTGCCACAAGGAGCTGGAAAGAATAACTAATTAGTTTGTCTAACGTACAACACAGTCAATTAAAGGAAAATCAAGAAACAAAGATATTAACAAAAGAATAAATATCCATGTAACTTCACCATCACTCCACATCCCACCTTAAAAGGCAACTTAAGTGATCTATAACAATCATAGCATAACTGCATAAATAATACCTAGAAAAATTGTTCAATCCTCTAGAAAGCATGCATCATCCTAATAACCGGAAAGGAATTTACTATAATGATGATTGAGATTTAGTATACTCAATGTTTCAATCCTCAATGATCTGTGAAGTTAAAAGGCCAATCCTGAAACAGCTCTCAAAGATACAACTACAATGTATAATTGCAAGTTTGAGATTTCATCAGAATATGACTTGCTTAAAACCATCACAATGCTCAAAATTGTCACAAACTACCCGTCTGTTATTCATATATTGAAAAGTTGATGCTGAGAAACTTATCTTGAAAATATGATTGTAAGATAATACAAACTTTAATATAATTTTTATGCACACGCAATCCTCCTTTCATCTCTGCAAGCCTTCTAAATCTTGACACATTGAAAAGCCTTTTACAATGCTGCACATTCTAATACTATTCCCTTATTTACATGTGTCTGTGTTATAAAAATTTGAAAGCAGTTATCTGTCACTTGGGGATGGTCCCTTTTCTATTGTCATCCTAATAGCAAAAGACAACTCAAATGAAACTCACGAATCACCAAAAATTCATCAACTACCTCTTGCAAACAATTTTCCACCAGATCTTTGCTCACCCTAATGCATTGTTAGAATATCTGAAAAATATCTTTAAATATCTTTCTTGTATCTTGAAATATTTTAGAGTATCATAGATGATCTCTTAGAATTTATTTCTTATTTATTATATTTCCTGATTTGTTTCCTTATTTAATTAAGATTAGGAGTCTAGAATTAGTATAAATAGGACCATTGAATTTGTCTTT
The DNA here is from genome assembly GCA_029884595.1 of Ormosia semicastrata. Taxonomy (NCBI): domain Eukaryota; kingdom Viridiplantae; phylum Streptophyta; class Magnoliopsida; order Fabales; family Fabaceae; genus Ormosia; species Ormosia semicastrata. The sequence goes on from JAQQTO010000055.1 coordinate 2,936,248, forward strand.
TGTACTACATCATCATCACACCAATATCAATATAGTCTTATTATTTTGAGTATTCCTTTTCTCTCTTTTCCTCCTTGCCTACCTAATCCAATTCAACATAGTATCAGAGTAGTATCATCCTCCGTGACTTGTCCCATCAATATTTTGCTGCCGAGTTCCCAAAAATTTGGAACTTCGATTAGCCACCTCTCATTGCATGGTTCACCATTGTTAGTGGGTTTTTCACCTCATCGCCGCCGCCATAAACTCCAGTGTGTTTTGATCGACCAGCTCCTGAAGCCGCGCTGCCATACAACCTCTCACGCACTCTCACATGTGACTTGCAATGTCGGTCTCCCTCTGCCGTGTTGTCTTTCCGACAGCATCCATCTCTTACACCGCTGTCCGCCATCGTCCAACCACTTTCTAGTGACTTTTCCGGGTGGCGACCCCCCATCTGCCTTGTCTTCAACCATTCCCCAAAGTTTCAGCTCGATCCAACGAGCCATGCGCCCACCAGTGTTGTCAAATTGCGGCCATGGTGGATTGTGGTGGCGGAATTCTCATAATCCGCCATTCGCCATCCGCTGTGTTGCGGATTCCGCCTTGTTGGAGATGGCGGCCGCCACAGCCGTGGCAATTCATGGCTGAAATAGCGGTTGTACCTCCTTTTTTTAGGGGCTTTTCAGGGTTTTCAACATTAGGGATTTATAAAATCCCTAACCCATTTGACAGAGACCACCCACTTTCAGCTTCTGCCTCTCGAGACTTCCTCGCATTCCCACTCACCGGCCTCCTCCATCAACTCTGACGACTGAGCGGCGGGGCCCAGGCATCTCCGGCAGCCGACGACCTTCTCCGGCGAGGTAATGACAAAACCTCCTTCTCAGCTCCCTGTCTCTCTCTGTCATCACTTCACAGCCTCACTTTTTCTTCTTTCTTCTTTCTTTCTTTCTTTATTTCTATGTTCTCTGTTCTCAAACTCAAACCTGTTTGTTCATTGTTCTGTCATTCTCATTCATTTTTTTTTTCGTTTTGGGTTTTCCTTCTCAGCTCCCTGTCTCTCTTTTCTTACTTCTTAGCCTCACTTTTTATTCTTTCTTTACTTCATTCTTTCTTTATTTCTTTGTTTCTCTGTTCTCAAACTCAGAACTGTTTGTTCATTGTTCTGTCATTCTCATTCATTTTTTTTTTGTTTTGGGTTTTTCACCTCTCTCCATTTTGGGTTTTGCATTCTCAACTCTCAAGCTCAACTCTCTGTTTTACACTTTTTAGTCGCTGCACTATATTTTCCTATGATCCTATCTAAGTCTCTGTTTTATTTTCACTTCTAGGACCTAACCTAGAACAATGGCATGTTGTGGACAAAGTCAAGTCTCTTCAAACGCTTCAAGGTCTGCTAACAGTAATAGGACAAACCCTGGGTGGAAATATTGCCACCAACTTGCAGAAAATGATACCGACAACTGTGTGTGGAATTTTTGTGGTAAAGTCACAAAGGGAGGAATCACTAGAGCAAAAAAGCATCTAATGGGGAAGAAGAGCAATGTTGCAACTTGCTCTAAATGTCCAAAGGAAGTTAGAGAAGAGTTGTGGGTATATTTGAAGGATAAAAGGAAGCGAGAGAGTGAAGCAATTGCTGAAATTCAAAGTCAGAAAGCGCAAATGCGGGATATTCTTGATCTTGATGGTGATAGTGATGAAGAACGTGCAATGGATGAAGAGTTTGGGTTTAGAGATACAGCACCGCACTGCATCGCTAGTAGGAGGGGTACTTTGAAGGGCCCTATTGATCTGTTTTTTAGAAAACCAGAAACTGCAATTGAAAAAAATAAAAGAGAGAAGTTGAGGCAAGCAAGCATCAAAGAGGCATGTGATAAACAAGCAACGGCGAGAGTCCATCAATATATAGCTCGATTTTAGTACCAAGCTGGGTTGTCATTTAACATGATCAAATTGCAAAGCTTTCATGACATGGTTGCAACCATCGGAAGCTTCGGACCACATTCGCGAGTTCCAAGTTATCATGACATAAGAGTTCCAATCCTCAACAAGGAGTTGGAGTACACCCAATAATTGTTGAAGGGTCAAAAGCAGCAATGGACAAGTTTTGGCTGCTCTATTATGTCGGATGCTTGAACTGATAGGAAGCAAAGATGCTTGATCAATTTTTTGGTCAACTCTCCCGTTGGGACAATGTTCATGAAGTCTATTGATGGGTCTAACTTTGTGAAGACCGATGAGAAATTATTTGAGTTGCTTGACTCTATTGTGGAGGAGATTGGAGAGGAAAAGGTTGTCCAAGTTATAACAGACAATGGAAGCAACTATGTTCTGCTGATAAGTTGTTGGAAGAAAAAGACCACATCTTTATTGGAGCCCTTGTGAAGCCCATTGCATAGACTTGACTTTGGAAGACATTGGTAAGCTTCCTTTGATAAAGAAGACAATTCAAAGCGGAATCTCTCTTGTTGGCTTCATCTATAGCCATTCAAGTACCTTGAGTTTGTTGAGGTACTTTACAAACAAGAGGGAATTGGTGAGGCATGCAGTCACCCGATTTGCAACATCCTTTCTATCAATGGAAAGGATTCATAAAGAGAAAGCAAATCTTAGAAGGATGTTTGCTTCAAATGATTGGGCAAGAAACAAGTTGTCTAAGGAGGCTAAGGGGAGGGAAGCAACAAAAATTGTACTCATGCCGGCTTTTTGGAATAATGTGGTGTTTATACTCAAAGTGATGGCTCATCTTGTTTGAGTGCTTCGGCTTGTTGATAGTGAGAAAAAGCCAGCCACGGGTTATATTTATGAAGCAATGGAGAAGGCAAAAGAAGCCATTATCAAGTCTTTCAAAAATAATGAAAGCAAATACAAAGAGGTTTTTGAAATTATTGATAAGAGGTGGACTTGCCAGCTTCATCGCCCATTACATGCAGCTGGTCATTTTTTAAACCCAGAATTCTTCTATGACAATCCCGACATGGAATATGATTTTGAGGTTACAAATGTGTTGTATGCATGCATCGAGAAGTTGGTGCCAACTTAAGAGGTGAAACAAAAGATACTCTTGGAGTTACCAATTTATAAAGCTGCTAGTGGTATGTTTGGAAATAAATTTGCAATTTTACAGAGGAAAGCCATTGTCTAGTCTTCTAAGTAAGTTCTAAGTTCTTCTAAGTTTTAAAATTTAAGTCATTTGCTTAACAAAATATCTTTAGCTTTGTAGCTCAATGGTGGCAAATGTATAGACAGTCAGCTCCAAATTTGCAGCTTAACATGCATTGCATCGGGATGTGAACATAACTAGAGTGTGTTTGAGCAAGTAATTATCAATTTGTATTCATTTTGGTCTACCTCAAATCCTCAAAAATAGTCAATACTTTCTTATAATTATTAACACTTTTTAATTACTTATCTTAATGTTGCAGATTCATTCTAAGAAAACAAATAGACTTGAGCATAAAAGATTGCACGACTTAGTGTATGTCAAATATAATAATCAAGCACTCAACCAAAGATACAATCTTAGGGATGAAATTGACCCAATCTCACTCGATGATATTGATGAGTGTAATGAATGGCTACTTGGAGAGATGGATGGTGATGGTGATGATGATGATGCTGCGAATGAGAGGGTTTTTGAGAATGATGATGGTCTTAATTGGGAAACTGTTTATAGGGCTTGGGGATTGGAGAGCCTAGAACATATACTAGGCGTCAAACTAAAACAAGAAAGGAACCAACAAGTGGTTCAAGCACAGCAGCTGCAAGAGTTTCTAAGACCAAGAAAGGTTTAGCAAGTGCATCTTTAACCAAAAGAGGAAAAGAGAAAGTGGTTGAAATTGAAGACGACGAAGAATTGGAATTTGAAGACCACATTAAGGAGTTGGAAGAAGAATTACAAGAAATTGATTTTGAGGATTCGGAAGGAGAAAAACCTGAGGGATATGCCTCACTATCTGACACTGACAATGATGATTATGTTGATGTGGAGGAGCCGGAGGAGGACGAGGAGGGGGACAAATAGATTTTTAACTTACTCTTGTCACTTGTGTGACTGTGTCTTGTCTTGAACTCTTGATTTGTGTCAATTTTTGGTCACTTGTTAGTATTGTTAGTTTTTATTTTCTAGTGGCCTTATGCTTAATTGCTTATGTTATGACTTATGAAGACTTTGATTATGTTTATGACTGAATTATGACAATTATGTTTTTCCCTTATGCTTTTGAATTGTGATACTTTTGATGAATTTTATTTGATAGAATATATTTCTAATTTTATTGTTCTTGGTGTATGTTATTAGTTTTTATTATTTATTATATTTAGAAGTTTTTTTTTTGCATTTTTTCTGTATATATTTTATTTTTTTAATCAGCTGCCATGCTTTCGCCATTTTCCGCAACCGCCATCCGCCATTTTGTAAGGTGTATTTTTGGCTTTCCGCCATGGACCGCCATCTGCTATTAACAACACTGGTGCCCACACATGCAATTTCGTAGATCTGCTGCTCGCACCACGCGCCGTCCCTCCAACTAGGCGTGGCGGCGCATCCAGCAACCTTTTCAGCTACCATCTTCACCTCCAGACTCGCATCTCTCTCCTTTATCTGGATCAGTCTTCACCTTGACCAATCGCACAATAAGTTATTGTGTACCCTTGCTCAAAGGGGTTAAGGTGTATTGGGGTTTCTGTTTTTGATTATTCTACACCAACCCATGGCTGTTTCACCTTCTTTCCGGGCACCTCCGTCGTTCGTTTGCCTCACCACACCATCTCTGACCTCCACGTGACCGTTTGGCTTCCTTGGGTTGTGTTATGCAGTGTTTGACACTTAGATAGTTGGTGTGATTATTGATTAGTGACATTCTTTGTGATGGTTATCTTTGGTTTTAGCTACTGTTTGGTTCTTTTCCAATGCTAGCATAGCATTGAGCGAGAGAATGGGAATAAATCCATCTCTACATATGCTTCAATGCAGTGTTTGTCATGCCGTTCTTTTCCCACTAATGGATCATACCAATAGCTTCTCTTCCCACCAACGATCATTCTAGTGGTGACTCCTCTCCTACTGATGAATCATATTAGTGGTGACTTTTCTTCCTATCAACGATCATTCCAATGGTAACTTATGTTGGTTATGACTCACACCAACCCGACTTTTTGTCTCAGATGCTTTGGCCCCAGCTCTTTGTCCCAGATGCACTGGCCCCGTCTGCGCCTGCCCAAATGCACTGGCCTCGCCTCCGTCTTCGTCGCAGAAGTAGTTGCCAGCCACTGTCTCCATTCGTCCTAGCCACTATCACACTATCAAATTATTTAATTGTTACAAGCTCAAGCTTAGGAAGCTTTAACATGAGGGAGAGTGCTAGAATATATGAAAAATATATCAAAATATCTTTATTGTATCTTGAAATATTTTAGAGTATCATAGATGATCTCTTAGAATTTATTTCTTATTTATTATATTTCTTGATTTGTTTCCTTATTTAATTAGGATTAAGAGTCTAAAATTAGTATAAATAAGACCATTGAGTTTGTCTTTTGTATCACATCATCATCACACTAATATCAATATAGTCTTATTATTTTGAGTATTCCTTTTCTCTATTTTCCTCCTTCCCAACCTAAAACCCTCCAATTCAACATGCATGAATATCATAATATGAACCCCACACAGGTTTGGGGCAGATAGAGAGAGAACAACGAATTTTCAAAAAATAACTATTAAAAAGTGAAGAAACATCAAATAAGTTTGTATTGGTTGTACTTACTGTTACAGTCTCAACTGAATAATAACCCCGGTCGACATAATCACCCATAAACAAGTAGTTAGTATCTGGACACTGTAAACAAAACAGGTATATTTAGATTTCATATCTAAATAATCAGCAAAATATATTATCCAGAAACTAACAAAATAATATAATAATCTTATCATAAAAATTCATTTTACACCAAATGTTAAGGAACTTTAACATAATATCAGGATCGCAGTGAAGTCAATGAGTAGTTCCTGCATTTTACAGTTTACTCCACAATTCCTCTAATGCAATTCAATCTTCAAAAGCCTTTTCTTTGACAGGTCTCAATTAGTTAGTTAAGACATTCCCCAGCTGAAACAGAAGAGGTGAATACAAAAAGAAAGTCATAGTCAGAAATGATACCTTTCCTCCAATTCGAAATAGTTCAGCAAGATCATGAAACTGCCCATGAATATCACCACAAATTGTCACAGGGCTTTTCACAGGCTGTGGTTCAGGAGAGATACCCAAAAAAAAATTAATGCTTTCTCCCTTTAGGATAAGAAACTAACAATTAAAAGTTGCACTGAAATACCATGATGTGATTGGCACTACAAACAGTTAGATAGCACAAGCAAATTAAGGGTTTAAGGAAAGAAATATTGAAAGAATTACATCCTCCTTCCACAAAACAGGTATTAAAAGCAATGACATCAAACTAATGAACCCAAATAAGAGGAAAAAAATAAAGCTGAAAAAAATTAAGTTCAACACCAACTCTTTTCTGACTTAACGAAGGATTACTTTTCAAGCAAAGAAAGCAGCTGATGAAACAGTAGTGATGCAAGTGAGACCAATGTCTTTAGAAACAGAAAAAAGCATCTTTAAAAAATAAGGCATAAGCTAAAATGCAAAAAGAAAGGGTTGCACCTGGACATTACTTTCATCCATTAAAATCTCCTTAGCTTTCTCACATAAAACTCTAACCTACAGGCAGGGCAAAAAACATGATCATTAGTTTATTTTTATATTTATTCTCCCCAATATAATAATTACCAAGAGCAGTAAATGATATTTGAGATAGCTCCCCAAAAGAGGACATGACCGCTTAAAACAAACAACACAGAGACAATCAATATAAAATGATATTTCTAAGGTGAATAAATACCAAAGGATGAAACCTTTTCTAGGATAGACCACTCAGGTAGCAATGAAATCCAGACATTTTTCCCATCTAAGTACTTTTCACGTAAAAGAACTTGGTGAGATAATATCTTTTGCAGGGAAAAATAAATGAAGCAATATTGCTGCTATAAAAGTGACAAACTAGATGAGACCACTAAAGTGGCACCCACACAACGTATTAAGTACCCCTTCCTTTTGATCTGATCAATCTTCAACTGTAACCACGGTGTTATGCTTCAACTTAGTCTGAAACAAAGCCCATAGTTAGCCAACACATGCTCCACCAAGATGCCAACAAAGCCAAGACTTTCTGTAGATAACTCTCACCGCCATGTTCTTACATTCAAGAAATTACCTTATCTCCCCAAATATTTTAGGGAACTAGCAACATTTCACGAAAAATCCAATTCCCAGTGTCAAATACAGAATCTACATTTTTAGATGTCAAACCTCCAAATGCGTAACATAACATCTTTGTAACAATAATTCATGATTCATGAAGTAAAATTTACAGCTGAAAAACATTTTAGGCGAACAAATATGATTTATCTCTTCCTATTTGCTTTACATCAGGTGAAAGCAAACAATTAAGCAAATGACCATCGCATCTCTTTCTCCATTTCGTGAAATCAACCATAGTTTCACATAGTCTTTCACTTACAATATTCCTATTCGCTGCGACAAAGAGCCAAAAACTAATCACTACATAAATCAAGGTTAATTCCGTATACATGTGGCATGTTTCTTGGGCAACCAAGCAGATCGTAAGCATTGAGGCAAATCGAATCAAACCTGTTGCTCGGAGAGTGGCTTGCACTGCATGAGCTGCGAGATCTGCTCGTCGAGATCGTGAGTCGACTCGGACGGAAAGGAATTGGTGCCCATCTTGGTCCTCTGCTGAATCGGAACTCGGTGAAGAAGAATAGCCGGATTAGGGGGAACCCTAACCCTAACCTTGGGGGAAGAGGAAGATTCTCTGGTGGCCTTTGTGGCAGAATGGTGGAGAGTGAGGAGTGGACGGAAGAGGAAGAAGAAGAAGTCGAAAATGGAGAGGGCGCGTGAAATATCAAGCAAATGGTTGTATAGCGGTTGATTTGCACGATTCCCAATAATTCCTTTTTTTCTTTTTTTTTGGCTTTTTCGAATTTGCATGCGGTTAGAACGAGGGAGACCTTCACTTCTTCCAATGACACCGGGCCACGTCATATTTGTTCGAGTGAAAATTTACCAACTTACTTTTTTTAACTTTAAGTAATTATATATATACAGTAGTTATTTATTCTGTAATTCATGCATTAATGATTAATCAATAGAAAAATGAATGGTACATACACTATCCACTCACAGTTCACCAAAAACGACATACGCTGTGATAAAATTTAAGTCTATTTTTTATATTTATTTTATTAATAATTGTTTTAAATATATAAATATTATAATTTAATTGATAAAATAGATGTAATGAACATAAAGAAATAAATTTAAATTTTATCTATATTCTTTTCACTTTAAACTTCGGGCACAGGTGGTTAACAAAAAGATGAGTTTAATTTGAGCTGAATTTATTTTAGTGTGTGTTTAGAATAATTGTAAAATTTTAATTATTTCAATTATTTAATTATTATATAAATTTTTTTGTTATATTCAATTATAATTGAATTAGTTTTTGTTTAGATATGTTAGTTGAAAAATAATTTTAAACTATTATGTTTCGTTTTGGTGATATAGAAAAAAATCACTTTTATGTATTAAATTATCAAAATAGATATAAAATAATTAAAAAAATTATTTGATTAAGGATAAAATAGTATTTACATATCAAAGTATAATGAATAATTTATAAATTATAATTATAAGCTTCAAATTTCAAAGATTATGAAAAAAAAATTTATAATATTAAATTTCTTGTAAAACTTAAAATTAATTTTACCAAACGTGTTATAACTTATTTGTTGAAATAATTTTTTTCAAAAAAAAATATTTCAACAGTGATTTAAGTGTTACCAAACATGCTCTTAATATGTTGATTGAGATAGTTGTTTTATTCGAATTTTATTTTGTTATGATTTAGTTAATGATTAGGTCGGACAAGTTTGACTTAATATTTATATAAAATATATAATATTAGATATTATAAATAGTTAAATTATAAAATATTAAAATATATAAATAAAATTAAGAGATATTTTATAATAAATATTATTATGAAACAAATTATATTAATAAAAAATATTCTCATGTTATATAAAAAATATTAATTCATATTTAAAACTCTTATATTTTATCATTAATTATATATATATATATATATATATATATATATATATAAAGTTCTAAAATATTATTATGTTATACTTGAGAGAAGTTAAATCAACTCAAAATATAACTTAAAATTGACTCAAAAATATACTGAATCAAATTTTAAGAACTTAAATTTAATTTAATTAACTTTGAATTAACATTTTCGAGTTGGGATAGACACCCATACTTTTAAGATAACACAATAAATAAGTAATAAGGAAGTGATTTATGTTATTTTTTTATACTTGGGCCAAATTTTTTCTTTGTCAGTTATTGTTCTGTGATAAATTTATAAATGTTAACGATTTTATATTTTTATAGACAATGTTAACTAATTTGTAGCTTAATACTCAAACTCATGAATAAAGTTAAGAATATTAAAATGGGTAGAATCCAATAAATCGTCCTAAATAATAATAATAATTAAATAGAAATGTGAATTGGGCTAACAAAAACTAAGTCCTAATAAAATTAATGTGGCCCAAAGAAAGCTGGCCTTATGGCCCGATAATCACTTTAAATATTTAGTGTTTTTGGTTTGAAGCCCAATTAAATAGCAATGGAATATATATATATATATATATCATCTTACTCAAGGAAAAGAAATATTTATTGTGAGAGATGAGAGAAGTAAATTTTGATCATTGAATCTTTCATAAATGATAAAGATTAGAACATAAATACATGTGACCTTTTTAAGTAGTCACATGACCTTTAAATAATTTTTAATCTTGATCATCTATATATGGTTGGATGGTCAAGATTTACTCCTCTCACCCTCTTACAATAAAAACTCATCTCACTAAATATGTTCCCTATATATATATATTTGTGAGTGTGTTTGAACTCAAATTTGCTTATTATTTCAAAGATTTAATTTTAATATATGCATAGTATAAAAGTTTTTCACATTATCACTCAATAATGTATTGTCATGTTATTAAAAATATTTGACTCTCATAATAATTTGTTTAAAAAATCACTCTTTTAATGATATTTTAATGTATGATTAAGTGATAAAATAAAATAAAAATTATACTAGTAACGCACCAAAATTAAACTCTTATTTCAATGTGTTAGATCAGAAAGCCTAAAATCAAGTTGCACCAAACTAAAAGCAAAAACAAAATAATAGTGGACTATCATTTGGGCTAGGCCAATAAATAGTTGGCCCATGCCATAATTAGCGAGTCTGATCCAGCTTAATATTAACGTAGTCCAAAGCCATCTAGTCTGAGTTAACATTTCTACCAAAAAACTATTATCTTATTGAATGGAAGAGTTTCATGATGTATGTACCACATTGAGTCATTATCTTTACTCAATATAAGGCATAATATATTGCATACATGTGTGTACTACATTGAGCCTCTATCTTTACTTAATCTATCTTTAATATCGCTCTTTCACTTTGACGTTTGTATTATGGGTAGCCCTTTTTATAGTTGCTCTTGTCCAAGTTACCATTTCCGCATCGATTAGTTTTTAATAAAAGCATCAATTGTTATGATATCAAGCTCATGAGAAGAGCCTATCTCAAAACACTAAGCTATTGAATGAGAGTTCTTTAATCAGTAAGCTCAAGCTAACTTATAACTTAACCACCTTTTGAATGGATAACTATAATTAAAACAGATTACATATTCATATTTACGCTAGCCGCGTAAATATTCTTGCATGATGCATTTTCATTGCAGCTATAGTTTTTGAAGTTTTCAGCTTGCTGACATTCTGGAGACTTCAAGCTGGAGATCCAAAGATAGTTGTGGATTGTGTGTTGTTAAGACATGAATATGATAACTAAGCAGTGCAAATCTTTCTGAATTGCTAGGAAACAGGATTTGAACCTTGGTTTGGTACCATTGTCATTTTTGTGGTTCTAACACAGCTTAATAGTTTTGCTAATATTTGTTACTCGATTTGGTGGCGAGGTTGAGGATTACAGAGGAAATATAGGCCACTGTATTCTTATTATTTATCCTTTGCCCAATTTTTTTTCTTCTGTTGTGCTGTATTTTTGGTTTAACGCTTTCATAATACTAAACAAACGGTAATAAATGTTTTATCCAAATGTAGCTTATGATAATCTTTTCAGTAAAAGGGTAGGACGTGTTTTTTTTACCTTATGCTCTCCATTGTTCTTCAACCTCAATATTAAATGTTTTGTGGCTTTGAAATCGTATATTAGAAAATGTTGTAATGTCAAGTAGTTTGATCACAATTAATTTCGAGAATGTTACCATTATTTTACTGTCTCTTTCTGTTTATGCTCCAAAATGGGTTCAAGCTGACCCTGGTAGCAGGCATCCTGCGTCTTCTACATCCTGCTTGGTCTGTACAACAGTATCTCTGTTTTGGCTACACGAACGCTTGAAATTTCTCTACCATTTTTGTTTTGGCTATACTTGGAAGTTATCTACTTGATGACTTTGGGTTTTGTCAGCTGGTGTAGTAGCATATCAGCTATTATAGTTTGTTTTCTGCTTGAATATATATCCATGTTATTGAACCTCACTAATTGTTTTGTTTCCCTAAGCAGGCAGTTATTTAGATCTGGTTTATATTAGTTAAATACTTGAAATTTGTGAAATCAACTTTTAATCATGCATATCTTGTGCACTTAAAATTACTTGTTACTAACTATTTTATTTTATTTTTTGATAAACTAATAACTTATCATATATAGGTATTTAAGCTGGAATGTAATTTGAAAGGGAACTGATCATTTGAGTATTGCTATCTATATAACTATTCCTGTCATAACTTTGCATAAATTATCATGGATGTGTAGTTGTGCAAAGTAGAGTAAAAAAGCATCATTATTAGAGGGCTGCTATATATTTGGTCGACACTGACAGGCAGGTATAGGTGTAAAGTATTGCAATGCCGGACCTACTGGTTTAACAACTTAAATACGAATTGGCATCCATTAGGATTTTTTTTTCCTACAAGATCACTACTTTTAATCAAGGTTATAATGCTTGCAAAGTTTAACTCACTTTTCACCTTTACACCGTGTTCTACAATCATGCTTCAACTGCAACATTTTATTTGTATTATCTCAGACTTCCTAGTAGTCACTTAACAGACAATGAGAACAGTATTAGAACGTGGTCCATTTTCTGTATCAGAACGTGGTCCATTTTCTGTTTCTATTCAACCCATTATCCCATTAAGCTTCAAAAACGTTTACATGCGAAAAATCTGGGCTCCCATGCTCCCATATTTTGCTTCACATTTGTTGAGTTCTGTGATGGACAGAGCTCCATAAATTGAACCTTTTGCTTTCTGTTTTGGGTCACTGAATCTGCTCCTCTCTTCAATATACAAACACCATCGAGTTTGAGTGATAAGGATTTGGAAAGTCAAGATAGAATACGGGTTACGACGGTGACGTACCGACAACGGCAACAAGTCGACAAGCTTGAAAGAACAGAACAACAATCGGGTTAGAGGAGTTTGGAAAAGATCTGGAAGCAAGTAGAAACCTGATTGAAGAAGAAGAGTGAATCAAATAGTAATGGTGGGAGGTTAGTTTTCTTGATCCGTTTTAGCTTCCGCTGTTGATCTGAATATGTTACTTAAGTTGTTTAACATGTTTAGATCATTTTTTTAAATATTACATTTGGTATTAGAGCATGTATATGCCTCTGCCTTGCTTGCTCTTCTTATCTGTTATGGAGTTTTTTTTTTCAGAATATAGGCATTTTGTTTTTGACCCTTTTAATCCAAACTAAAATCAGAAATCTGTTTGAAATTGATTTTCTAAGCTTTCTGTGATTTGAAACATTGTTTTTGACGTCAAAAATGGCTGAAAACCGTCGAGTTTTCCATTCGGGTTAGCGGGTCGTAACCAGGTCAGAATGACCCGACTCAAGGTTGAAGACAATCAAAATGCAGGCTTCTGTGTCGTTTGGCTTCTATTGTTATATTTTTGACGACGTCAACATTAATCACTCGTTACTGAAGTGGTGCAGCGGTAGGCTGCTTTTCTTCAAATGCATGTGCCACGTCTCATGTTCGATTCTCAGAATCCTTTTGAATAAAGTGGTGCAGCGGTAGGCTGCTTTTCTTCAAATGCATGTGCCACGTCTCATGTTCGATTCTCAGAATCCTTTTGAATAAAGTGGTGCAGCGGTAGGCTGCTTTTCTTCAAATGCATGTGCCACGTCTCATGTTCGATTCTCAGAATCCTTTTGAATAAAGTGGTGCAGCGGTAGGCTGCTTTTCTTCAAATGCATGTGCCACGTCTCATGTTCGATTCTCAGAATCCTTTTGAATAAAGTGGTGCAGCGGTAGGCTGCTTTTCTTCAAATGCATGTGCCACGTCTCATGTTCGTATGCTGCAGGATACAGCCCGTGACCTCGTGAATGAATGCTAATTGGGCTACCACCATGCTATCAACATTTCTTAATTGTTGAAGTGCTACAAGTTATATATATGATTAGTTTACGTGCTGAATTAAAAATCGTGTATGATTTTGCAATTGTATTATTTTGGCACATGAATTATTTAATATTTTAATGTGTATAGATTGTCTGTTTATTTTGTTGAATTGTATATTTATTTTTGATACTTACTTAAGCATGCAATATTAAGTTAAATAATTTATGCACATTAGAATTAATTATTAAAGAGCTTATATAGTTTCTTTTATTGAATAAATATATGCATATATAATTTATTTCTTGAAATTTGTATGTATGAATTTATGATTATTGTACATGCAATATTATGCTAAATAATATTTATGCATTGTTATTCAATTTATTTGTAATATGTTAAACAAATATTTAGCTCTTTATTAAGAATGAATTAATGTTAAGTGATTGATATAATTTTAATTAATTAGGGAATATCCACAAAGCATCTTTAATTAATTAGAATTATATATTAAGTTTTAGAATCACATTAAAACATTACTTATAATTAATCATATTTGATGTAATGAGATCTACCCATAGGAATTTTGTTATATTTGTATGATTAATTAGGATGAAATATCGGATTATATTTCTTGATCTACCCACACAAATTAAGAAATGGAACATGATTTGATAGTTTTGTCATAAGGTTACATTATGAGTCTAATTGAGTAGGACTTTAGCCCACAAGCTAGTTTTATGTCTCTAGATTCATATTTTAAGACATGATTTACATTGGTAAAACATGATATTTATTTTGTCTTAAATTATGAATAATGAGCATGTATGTTTGAACTTTGCAGTTATTCAACCTGCGAATATTTCTAATATTAAGTGTGATATTCCCGAATTAAGGGGTGACAACTATAAAGTTTGGAAGGAGAGAGTTCTTCTCCATTTGGGCTGGATGAACATTGATTATGCTATTAGGAAGGATAACCCATCGGGTATTACTAAAACCAGTCTTCCAGATGTCGTTGATCTTTATGAAAAATAGGAGAGATTTAACCGTCTCTCCGTAATGTTTATAAAGACCAAAATATCTGCTGATATCCGTGGTTCTGTCGATCAGCATACTAAAGTAAAGGATCTTTTGAAAGCTATTGATGAGCAATTTGCAACATCTGACAAGGCCCTTTCCAATACTCTAATAATACAGTTCTCATCCATGAAGCTCACTAGGATAAGAGGTGTGCGTGATCACATCATGCGCATGAGGGATATAGCGGCTCAGCTGAAAGCCTTGGAGGTAACCATGTCAGATTCTTTCCTGGTTCACTATGTTTTGTGCAGTCTGCCTCATCAATATGGCCTTTTCAAAATCTCTTATAACACACATAAGGATAAATGGTCAATTAATAAGTTATTGATTATGTGTGTCCAAGAAGAGGAAATGTTGATGATGGAAGAGGGTGAAAAGGTGAACTTGACTGTTCATGGAAAGAAAAAAAAGGATTATGCCAAAAATAAGGGTAACATTCCTCCTCAGCCAATCATAAAGAAAGAGTCAATGTGTTTCTTCTGCAAAAAGAAAGGGCACATGAAGAAAGACTGCATAAAGTTTAAGAACTGGCTCGACAAGAAGGTACTCTATTTGCATTTGTTTGTTATGAATCTAATATAGTTAGTGTTAATCATAACACATGGTGGATTGATTTTGGTTCTACAATCCATGTTTCTAATACCTTGCAGGGTATGGAAAACCTAAGGAAGCCAGTGAGAAGTGAACAACACATCTATTCAGGCAGGAAGATGAGCTCACATGTGGAAGCCATTGGGACGTGCAGTTTGGTTTTAAGCAGCAATTTTATTTTACGTTTAGAAAAGACCTTTTATGTTCCTAGTTTTTCTAAGAATTTGATTTCTGTATCAAAACTTGCACCTTTGGGTTTTTTTTTTAATTTTTCAGATTCTGGTTTTACTTTATCTAATAAATCTGAAATTGTTGGTTTTGGTACATTACTTGACGGTCTTTACTCAATTAATTTGCAAAATAATGCTGCTTATAATTCTATGCATGTTACTGCTGGTTTAAAACGATGTGTTGTGAATGAGGAATCCTCTATGTTGTGGCACCAGAGATTGGGACATATCTCCATTGATAGAATTAAGCGATTAGTAAATGAAGGAGTACTTAGTACTTTAGATTTTGCTGATTTTGAGACTTGTGTAAATTGCATTAAGGGTAAGCAAACTAACAAGTCTAAGAAAAGTGCAAAGAGAAGCTTGAACCTATTGGAAATTATACATACAGATATTTGCTGTCCAGACATGGATGCAAGTAGTCTGAAATACTTTATCACTTTTATAAATGATTTTTCACGATATATGTATCTCTACTTACTTCATTCTAAGGATGAAACTTTGGATGCTTTTAAAGTTTTTAAGGCTGAAGTGGAGAAGCAATATGGAAAATAAATTAAGATTGTGAGATCTGATAGAGGTGGAGAGTACTACGATAAATACACGGAGAATGGACAAGCACCTGGTCCATTTGCGAAGTTTCTTCAAGAACATGGGATTGTTGCCCAGTACACTATGTCTGGTTCTCCAGATCAGAATGGTGTGGCAGAAAGAAGAAACCGAACCTTAATGAACATAGTGAGAAGTATGAGGAGTAAC